>CM026390.1:109629428-109720911 GCA_014843695.1 Archivesica marissinica
CCAGGAGTCACCCAACAACTTGCCTATATTGTACTGCGACCAGCCAGGAGTCACCCAACAACTTGCATATATTGTACTGCGACCAGCCAGGAGTCACCCAACAACTTGCATATATTGTACTGCGACCAGCCAGGAGTCACCCAACAACTTGCATATATTGTACTGCGACCAGCCAGGAGTCACCCAACAACTTGCTATATTGTACTGCGACCAGCCAGGAGTCACCCACAACTTGCCTATATTGTACTGCGACCAGCCAGGAGTCACCCAACAACTTGCCTATATTGTACTGCGACCAACCAGGAGTCACCCAACAACTTGCCTATATTGTACTGCGACACAGGAGTCACCCAACAACTTGCCTATATTGTACTGCGACCAACCAGGAGTCACCAACAACTTGCCTATATTGTACTGCGACCAGCCAGGAGTCACCCAACAACTTGCATATATTGTACTGCGACCAACCAGGAGTCACCCAACAACTTGCTATATTGTACTGCGACCAACCAGGAGTCACCCAACAACTTGCATATATTGTACTGCGACCAGCCAGGAGTCACCCAACAACTTGCATATATTGTACTGCGACCAGCCAGGAGTCACCCAAAACTTGCATATATTGTACTGCGACCAACCAGGAGTCACCCAACAACTTGCCTATATTGTACTGCGACCAGCCAGGAGTCACCCAACAACTTGCCTATATTGTACTGCGACCAGCCAGGAGTCACCCAACAACTTGCATATATTGTACTGCGACCAGCCAGGAGTCACCCAACAACTTGCATATATTGTACTGCGACCAACCAGGAGTCACCCAACAACTTGCCTATATTGTACTGCGACCAACCAGGAGTCACCCAACAACTTGCATATATTGTACTGCGACCAGCCAGGAGTCACCCAACAACTTGCATATATTGTACTGCGACCAGCCAGGAGTCACCCACAACTTGCCTATATTGTACTGCGACCAGCCAGGAGTCACCCAACAACTTGCCTATATTGTACTGCGACCAGCCAGGAGTCACCCAACAACTTGCATATATTGTACTGCGACCAGCCAGGAGTCACCCAACAACTTGCCTATATTGTACTGCGACCAGCCAGGAGTCACCCAACAACTTGCATATATTGTACTGCGACCAGCCAGGAGTCACCCAACAACTTGCCTATATTGTACTGCGACCAACCAGGAGTCACCCAACAACTTGCCTATATTGTACTGCGACCAGCCAGGAGTCACCCAACAACTTGCATATATTGTACTGCGACCAGCCAGGAGTCACCCAACAACTTGCATATATTGTACTGCGACCAACCAGGAGTCACCCAACAACTTGCCTATATTGTACTGCGACCAACCAGGAGTCACCCAACAACTTGCATATATTGTACTGCGACCAGCCAGGAGTCACCCAACAACTTGCATATATTGTACTGCGACCAGCCAGGAGTCACCCAATAACTTGCATATATTGTACTGCGACCAACCAGGAGTCACCCAAAAACTTGCCAATATTGTACTGCGACCAGCCAGGAGTCACCCAACAGCTTGCCTATATTGTACTGCGACCAACCAGGAGTCACCCAACAACTTGCATATATTGTACTGCGACCAGCCAGGAGTCACCCAATAACTTGCATATATTGTACTGCGACCAACCAGGAGTCACCCAACAACTTGCCTATATTGTACTGCGACCAACCAGGAGTCACCCAACAACTTGCATATATTGTACTGCGACCAGCCAGGAGTCACCCAATAACTTGCATATATTGTACTGCGACCAGCCAGGAGTCACCCAATAACTTGCATATATTGTACTGCGACCAACCAGGAGTCACCCAAAAACTTGCCAATATTGTACTGCGACCAGCCAGGAGTCACCCAACAACTTGCCTATATTGTACTGCGACCAACCAGGAGTCACCCAACAACTTGCATATATTGTACTGCGACCAGCCAGGAGTCACCCAACAACTTGCCTATATTGTACTGCGACCAGCCAGGAGTCACCCAACAACTTGCCTATATTGTACTGCGACCAACCAGGAGTCACCCAACAACTTGCCTATATTGTACTGCGACCAGCCAGGAGTCACCCAACAACTTGCCTATATTGTACTGCGACCAACCAGGAGTCACCCAACAACTTGCCTATATTGTACTGCGACCAACCAGGAGTCACCCAACAACTTGCCTATATTGTACTGCGACCAACCAGGAGTCACCCAACAACTTGCATATATTGTACTGCGACCAGCCAGGAGTCACCCAACAACTTGCATATATTGTACTGCGACCAACCAGGAGTCACCCACAACTTGCAATATTGTACTGCGACCAGCCAGGAGTCACCCAACACTTGCCTATATTGTACTGCGACCAACCAGGAGTCACCCAACAACTTGCATATATTGTACTGCGACCAGCCAGGAGTCACCAAACAGCTTGCCTATATTGTACTGCGACCACCGGAGTCACCTTGTAGACCAGCCAGGAGTCACCCAACAACTTGCATATTGTACTGCGACCAGCCAGGAGTCACCCAACAACTTGCCTATATTGTACTGCGACCAGCCAGGAGTCACCCAACAACTTGCCTATATTGTACTGCGACCAGCCAGGAGTCACCCAACAACTTGCATATATTGTACTGCGACCAGCCAGGAGTCACCCAACAACTTGCCTATATTGTACTGCGACCAGCCAGGAGTCACCCAACAACTTGCCTATATTGTACTGCGACCAGCCAGGAGTCACCCAACAACTTGCATATATTGTACTGCGACCAGCCAGGAGTCACCCAACAACTTGCATATATTGTACTGCGACCAGCCAGGAGTCACCCAACAACTTGCATATATTGTACTGCGACCAGCCAGGAGTCACCCAACAACTTGCATATATTGTACTGCGACCAGCCAGGAGTCACCCAACAACTTGCCTATATTGTACTGCGACCAGCCAGGAGTCACCCAACAACTTGCATATATTGTACTGCGACCAGCCAGGAGTCACCCAACAACTTGCATATATTGTACTGCGACCAGCCAGGAGTCACCCAACAACTTGCATATATTGTACTGCGACCAACCAGGAGTCACCCAACAACTTGCCTATATTGTACTGCGACCAACCAGGAGTCACCCAACAACTTGCATATATTGTACTGCGACCAGCCAGGAGTCACCCAACAACTTGCATATATTGTACTGCGACCAGCCAGGAGTCACCCAACAACTTGCATATATTGTACTGCGACCAACCAGGAGTCACCCAAAAACTTGCCTATATTGTACTGCGACCAGCCAGGAGTCACCCAACAGCTTGCCTATATTGTACTGCGACCAACCAGGAGTCACCCAACAACTTGCCTATATTGTACTGCGACCAACCAGGAGTCACCCAACAACTTGCCTATATTGTACTGCGACCAGCCAGGAGTCACCCAACAACTTGCCTATATTGTACTGCGACCAACCAGGAGTCACCCAACAACTTGCTATATTGTACTGCGACCAACCAGGAGTCACCCAACAACTTGCCTATATTGTACTGCGAACTGCGACCACCAGGAGTCACCCAACAACTTGCATATATTGTACTGCGACCAGCCAGGAGTCACCCAACAACTTGCATATATTGTACTGCGACCAGCCAGGAGTCACCCAACAACTTGCATATATTGTACTGCGACCAGCCAGGAGTCACCCAACAACTTGCATATATTGTACTGCGACCAGCCAGGAGTCACCCAACAACTTGCATATATTGTACTGCGACCAGCCAGGAGTCACCCAACAACTTGCCTATATTGTACTGCGACCAGCCAGGAGTCACCCAACAGCTTGCCTATATTGTACTGCGACCAGCCAGGAGTCACCCAACAACTTGCATATATTGTACTGCGACCAACCAGGAGTCACCCAACAACTTGCCTATATTGTACTGCGACCAGCCAGGAGTCACCCAACAACTTGCCTATATTGTACTGCGACCAACCAGGAGTCACCCAACAACTTGCATATATTGTACTGCGACCAGCCAGGAGTCACCCAACAATTGCATATATTGTACTGCGACCAGCCAGGAGTCACCCAACAACTTGCCTATATTGTACTGCGACCAGCCAGGAGTCACCCAACACTTGCCTATATTGTACTGCGACCAGCCAGGAGTCACCCAACAACTTGCATATATTGTACTGCGACCAACCAGGAGTCACCCAACAACTTGCCTATATTGTACTGCGACCAGCCAGGAGTCACCCAACAACTTGCCTATATTGTACTGCGACCAACCAGGAGTCACCCAACAACTTGCATATATTGTACTGCGACCAGCCAGGAGTCACCCAACAACTTGCCTATATTGTACTGCGACCAGCCAGGAGTCACCCAACACTTGCCTATATTGTACTGCGACCACAGGAGTCACCACAACTTGCTATATTGTACTGCGACCAGCCAGGAGTCACCCAACAACTTGCATATATTGTACTGCGACCAGCCAGGAGTCACCCAACAACTTGCCTATATTGTACTGCGACCAGCCAGGAGTCACCCAACAACTTGCATATATTGTACTGCGACCAGCCAGGAGTCACCCAACAACTTGCATATATTGTACTGCGACCAGCCAGGAGTCACCCAACAACTTGCATATATTGTACTGCGACCAGCCAGGAGTCACCCAACAACTTGCATATATTGTACTGCGACCAACCAGGAGTCACCCAACAACTTGCCTATATTGTACTGCGACCAACCAGGAGTCACCCAACAACTTGCATATATTGTACTGCGACCAGCCAGGAGTCACCCAATAACTTGCATATATTGTACTGCGACCAGCCATATTGTACTGCGACCACCAGGAGTCACCCAACACTTGCCTATATTGTACTGCGACCACAGGAGTCACCCAACAACTTGCATATATTGTACTGCGACCAGCCAGGAGTCACCCAACAACTTGCCTATATTGTACTGCGACCAGCCAGGAGTCACCCAACAACTTGCTATATTGTACTGCGACCAACAGGAGTCACCCAACAACTTGCCTATATTGTACTGCGACCAGCCAGGAGTCACCCAACAACTTGCCTATATTGTACTGCGACCAACCAGGAGTCACCCAACAACTTGCCTATATTGTACTGCGACCAACCAGGAGTCACCCAACAACTTGCATATATTGTACTGCGACCAGCCAGGAGTCACCCAACAACTTGCATATATTGTACTGCGACCAGCCAGGAGTCACCCAACAACTTGCATATATTGTACTGCGACCAGCCAGGAGTCACCCAACAACTTGCATATATTGTACTGCGACCAGCCAGGAGTCACCCAACAACTTGCATATATTGTACTGCGACCAGCCAGGAGTCACCCAACAACTTGCCTATATTGTACTGCGACCAGCCAGGAGTCACCCAACAGCTTGCCTATATTGTACTGCGACCAGCCAGGAGTCACCCAACAACTTGCATATATTGTACTGCGACCAACCAGGAGTCACCCAACAACTTGCCTATATTGTACTGCGACCAGCCAGGAGTCACCCAACAACTTGCCTATATTGTACTGCGACCAACCAGGAGTCACCCAACAACTTGCATATATTGTACTGCGACCAGCCAGGAGTCACCCAACAACTTGCCTATATTGTACTGCGACCAGCCAGGAGTCACCCAACAACTTGCCTATATTGTACTGCGACCAGCCAGGAGTCACCAACAACTTGCATATATTGTACTGCGACCAGCCAGGAGTCACCCAACAACTTGCATATATTGTACTGCGACCAGCCAGGAGTCACCCAACAACTTGCCTATATTGTACTGCGACCAGCCAGGAGTCACCCAACAACTTGCATATATTGTACTGCGACCAGCCAGGAGTCACCCAACAACTTGCATATATTGTACTGCGACCAGCCAGGAGTCACCCAACAACTTCCTATATTGTACTGCGACCAGCCAGGAGTCACCCAACAACTTGCCTATATTGTACTGCGACCACCAGGAGTACAACACTTGCCTATATTGTACTGCGACCAACCAGGAGTCACCCAACAACTTGCCTATATTGTACTGCGACCAACCAGGAGTCACCCAACAACTTGCATATATTGTACTGCGACCAGCCAGGAGTCACCCAACAACTTGCATATATTGTACTGCGACCAGCCAGGAGTCACCCAACAACTTGCATATATTGTACTGCGACCAGCCAGGAGTCACCAAACAACTTGCATATATTGTACTGCGACCAGCCAGGAGTCACCCAACAACTTGCCTATATTGTACTGCGACCAGCCAGGAGTCACCCAACAACTTGCCTATATTGTACTGCGACCAGCCAGGAGTCACCCAACACTTGCCTATATTGTACTGCGACCAGCCAGGAGTCACCCAACAACTTGCATATATTGTACTGCGACCAACCAGGAGTCACCCAACAACTTGCCTATATTGTACTGCGACCAGCCAGGAGTCACCCAACAACTTGCCTATATTGTACTGCGACCAGCCAGGAGTCACCCAACAACTTGCCTATATTGTACTGCGACCAACCAGGAGTCACCCAACAACTTGCCTATATTGTACTGCGACCAACCAGGAGTCACCCAACAACTTGCATATATTGTACTGCGACCAGCCAGGAGTCACCCAACAACTTGCCTATATTGTACTGCGACCAGCCAGGAGTCACCCAACAGCTTGCCTATATTGTACTGCGACCAACCAGGAGTCACCCAACAACTTGCCTATATTGTACTGCGACCAGCCAGGAGTCACCCAACAACTTGCCTATATTGTACTGCGACCAACCAGGAGTCACCCAACAACTTGCATATATTGTACTGCGACCAGCCAGGAGTCACCCAACAACTTGCCTATATTGTACTGCGACCAGCCAGGAGTCACCCAACAACTTGCCTATATTGTACTGCGACCAACCAGGAGTCACCCAACAACTTGCCTATATTGTACTGCGACCAACCAGGAGTCACCCAACAACTTGCATATATTGTACTGCGACCAGCCAGGAGTCACCCAACAACTTGCCTATATTGTACTGCGACCAGCCAGGAGTCACCCAACAACTTGCCTATATTGTACTGCGACCAACCAGGAGTCACCCAACAACTTGCCTATATTGTACTGCGACCAGCCAGGAGTCACCCAACAGCTTGCCTATATTGTACTGCGACCAACCAGGAGTCACCCAAAAACTTGCATATATTGTACTGCGACCAGCCAGGAGTCACCCAACAACTTGCCTATATTGTACTGCGACCAGCCAGGAGTCACCCAACAACTTGCATATATTGTACTGCGACCAGCCAGGAGTCACCCAACAACTTGCCTATATTGTACTGCGACCAGCCAGGAGTCACCCAACAGCTTGCCTATATTGTACTGCGACCAGCCAGGAGTCACCCAACAGCTTGCCTATATTGTACTGCGACCAGCCAGGAGTCACCCAACAACTTGCCTATATTGTACTGCGACCAGCCAGGAGTCACCCAACAACTTGCCTATATTGTACTGCGACCAGCCAGGAGTCACCAACAACTTGCCTATATTGTACTGCGACCAGCCAGGAGTCACCCAACAACTTGCCTATATTGTACTGCTACCAGCCAGGAGTCACCCAACAACTTGCATATATTGTACTGCGACCAGCCAGGAGTCACCCAACAACTTGCCTATATTGTACTGCGACCAACCAGGAGTCACCAAACAACGCGCTTGTATTGTATTGTACTGCGACCAACCAGGAGTCACCCAACAGTTTGCCTATCATAAAATGCATTTTGTCCTCAACGTACAAAGCACATATCATAGCCACCAACTTGTCTTCTACCAACGTGTCTTGGAATTGCCGTTGGATGAGTTTGATGATAGCATACACTGGTTGACTTGAACGGGTTGAGGAACTGGATGCCCTGCATAACCGGCTGCATTAAATGTTTCATTGAAAATATTATATTCGAATCACCATCTAAACGAATATAGATGTCCATGTTATAAATACAAACTCCGCTCTTCTCGCCCTATCTGGTATTATGTTTCACATCTAACAAATGAGCTCTTCTCGCCCTGTCGGATACCTTGTTTCACATCGAACATGTGAGCTCTTCTCGCCCTGTCGGATACCTTGTTTCACATCTAACATGTGAGCTCTTCTCGCCATATCGGATACCTTGTTTCACATCTAACATGTGAGCTCTTCTCGCCCTGTCGGATACCTTGTTTCACATCGAACATGTGAGCTCTTCTCGCCCTGTCGGATACCTTGTTTCACATCTAACATGTGAGCTCTTCTCGCCCTGTCTGGTACTATGATTCACATATAACAAATGAGCTCTTCTCGCCCTGTCGGATACCTTGTTTCACATCTAACATGTGAGCTCTTCTCGCCCTGTCGGATACGTTGTTTCACAACGAACATTTGAGCTATTCTCGCCCTGTCGGATACATTGTTTCACATCGAACATGTGAGCTCTTCTCGCCCTGTCGGATCCTTGTTTCACATCAAACATGTGAGCTCGTCTCGCCCTGTCGGATACCTTGTTTCACATCTAACATGTGAGCTCTTCTCGCCCTGTCGGATACTTTGTTACACATCGAACATGTGAGCTCCTCTCGCCCTATCTGGTACTTTGTTTCACATCGAACATGTGAGCTCTTCTCGCCCTGTCGGATACTATGTTTCACATCTAACAGGTGAGCTCTTCTCGCCCTGTCGGATACCTTGTTTCACATCTAACATGTGAGCTCTTCTCGCCCTGTCGGATACCTTGTTTCACATCGAACATGTGATCTCTTCTCACCTTGTCGGATACTTTGTTTCACAACTAACATGTGAGCTCTTCTCGCCCTATCTGGTACTTTGTTTCACATCGAAAATGTGAGCTCTTTTCGCCCTGTCGGATTCATTGTTTCACAACGAACATGTGAGCTCTTCTCACCCTGTCGGATACATTGTTTCACATCGAACATGTGAGCTCTTCTCGCCCTGTCGGATATATTGTTTCACAACGAACATGAGAGCTCTTCTCGCCCTGTCGGATCCTTGTTTCACATCGAACATGTGAGCTCTTCTCGCACTGTCGGATACCTTGTTTCACATCTAACATGTGAGCTCTTCTCGCCCTGTAGGATATATTGTTTCACAACGAACATGTGAGCTCTTCTCGCCCTGTCGGATCCTAGTTTCACATCGAACATGTGAGCTCTTCTCGCCATGTCGGAAACCTTGTTTCACATCGAACATGTGAGCTCATGTCGCCCTGTCTGGTACTATTTTTCACAACGAACATGTGAGCTCCTCTCGCCCTGTCGGATACTTTGTTTCACATCTAACATGTGAGCTCTTATCGCCTTGTCGGATACCTTGTTTCACATCTAACATGTGAGCTCTTCTCGCCCTGTCGGGTACTTTGATTCACATCGAACATGTGAGCTCCTCTCGCCCTGTCGGATACCTTGTTTCACATCAAACACGTGAGCTCTTCTCGCCCTGTCGGATACCTTGTTTCACATCGAACATGTGAACTCTTCTCGCCCTGGCGGATACCTTGTTTCACATCTAACCTGTGAGCTCTTCTCGCCCTGTCGGATACCTTGTTTCACATCGAACATGTGAGTTCTTCTCTCCCTGTCGGATACTTTGCTTCACAACGAACATGTGAGCTCTTCTCGCCCTGTCGGATATATTTGTTTCACATCTAACATGTGAGCTCTTCTCGCCTTGTCGGAAACCTTGTTTCACATCTAACATGTGAGCTATTCTCGCCCTGTTGGGTTCTTTGTTTCACATCTAACATGTGAGCTCTTCTCGCCCTGTCGGATACTTTGTTTCACATCTAACATGTGACGTGAGCTCTTCGCGCGTTATCGGATACCTTGTTTCACATCTAACCTGTGAGCTCTTCTCGCCCTGTCGGATAATTTGTTTCACATCTAACATGTGAGCTCTTCTCGCCCTGTCGGATACATTGTTTCACATCTAACATGTGAGCTCTTCTCGCCCTGTCGGATACCTTGTTTCACATCGAACAGGTGAGCTCCTCTCGCCCTGTCGGATACATTGTTTCACATCTAACATGTGAGCTCTTCTCGCCCTGTCGGATACATTGTTTCACATCGAACATGTGAGCTCTTCTCGCCCTGTCGGATATATTGTTTCACAACGAACATGTGAGCTCTTCTCGCCCTGTCGGATCATTGTTTCACATCTAACATGTGAGCTCTTCTCGCCCTGTCGGATATATTGTTTCACAACGACCATGTGAGCTCTTCTCGCCCTGTCGGATCCTTGTTTCACCTCGAACATGTGAACTCTTCTCGCCATGTCGGAAACCTTGTTTCACATCGAACATGTGAGCTCATCTCGCCCTGTCTGGTACTATGTTTCACAACGAACATGTGAGCTCCTCTCGCCCTGTCGGATACTTTGTTTCACATCTAACATGTGAGCTCTTATCGCCTTGTCGGATACCTTGTTTCACATCTAACATGTGAGCTCTTCTCGCCCTGTCGGGTACTTTGTATCACATCTATCATGTGAGCTCTTCTCGCCCTGTCGGATACCTTGTTTCACATCGAACAGGTGAGCTCCTCTCGCCCTGTCGGATACCTTGTTTAACATCGAACACGTGAGCTCTTCTCGCCCTGTCGGATACCTTGTTTCACATCTAACATGTGAGCTCTTCTCGCCCTGTCGGATACTTTGCTTCACAACGAACATGTGAGCTCTTCTCGCCCTGGTGGATATATTTGTTTCACATCTAACATGTGAGCTCTTCTCGCCTTGTCGGAAACGTTGATTCACATCTAACATGTCAGCTATTCTCGCCCTGTCTGGTTCTTTGTTTCACATCTATCATTTGAGCTCTTCTCGCCCTGTCGGATACCTTGTTTCACATCTAACATGTGAGCTCTTCTCGCCCTGTCGGATACCTTGTTTCACATCGAACATGTGAGCTCTTGTCGCCCTGTCGGATCCCTTGTTTCACATCTAACATGTGAGCTCTTCTCGCCCTGTTTGGTACTTTGTTTCACATCGAACATGTGAGCTCTTCTCGCCCTGTCGGATATATTTGTTTCGCATCTAACATGTGAGCTCTTCTCGCCATGTCGGATACCTTGTTTCACATCGAACATGTGAGCTCTTCTCGCCCTGTCTGGTACTATGTTTCACAACGGACATGTGAGCTCCTCTCGCACTGTCGGGTACTTTGTTTCACATCTAACATGTGAGCTCTTCTCGCCTTGTCGGATACTTTGTTTCACATCTAACATGTGAGCTCTTCTCGCCCTGTCGGATACCTTGTTTCACATCGAACAGGTGAGCTCTTCTCTCACTGTCGGATACCTTGTTTCACATCTAACATGTGAGCTCTTCTAGCCCTGTCGGATACTTTGTTTCACACCGAATATGTGAGCTCTTCTCGCCTTATCGGATACCTTGTTTCTCATCTAACATGTGAGCTCTTCTCGCCCTGTCGGATACTTTGTTTCACATCTAACATGTGAGCTCTTCTCGCCCTGTCGGATACCTTGTTTCACATCTAACATGTGAGCTCTTCTCGCCCTATCGGATACCTTGTTTCACATCGAACATGTGAGCTCCTCTCGCCCTGTCGGATACTTTGTTTCACATCTAACATGTGAGCTCTTCTCGCCCTGTCGGATACCTTGTGTCACATCGAACATGTGAGCTCTTCTCGCCCTGTTGGATACCTTGTTTTACATCGAACATGTGAGCTCTTTTCGCCCTGTCGGATACTTTGTTTCACATCTAACATGTGATATCTTCTCGCCCTGTCGGATACCTTGTTTCACATCGAACATGTGAGCTCTTCCCGCCCTGTCGGATACCTTGTTTCACATCTAACATGTGAGATCTTCTCGCCCTGTCTGGAACTTTGTTTCAAATCGAACATGTGAGCTCTTCTCGCCCTGTCGGATATATTTGTTTCGCATCTAACATGTGAGCTCTTCTCGCCATGTCGGATAACTTGTTTCACATTGAACATGTGAGCTCTTCTCGCCCTGTCTGGTACTATGTTTCACAACGGACATGTGAGCTCCTATCGCACTGTCGGGTACTTTGTTTCACATCTAGCATGTGAGCTCTTCTCGCCCTGTCGGATACTTTGTTTCACATCTAACATGTGAGCTCTTCTCGCCCTGTCGGATACCTTGTTTCACATCTAACATGTGAGCTCTTCTCGCCTTGTCGGATACCTTGTTTCACATCTAACATGTGAGCTCTTCTCGCCCTGTCGGATACCTTGTTTCACATCTAACATGTGAGCTCTTCTCGCCCTGTCGGATACCTTGTTTCACATCGAACAGGTGAGCTCTTCTCTCACTGTCGGATACCTTGTTTCACATCTAACATGTGAGCTCTTCTCGCCCTGTCGGATACCTTGTTTCACATCTAACATGTGAGCTCTTCTCGCCCTGTCGGATACCTTGTTTCACATCGAACAGGTGAGCTCCTCTCGCCCTGTCGGATACCTTGTTTCACATCTAACATGTGAGCTCTTCTCGCCCTGTCGGATACCTTGTTTCACATCGAACATGTGAGCTCTTCTCGCCTTATCGGATACCTTGTTTCTCATCTAACATGTGAGCTCTTATCGCCCGGTCGGATACTTTGTTTCACATCTAACATGTGAGCTCTTATCGCCCGGTCGGATACTTTGTTTCACATCTAACATGTGAGCTCTTCTCGCCCTGTCGGATACCTTGTTTCACATCTAACATGTGAGCTCTTCTCGCCCTGTCGGATACCTTGTTTCACATCGAACAGGTGAGCTCCTCTCGCCCTGTCGGATACTTTGTTTCACATCTAACATGTGAGCTCTTCTCGCCCTGTCGGATACCTTGTTTCACATCGAACATGTGAGCTCTTCTCGCCCTGTTGGATACCTTGTTTTACATCGAACATGTGAGCTCTTTTCGCCCTGTCGGATACTTTGTTTCACATCTAACATGTGATATCTTCTCGCCCTGTCGGATACCTTGTTTCACATCGAACATGTGAGCTCTTCTCGCCCTGTCGGATACCTTGTTTCACATCTAACATGTGAGCTCTTCTCGCCCTGTCTGGAACTTTGTTTCACATCGAACATGTGAGCTCTTCTCGCCATGTCGGATAACTTGTTTCACATTGAACATGTGAGCTCTTCTCGCCCTGTCTGGTACTATGTTTCACATCGAACAGGTGAGCTCTTCTCTCACTGTCGGATACCTTGTTTCACATCTAACATGTGAGCTCTTCTCGCCCTGTCGGATACCTTGTTTCACATCTAACATGTGAGCTCTTCTCGCCCTGTCGGATACCTTGTTTCACATCGAACAGGTGAGCTCTTCTCTCACTGTCGGATACCTTGTTTCACATCTAACATGTGAGCTCTTCTCGCCCTGTCGGATACCTTGTTTCACATCTAACATGTGAGCTCTTCTCGCCCTGTCGGATACCTTGTTTCACATCGAACAGGTGAGCTCTTCTCTCACTGTCGGATACCTTGTTTCACATCTAACATGTGAGCTCTTCTCGCCCTGTCGGATACCTTGTTTCACATCTAACATGTGAGCTCTTCTCGCCCTGTCGGATACCTTGTTTCACATCGAACAGGTGAGCTCCTCTCGCCCTGTCGGATACTTTGTTTCACATCTAACATGTGAGCTCTTCTCGCCCTGTCGGATACCTTGTTTCACATCGAACATGTGAGCTCTTCTCGCCTTATCGGATACCTTGTTTCTCATCTAACATGTGAGCTCTTATCGCCCGGTCGGATACTTTGTTTCACATCTAACATGTGAGCTCTTATCGCCCGGTCGGATACTTTGTTTCACATCTAACATGTGAGCTCTTCTCGCCCTGTCGGATACCTTGTTTCACATCTAACATGTGAGCTCTTCTCGCCCTGTCGGATACCTTGTTTCACATCGAACAGGTGAGCTCCTCTCGCCCTGTCGGATACTTTGTTTCACATCTAACATGTGAGCTCTTCTCGCCCTGTCGGATACCTTGTTTCACATCGAACATGTGAGCTCTTCTCGCCCTGTTGGATACCTTGTTTTACATCGAACATGTGAGCTCTTTTCGCCCTGTCGGATACTTTGTTTCACATCTAACATGTGATATCTTCTCGCCCTGTCGGATACCTTGTTTCACATCGAACATGTGAGCTCTTCTCGCCCTGTCGGATACCTTGTTTCACATCTAACATGTGAGCTCTTCTCGCCCTGTCTGGAACTTTGTTTCACATCGAACATGTGAGCTCTTCTCGCCCTGTCGGATATATTTGTTTCGCATCTAACATGTGAGCTCTTCTCGCCATGTCGGATACCTTGTTTCACATTGAACATGTGAGCTCTTCTCGCCCTGTCTGGTACTATGTTTCACAACGGACATGTGAGCTCCTCTCGCACTGTCGGGTACTTTGTTTCACATCTAGCATGTGAGCTCTTCTCGCCCTGTCGGATACTTTGTTTCACATCTAACATGTGAACTCTTCTCGCCCTGTCGGATACCTTGTTTCACATTTAACATGTGAGCTCTTCTCGCCTTTTCGGATACCTTGTTTCATATCTAACATGTGAGCTCTTCTTGCCCTGTCGGATACCTTGTTTCACTTCTAACATGTGAGCTCTTCTCGCCCTGTCGGATAACTTGTTTCACATCGAACAGGTGAGCTCCTCTCGCCCTGTCGGATACCTTGTTTCACATCGAACATGTGAGCTCTTCTCGCCCTGTCGGATACCTTGTTTCACATCTAACAGGTGAGCTCTTCTCGCCCTGTCGGATACCATGTTTCACATCTAACATGTGAGCTCTTCTCGCCCTGTCGGATACCTTGTTTCACATCTAACATATGAGGTCTTCTCGCCCTGTCGGATACCCTGTTTCACATCGAACATGTGAGCTCTTCTCGCCCTGTCGGATACTTTGTTTCACAACGAACAGGTGAGCTCCTCTCGCCCTGTCGGATACCTTGTTTCACATCGAACACGTGAGCTCTTCTCGCCCTGTCGGATACATTGCTTCACATCGAACATGTGAGCTCTTCTCGCCCTGTCGGATACCTTGTTTCACATCTAACATGTGAGCTCTTCTCGCCCTGTCGGATACCTTGTTTCACATCGAACATGTGAGCTCTTCTCGCCCTGTCGGATACTTTGTTTCACAACGAACATGTGAGCTCCTCTCGCCCTATCTGGTACTTTGTTTCACAACGAACATGTGAGCTCTTTTCGCCCTGTCGGATTCATTGTTTCACAACGAACATGTGAGCTCTTCTCGCCCTGTCGGATACATTGTTTCACATCGAACATGTGAGCTCTTCTCGCCCTGTCGGATATATTGTTTCACAACGAACATGTGAGCTCTACTCGCCCTGTCGGACCCTTGTTTGACATCGAACATGTGAGCTCTTCTCGCCCTGTCGGATACCATGTTTCACATCTAACATGTGAGCTCTTCTCGCCCTGTCGGATACTTTGTTACACATCGAACATGTGAGCTCTTCTCGCCATGTCGGACACCTTGTTTCACATCTAACATGTGAGCTCTTCTCGCCCTGTCGGGTACTTTGTTTCACATCTATCATGTGAGCTCTTCTCGCACTGTTGGATACCTTGTTTCAGATCGAACATGTGAGCTCTTCTCGCCCTGTCGGGTACTTTGTTTCACATATATCATGTGAGCTCTTCTCGCCCTCTCGGATACATTGTTTCACATTGAACAGGTGAGCTGCTCTCGCCCTGTTGGATACCTTGTTTCACATCGAACACGTGAGCTCTTCTCGCCCTGTGGGATACCTTGTTTCACATCGAACATGTGAGCTCTTCTCGCCCTGTCGGATACCATGTTTCACATCTAACAGATGAGCTCTTCTCGCCCTGTCGGATACCTTGTTTCACCTCTAAGATGTGATCTCTTCTCGCCCTGTCGGATACTTTGTTTCACAACGAACATGTGAGCTCCTCTCGCCCTATCTGGTACTTTGTTTCACATCGAACATGTGAGCTCTTTTCGCCCTGTCGGATTCATTGTTTCACAACGAACATGTGATCTCTTCTCGCCCTGTCGGATACATTGTTTCACATTGAACATGTGAGCTCCTCTCGCCCTGTCGGATATATTGTTTCACATCGAACATGTGAGCTCTTCTCGCCCTGTGGGATACCTTGTTTCACATCGAACATGTGAGCTCTTCTCGCCCTGTCGGATACCATGTTTCACATCTAACATATGAGCTCTTCTCGCCCTGTCGGACACCTTGTTTCACATCTAACATGTGAGCTCTTCTCGCCCTGTCGGATACTTTGTTTCACAACGAACATGTGAGCTCCTCTCGCCCTATCTGGTACTTTGTTTCACATCGAACATGTGAGCTCTTTTCGACCTGTCGGATACATTGTTTCACATTGAACATGTGAGCTCCTCTCGCCCTGTCGGATATATTGTTTCACATCGAACATGTGAGGTCTTCTCGCCCTGTCTGGTACTTTGTTTCACATATATCATGTGAGCTCTTCTCGCCCTCTCGGTTACATTGTTTCACATCGAACAGGTGAGCTCCTCTCGCCCTGTCGGATACCTTGTTTCACATCGAACATGTGAGCTCTTCTCGCCCTGTCGGATACCTTGCTTCACAACGAACATGTGAGCTCTTCTCGCCCTGTCGGATATATTTGTTTCACATCTAACATGTGAGCTCTTCTCGCCTTGTCGGAAACCTTGTTTCACATCTAACATGTGAGCTATTCTCGCCCTGTCGGATTCTTTGTTTCACATCTATCATTTGAGCTCTTCTCGCCCTGTCGGATACCTTGTTTAACATCTAACATGTCAGCTCTTCTCGCCCTGTCGGATACTTTGTTTCACACCGAATATGTGAGCTCTTCTCGCCTTATCGGATACCTTGTTTCACATCTAACATGTGAGCTCTTCTCGCCCTGTCGGATACCTTGTATCACATCTAACATGTGAGCTCTTCTCGCCCTGTCGGATACCTTGTTTCACATCTAACATGTGAGCTCTTCTCGCCCTGTCGGATACCTTGTTTCACATCGAACAGGTGAGCTCCTCTCGCCCTGTCGGATACTTTGATTCACATCTAACATGTGAGCTCTTCTCGCCCTGTCGGATACATTGTTTCACATCGAACATGTGAGCTCTTCTCGCCCTGTCGGATACCTTGTTTTACATCGAACATGTGAGCTCTTTTCGCCCTGTCGGATACTTTGTTTCACATCTAACATGTGATATCTTCTCGTCCTGCCGGATACCTTGTTTCACATCGAACATGTGAGCTCTTCTCGCCCTGTCGGATACCTTGTTTCACATCTAACAATTGAGCTCTTCTCGCCCTGTCTGGTACTTTGTTTCACATCGAACATGTGATCTCTTCTCGCCCTGTCGGAAATATTTGTTTCGCATCTAACATGTGAGCTCTTCTCGCCATGTCGGATACCTTGTTTCACATCGAACATGTGAGCTCTTCTCGCCCTGTCTAGTACTATGTTTCACAACGGACATGTGAGCTCTTCTCGCCTTGTCGGATACTTTGTTTCACATCTAACATGTGAGCTCTTCTCGCCCTGTCGGATACCTTGTTTCACATCTAACATGTGAGCTCTTCTCGCCTTGTCGGATACCTTGTTTCACATCTAACATGTGAGCTCTTCTCGCCCTGTCGGATACCTTGTTTCACTTCTAACATGTGAGCTCTTCTCGCCCTGTCGGACAACTTGTTTCACATGGAACAGGTGAGCTCCTCTCGCCCTGTCGGATACCTTGTTTCACATCGAACATGTGAGCTCTTCTCGCCCTGTCGGGTACTTTGTTTCACATATATCATGTGAGCTCTTCTCGCCCTCTCGGATACATTGTTTCACATCGAACAGGTGAGCTGCTCTCGCCCTGTCGGATACCTTGGTTCACATCGAACACGTGAGCTCTTCTCGCCCTGTGGGATACCTTATTTCACATCGAACATGTGAGCGCTTCTCGCCCTGTCGGATACCATGTTTCACATCTAACAGATGAGCTCCTCTCGCCCTGTCGGATACCTTGTTTCACATCTAACATGTGAGCTCTTCTCGCCCTGTCGGATACTTTGTTTCACAACGAACATGTGAGCTCCTCTCGCCCTATCTGGTACTTTGTTTCACATCGAACATGTGAGCTCTTTTCGCCCTGTCGGATTCATTGTTTCACAACGAACATGTGATCTCTTCTCGCCCTGTCGGATACATTGTTTCACATTGAACATGTGAGCTCCTCTCGCCCTGTCGGATATATTGTTTCACATCGAACACGTGAGCTCTTCTCGCCCTATGGGATACCTTGTTTCACATCGAACATGTGAGCTCTTCTCGCCCTGTCGGATACCATGTTTCACATCTAACATATGAGCTCTTCTCGCCCTGTCGGATACCTTGTTTCACATCTAACATGTGAGCTCTTCTCGCCCTGTCGGATACTTTGTTTCACATCGAACATGTGAGCTCCTCTCGCCCTGTCGGATACTTTGTTTCACATCGAACATGTGAGCTCTTCTCGCCCTGTCGGATACATTGTTTCACATTGAACATGTGAGCTCTTCTCGCCCTGTCGGATACATTGTTTCACATCGAACATGTGAGCTCTTCTCGCCCTGTCGGATACTTTGTTTCACATCGAACATGTGAGCTCTTCTCGCCCTGTCGGATACATTGTTTCACATCTAACATGTGAGCTCTTCTCGCCCTGTCGGATACCTTGTTTCACATCGAACATGTGAGCTCTTCTCGCCCTGTCGGATACCTTGCTTCACAACGAACATGTGAGCTCTTCTCGCCCTGTCGGATATATTTGTTTCACATCTAACATGTGAGCTCTTCTCGCCTTGTCGGAAACCTTGTTTCACATCTAACATGTGAGCTATTCTCGCCCTGTCGGATTCTTTGTTTCACATCTATCATTTGAGCTCTTCTCGCCCTGTCGGATACCTTGTTTAACATCTAACATGTCAGCTCTTCTCGCCCTGTCGGATACTTTGTTTCACACCGAATATGTGAGCTCTTCTCGCCTTATCGGATACCTTGTTTCACATCTAACATGTGAGCTCTTCTCGCCCTGTCGGATACCTTGTTTCACATCTAACATGTGAGCTCTTCTCGCCCTGTCGGATACCTTGTTTCACATCTAACATGTGAGCTCTTCTCGCCCTGTCGGATACCTTGTTTCACATCGAACAGGTGAGCTCCTCTCGCCCTGTCGGATACTTTGATTCACATCTAACATGTGAGCTCTTCTCGCCCTGTCGGATACATTGTTTCACATCGAACATGTGAGCTCTTCTCGCCCTGTCGGATACCTTGTTTTACATCGAACATGTGAGCTCTTTTCGCCCTGTCGGATACTTTGTTTCACATCTAACATGTGATATCTTCTCGTCCTGCCGGATACCTTGTTTCACATCGAACATGTGAGCTCTTCTCGCCCTGTCGGATACCTTGTTTCACATCTAACAATTGAGCTCTTCTCGCCCTGTCTGGTACTTTGTTTCACATCGAACATGTGATCTCTTCTCGCCCTGTCGGATATATTTGTTTCGCATCTAACATGTGAGCTCTTCTCGCCATGTCGGATACCTTGTTTCACATCGAACATGTGAGCTCTTCTCGCCCTGTCTAGTACTATGTTTCACAACGGACATGTGAGCTCTTCTCGCCTTGTCGGATACTTTGTTTCACATCTAACATGTGAGCTCTTCTCGCCCTGTCGGATACCTTGTTTCACATCTAACATGTGAGCTCTTCTCGCCTTGTCGGATACCTTGTTTCACATCTAACATGTGAGCTCTTCTCGCCCTGTCGGATACCTTGTTTCACTTCTAACATGTGAGCTCTTCTCGCCCTGTCGGACAACTTGTTTCACATCGAACAGGTGAGCTCCTCTCGCCCTGTCGGATACCTTGTTTCACATCGAACATGTGAGCTCTTCTCGCCCTGTCGGGTACTTTGTTTCACATATATCATGTGAGCTCTTCTCGCCCTCTCGGATACATTGTTTCACATCGAACAGGTGAGCTGCTCTCGCCCTGTCGGATACCTTGTTTCACATCGAACACGTGAGCTCTTCTCGCCCTGTGGGATACCTTGTTTCACATCGAACATGTGAGCTCTTCTCGCCCTGTCGGATACCATGTTTCACATCTAACAGATGAGCTCTTCTCGCCCTGTCGGATACCTTGTTTCACATCTAACATGTGAGCTCTTCTCGCCCTGTCGGATACTTTGTTTCACAACGAACATGTGAGCTCCTCTCGCCCTATCTGGTACTTTGTTTCACATCGAACATGTGAGCTCTTTTCGCCCTGTCGGATTCATTGTTTCACAACGAACATGTGATATCTTCTCGCCCTGTCGGATACATTGTTTCACATTGAACATGTGAGCTCCTCTCGCCCTGTCGGATATATTGTTTCACATCGAACACGTGAGCTCTTCTCGCCCTGTGGGATACCTTGTTTCACATCGAACATGTGAGCTCTTCTCGCCCTGTCGGATACCATGTTTCACATCTAACATATGAGCTCTTCTCGCCCTGTCGGATACTTTGTTTCACATCTAACATGTGAGCTCTTCTCGCCCTGTCGGATACTTTGTTTCACAACGAACATGTGAGCTCCTCTCGCCCTATCTGGTACTTTGTTTCACATCGAACATGTGAGCTCTTCTCGCCCTGTCGGATACCTTGTTTCACATCGAACATGTGAGCTCTTCTCGCCCTGTCTGGTACTATGTTTCACATCGAACATGTGAGCTCCTCTCGCCTGTCGGATACTTGTTTCACATCTAACATGTGAGCTCTTCTCGCCCTGTCGGATACTTGTTTCACATCGAACATGTGAGCTCTTCTCGCCCTGTCGGATACCTGTTTCACAACTAACATGTGAGCTCTTCTCGCCCTATCTGGTACTTTGTTTCACATCGAAAATGTGAGCTCTTTTCGCCCTGTCGGATTCATTGTTTCACAACGAACATGTGAGCTCTTCTCACCCTGTCGGATACATTGTTTCACATCGAACATGTGAGCTCTTCTCGCCCTGTCGGATATATTGTTTCACAACGAACATGAGAGCTCTTCTCGCCCTGTCGGATCCTTGTTTCACATCGAACATGTGAGCTCTTCTCGCACTGTCGGATACCTTGTTTCACATCTAACATGTGAGCTCTTCTCGCCCTGTAGGATATATGTTTCACAACGAACATGTGAGCTCTTCTCGCCCTGTCGGACCTAGTTTCACATCGAACATGTGAGCTCTTCTCGCCATGTCGGAAACCTTGTTTCACATCGAACATGTGAGCTCATGTCGCCCTGTCTGGTACTATTTTTCACAACGAACATGTGAGCTCCTCTCGCCCTGTCGGATACTTTGTTTCACATCTAACATGTGAGCTCTTATCGCCTTGTCGGATACCTTGTTTCACATCTAACATGTGAGCTCTTCTCGCCCTGTCGGGTACTTTGATTCACATCGAACATGTGAGCTCCTCTCGCCCTGTCGGATACCTTGTTTCACATCAAACACGTGAGCTCTTCTCGCCCTGTCGGATACCTTGTTTCACATCGAACATGTGAACTCTTCTCGCCCTGGCGGATACCTTGTTTCACATCTAACCTGTGAGCTCTTCTCGCCCTGTCGGATACCTTGTTTCACATCGAACATGTGAGTTCTTCTCTCCCTGTCGGATACTTTGCTTCACAACGAACATGTGAGCTCTTCTCGCCCTGTCGGATATATTTGTTTCACATCTAACATGTGAGCTCTTCTCGCCTTGTCGGAAACCTTGTTTCACATCTAACATGTGAGCTATTCTCGCCCTGTTGGGTTCTTTGTTTCACATCTAACATGTGAGCTCTTCTCGCCCTGTCGGATACTTTGTTTCACATCTAACATGTGACGTGAGCTCTTCGCGCGTTATCGGATACCTTGTTTCACATCTAACCTGTGAGCTCTTCTCGCCCTGTCGGATAATTTGTTTCACATCTAACATGTGAGCTCTTCTCGCCCTGTCGGATACATTGTTTCACATCTAACATGTGAGCTCTTCTCGCCCTGTCGGATACCTTGTTTCACATCGAACAGGTGAGCTCCTCTCGCCCTGTCGGATACCTTGTTTCACATCGAACATGTGAGCTCTTCTCGCCCTGTCGGATACCTTGTTTCACATCAACAGTGAGCTCTTCTCGCCCTGTCGGATACTGTTTCACATCTAACATGAGCTCTTCTCGCCCTGTCGATACCTTGTTTCACACAACAGTGAGCTCTCTCCCCTGTCGGACACACAACAACCCCCCCTGTCGGATACTTGTTTCACACAACATGTGAGCTCTCTCGCCCTTCGTACTTGTTTCACATCGAACATGTGAGCTCTTTCGGATACATTGTTTCACATCGAACAGTGAGCTCCTCTCGCCCTGTCGGATACATTGTTTCACATCGAACAGTGAGCTCTTCTCGCCCTGTGGGATACCTTGTTTCACATTGAACATGTGAGCTCTTCTCGCCCTGTCGGATACCATGTTTCACATCTAACAGATGAGCTCTTCTCGCCCTGTCGGATACCTTGTTTCACATCTAACATGTGAGCTCTTCTCGCCCTGTCGGATACTTTGTTTCACAACGAACATGTGAGCTCCTCTCGCCCTATCTGGTACTTTGTTTCACATCGAACATGTGAGCTCTTTTCGCCCTGTCGGATTCATTGTTTCACAACGAACATGTGATCTCTTCTCGCCCTGTCGGATACATTGTTTCACATTGAACATGTGAGCTCCTCTCGCCCTGTCGGATATATTGTTTCACATCGAACACGTGAGCTCTTCTCGCCCTGTGGGATACCTTGTTTCACATCGAACATGTGAGCTCTTCTCGCCCTGTCGGATACCATGTTTCACATCTAACATATGAGCTCTTCTCGCCCTGTCGGTTACCTTGTTTCACATCTAACATGTGAGCTCTTCTCGCCCTGTCGGATACTTTGTTTCACAACGAACATGTGAGCTCCTCTCGCCCTATCTGGTACTTTGTTTCACATCGAACATGTGAGCTCTTTTCGCCCTGTCGGATTTATTGTTTCACAACGAACATGTGAGCTCTTCTCGCCCTGTCGGATTTATTGTTTCACAACGAACATGTGAACTCTTCTCGCCCTGTCGGATTTATTGTTTCACAACGAACATGTGAGCTCTTCTCGCCCTGTCGGATACATTATTTCACAACGAACATGTGAGCTCTTCTCGCCCTGTCGGATACCTTGTTTCACATCTAACATGTGAGCTCTTCTCGCCATGTCTGGTACTATGTTTCACAACGTACATGTGAGCTCTTCTCGCACTGTCGGGTACTTTGTTTAACATCTAACATGTGAGCTCTTCTCGCCTTGTCTGATACATTGTTTCACATCTAACATGTGAGCTCTTCTCGCCCTGTCGGATACCTTGTTTTACATCGAACATGTGAGCTCTTCTCGCCCTGTCGGATACCTTGTTTCACATCGAACATGTGAGCTCTTCTCGCCCTGTCGGATACTTTGTTTCACAACGAACAGGTGAGCTCCTCTCGCCCTGTCGGATACCTTGCTTCACATCGAACATGTGAGCTCTTCTCGCCCTGTCGGATACCTTGTTTCACATCTAACATGTGAGCTCTTCTCGCCCTGTCGGATACCTTGTTTCACATCGAACATGTGAGCTCTTCTCGCCCTGTCGGATACTTTGTTTCACAACGAACATGTGAGCTCCTCTCGCCCTATCTGGTACCTTGTTTCACATCGAACATGTGAGCTCTTTTCGCCCTGTCGGATTCATTGTTTCACAACGAACATGTGAGCTCTTCTCGCCCTGTCGGATACATTGTTTCACATCGAACATGTGAGCTCTTCTCGCCCTGTCGGATATATTGTTTCACAACGAACATGTGAGCTCTACTCGCCCTGTCGGACCCTTGTTTGACATCGAACATTTGAGCTCTTCTCGCCCTGTCGGATACCTTGTTTCACATCTAACATGTGAGCTATTCTCTCCCTGTCGGATACTTTGTTACACATCGAACATGTGAGCTCTTCTCGCCATGTCGGACACCTTGTTTCACATCCAACATGTGAGCTCTTCTCGCCCTGTCGGGTACTTTGTTTCACATCTATCATGTGAGCTCTTCTCGCCCTGTTGGATACTTTGTTTAACATCGAACATGTGAGCTCTTCTCGCACTGTCGGGTACTTTGTTTCACATATATCATGTGAGCTCTTCTCGCCCTCTCGGATACATTGTTTCACATCGAACAGGTGAGCTCCTCTCGCCCTGTCGGATACATTGTTTCACATCGAACAGGTGAGCTCTTCTCGCCCTGTGGGATACCTTGTTTCACATTGAACATGTGAGCTCTTCTCGCCCTGTCGGATACCATGATTCACATCTAACAGATGAGCTCTTCTCGACCTGTCGGATACCTTGTTTCACATCTAACATGTGAGCTCTTCTCGCCCTGTCGGATACTTTGTTTCACAACGAACATGTGAGCTCCTCTCGCCCTATCTGGTACTTTGTTTCACATCGAACATGTGAGCTCTTTTCGCCCTGTCGGATTCATTGTTTCACAACGAAGATGTGATCTCTTCTCGCCCTGTCGGATACATTGTTTCACATTGAACATGTGAGCTCCTCTCGCCCTGTCGGATATATTGTTTCACATCGAACACGTGAGCTCTTCTCGCCCTGTGGGATACCTTGTTTCACATCGAACATGTGAGCTCTTCTCGCCCTGTCGGATACCATGTTTCACATCTAACATATGAGCTCTTCTCGCCCTGTCGGTTACCTTGTTTCACATCTAACATGTGAGCTCTTCTCGCCCTGTCGGATACTTTGTTTCACAACGAACATGTGAGCTCCTCTCGCCCTATCTGGTACTTTGTTTCACATCGAACATGTGAGCTCTTTTCGCCCTGTCGGATTCATTGTTTCACAAGGAACATGTGATCTCTTCTCGTCCTGTCGGATACATTGTTTCACATTGAACATGTGAGCTCCTCTCGCCCTGTCGGATATATTGTTTCACAACGAACATGTGAGCTCGTCTCGCCCTGTAGGATCTTGCTTCACATAGAACATGTGAGCTCTTCTCGCCCTGTCGGATACCTTGTTTCACATCTATCAGATGAGCTCCTCTCGCCCTGTCTGGTACTATGTTTCACATCGAACATTTGAGCTATTCTCGCCCTGTCGGAATTATTGTTTCACAACGAACATGTGAGCTCTTCTCGCCCTGTCGGATAATTTGTTTCACATCGAACATGTGAGCTCTTCTCGCCATATCGGACACCTTGTTTCACATCGAACATGTGAGCTCTTCTCGCCCTGTCTGGTACTATGTTTCACAACGAACATGTGAGCTGTTATCGCCTTGTCGGATACTTTGTTTCACATCTAACTTGTGAGCTCTTATCGCCTTGTCGGATACCGTGTTTCACATCTAACATGTGAGCTCTTACCGCCTTGTCGGATACCTTGTTTCACATCTAACATGTGAGCTCTTCTCGCCCTGTCGGATACTTTGTTTCACATCTAACATGTGAGCTCTTATCGCCTTGTCGGATACGTTGTTTTAATTCTAACATGTGAGCTATTCTCGACCTGTCGGATACTTTGTTTCACATCTAACATGTGAGCTCTTATCGCCTTGTCGGATACTTTGTTTCACTTCTAACATGTGAGCTCTTCTCGCCCTGTCGGGTACTTTGTTTCACATCTATCATGTGAGCTCCTCTCGTCCTGTCGGATACGTTGTTTCACATCGAACAGGTGAACTCCTCTCGCCCTGTCGGATACCTTGTTTCACATCGAACACGTGAGCTCTTCTCGCCCTGTCGGATACCTTGTTTCACATCTAACAGGTGAGCTCTTCTCGCCCTGTCGGATACATTGTTTCACATCTAACAGGTGAGCTCTTCTCGCCCTGTCTGGTACTTTGTTTCACATCGAACATGCGAGCTCTTCTCGCCCTGTCGGATACCTTGTTTCACATCTATCAGGTGAGCTCTTGTCACCCTGTCGGATACCTTGTTTCACATCTATCAGATGAGCTCCTCTCGCCCTGTCTGGTACTATGTTTCACATCGAACATTTGAGCTATTCTCGCCCTGTCGGAATTATTGTTTCACAACGAACATGTGAGCTCTTCTCGCCCTGTCGGATACATTGTTTCACATCGAACATGTGAGCTCTTCTCGCCCTGTCGGATACATTGTTTCACATCGAACATGTGAGCTCTTCTCGCCCTGTCGGATTTATTGTTTCACAACGAACATGTGAGCTCTTCTCGCCCTGTCGGATTTATTGTTTCACAACGAACATGTGAACTCTTCTCGCCCTGTCGGATTTATTGTTTCACAACGAACATGTGAGCTCTTCTCGCCCTGTCGGATACATTATTTCACAACGAACATGTGAGCTCTTCTCGCCCTGTCGGATACCTTGTTTCACATCTAACATGTGAGCTCTTCTCGCCATGTCTGGTACTATGTTTCACAACGTACATGTGAGCTCTTCTCGCACTGTCGGGTACTTTGTTTAACATCTAACATGTGAGCTCTTCTCGCCTTGTCTGATACATTGTTTCACATCTAACATGTGAGCTCTTCGCGCCCTGTCGGATACTTTGTTTCACATCTAACATGTGAGCTCTTCTCGCCCTGTCGGATACCTTGTTTCACATCTAACATGTGAGCTCCTCTCGCCCTGTCGGATACCTTGTTTCACATCGAACAGGTGAGCTCCTCTCGCCCTGTCGGATACTTTGTTTCATATCGAACACGTGAGCTCTTCTCGCCCTGTCGGATACCTTGTTTTACATCGAACATGTGAGCTCTTCTCGCCCTGTCGGATACTTTGTTTCACATCTAACATGTGAGATCTTCTCGCCCTGTCGGATAACTTCTTTCACATCGGACATGTGAGCTCTTCTCGCCCTGTCGGATACCTTGTTTCACATCTAACATGTGAGCTCTGCTCGCCCTGTCGGATACCTTTTTTCACATCTAACATGTGAGCTCTTCTCGCCTTGTCGGATACTTTGTTTCATATCTAACATGTGAGCTCTTCTCGCCTTGTCGGATACCTTGTTTCACATCTAACATGTGAGCTCTTCTCGCCCTGTCGGATACCTTGTTTCACATCTAACATGTGAGCTCTTCTCGCCCTGTCGGATACGTTGTTTCACATCGAACATGTGAGCTCTTGTCGCCCTGTCTGGTACCATGTTTCACAACGAACATGTGAGCTCTTCTCGAACTGTCGGGTACTTTGTTTCACCTCTAACATGTGAGCTCTTCTCGCCTTGTCGGATACCTTGTTTCACATCTAACATGTGAGCTCTTCTCGCCCTGTCGGATACCATGTTTCACATCTAACATGTGAGCTCTTCTCGCCCTGTCGGATACTTTGTTTTACAGCAATGTCAGCAGTGTCATTACGTACAGCAGTGTAATTAGGTACAGCAGTGTCATTACGTACATCCGTGTCATTACGTACAGCAGTGTCATTACGTACAGCAATGTCAGCAGTGTCATTATTTACAGCAGTGTCATTACGTACAGCAGTGTCATTACGTACAGCCGTGTCATTACGTACAGCAGTGTCATTACATACAGCAATGTCAGCAGCGTCATTACGTACAGCAGTGTCATTACGTACAGCAATGTCATTACGTACGGCAGTGTCATTACGTACAGCCGTGTCATTACGTACACCCGTGTCATTACGTACAGCCGTGTCATTACGTACAGCAGTGTCATTACGTACATCAGTGTCATTACGTACAGCCGTGTCAGTACGTACAACCGTGTCATTGCGTACAGCAGTGTCATTACATACAGCAGTGTCATTACGTACAGCAGTGTCATTACGTACAGCCGTGTCAGTACGTACAACCGTGTCATTACGTACAGCAGTGTCATTACGTACAGCAGTGTCATTACGTACAGCCGTGTCATTACGTACAGCAGTGTCATTACGTACAGCCGTGTCATTACGTACAGCCGTGTCATTACGTACACCCGTGTCATTACGTACAGCCGTGTCATTACGTACAGCAGTGTCATTACGTACAGCCGTGTCATTACGTACAGCCGTGTCATTACGTACACCCGTGTCATTACGTACAGCCGTGTCATTACGTACAGCAGTGTCATTACGTACAGCAGTGTCATTACGTACAGCCGTGTCATTACGTACAGCAGTATCATTACGTACAGCAATGTCAGCAGTGTCATTACGTACAGCAGTGTCATTACGTACAGCAGTGTCATTACGTACAGCCGTGTCATTACGCACAGCAGTGTCATTACGTACAGCAATGTCATTACGTACAGCAGTGTCATTACGTACAGCCGTGTCATTACGTACACCCGTGTCATTACGTACAGCCGTGTCATTACGTACAGCAGTGTCATTACGTACATCAGTGTCATTACGTACAGCCGTGTCATTACGTACAGCCGTGTTATTACGCACAGCAATGTCATTACGTACAGCAGTGTCATTACGTACAGCTGTGTCAGTACGTACAGCCGTGTCATTACGAACAGCAGTGTCATTACGTACAGCAGTGTCATTACGTACAGCCGTGTTATTACGTACAGCAGTGCCATTACGTACAGCCGTGTCATTACGTACAGCAGTGTCATTACGTACAACAGTTTCATTACGTACAGCCGTGTCATTACTTACAGCAGTGTCATTACGTACAGCCGTGTCATTACGTACAGCAGTGTCATTACGTACAGCAGTGTCATTACGTACAGCCGTGTTATTACGTACAGCAGTGCCATTACGTACAGCCGTGTCATTACATACAGCAGTGTCATTACGTACAACAGTTTCATTACGTACAGCCGTGTCATTACTTACAGCAGTGTCATTACGTACAGCCGTGTCATTACGTACAGCAGTGTCATTACGTACAGCCGTGTCATTACGTACAGCCGTGTCATTACGTACACCCGTGTCATTACGTACAGCAGTGTCATTACGTACAGCCGTGTCATTACGTACAGCCGTGTCATTACGTACACCCGTGTCATTACGTACAGCCGTGTCATTACGTACAGCAGTGTCATTACGTACAGCAGTGTCATTACGTACAGCCGTGTCATTACGTACAGCAGTGTCATTACGTACAGCAATGTCAGCAGTGTCATTACGTACAGCAGTGTCATTACGTACAGCAGTGTCATTACGTACAGCCGTGTCATTACGTACAGCAGTGTCATTACGTACTGCAATGTCAGCAGTGTCATTGCGTACAGCAGTGTCATTAGGTACAGCAGTGTCATTACGTACAGCAGTGTCATTACGTACAGCCGTGTCATTACGTACACCCGTGTCATTACGTACAGCCGTGTCATTACGTACAGCAGTGTCATTACGTACATCAGTGTCATTACGTACAGCCGTGTCATTACGTACTGCCGTGTCATTACGTACAGCAGTGTCATTACGCACAGCAGTGTCATTACGTACAGCAATATCATTACGTACAGCAGTGTCATTACGTACAGCCGTGTCAGTACGTACAGCCGTGTCATTACGTACAGCAGTGTCATTACGTACAGCAGTGTCATTACGTACAGCAGTGTCATTACGTACAGCCGTGTCATTACGTACAGCAGTGTCATTACGTACAGCAATGTCAGCAGTGTCATTACGTACAGCAGTGTCATTACGTACAGCAGTGTCATTACGTACAGCAGTGTCATTACGTACAGCCGTGTCATTACGTACACCCGTGTCATTACGTACAGCCGTGTCATTACGTACAGCAGTGTCATTACGTACATCAGTGTCATTACGTACAGCCGTGCCATTACGTACTGCCGTGTCATTACGTACAGCAGTGTCATTACGCACAGCAGTGTCATTAAGTACAGCAATGTCATTACGTACAGCAGTGTCATTACGTACAGCCGTGTCAGTACGTACAGCCGTGTCATTACGTACAGCAGTGTCATTACGTACATCAGTGTCATTACGTACAGCAGTGTCATTACGTACAGCCGTGTCATTACGTACAGCAGTGTCATTACGTACAGCAATGTCAGCAGTGTCATTACGTACAGCAGTGTCATTACGTACATCAGTGTCATTACGTACAGCCGTGTCATTACGTACAGCAGTGTCATTACGTACAGCAATGTCAGCAGTGTCATTACGTACAGCAGTGTCATTACGTACAGCAGTGTCATTACGTACAGCAGTGTCATTACGTACAGCCGTGTCATTACGTACACCCGTGTTATTACGTACAGCCGTGTCATTACGTACAGCAGTGTCATTACGTACATCAGTGTCATTACGTACAGCCGTGTCATTACGTACTGCCGTGTCATTACGTACAGCAGTGTCATTACGCACAGCAGTGTCATTACGTACAGCAATGTCATTACGTACAGCAGTGTCATTACGTACAGCCGTGTCAGTACGTACAGCCGTGTCATTACGTACAGCAGTGTCATTACGTACAGCAGTGTCATTACGTACAGCAGTGTCATTACGTACAGCCGTGTCATTACGTACAGCAGTGCCATTACGTACAGCAGTGTCATTACGTACAGCAGTGTCATTACGTACAGCAGTGTCATTACGTACAGCCGTGTCATTACGTACAGCAGTGTCATTACGTACAGCCGTGTCATTACGTACAGCAGTGTCATTACGTACAGCCGTGTCATTACGTACAGCAGTGACCGATATTACTTTCATAAGACAGAATAGAACTGACTCGTGAGATTTAACAGATGTCGCACCCTGATCACACAAGCAATCAGGCAAGCGAAATTACTCTGTAAATCTTATACAGATGTCAATATACCGGGAAGCGCTGCTAATTTTTAATATTGCTTCTAATGGAGCATTGTCACACTACAACACGTGACACCTTAACACATGACACCCGTAATACGTGACACCTTAACACATGACACCCGTAACATGTGACACCGGGGTCCCATGAGCTCGTATTGCGGCTGTCTCAATAATCAGGACTTCACGTTGTGCTTATATATATATATATATATAATTATAGTTTTACTAACAATAGCAATGAACTAAGTACACTACGGAACATGATATATCAAACCCCGTCTCTATCCTAGCAGTTCTAGTAATCCCCGTTACCACCTCTATATCCCCTTAGGTAGCTTATCCAAGGGCATTAGTCCCTAAACCAGCCAGCACTCCATTCGTATCCTTCACCCCAACTGCCTTTTTCAAAGTCAAGCTATCATTAGCCATATATTGGGAACACCCTCCAGTAATGAACCACACACTGTGCTACACTGGAACAGAATATAGAGGACGAGAACGTGGAAACAGAAAATACACCCCAACACAATACATAATAATATAAATGTAGTTGTCACTGATAGTGCCCTATAGCTCGCGTTCATTAAATCATCATTTGTTACAGCATGCTGGATTCCATATAGATATTCACATTCCATCAGTATGATCTAATTGTGAGACACATTCCATGGACATTTAATTCTTACACATACAATATTCTAATAACAAAAATAACACAACCAACAACATGAGAAATATCACAATCTACATATGATATTCATGTCAACGTTTCTGTAACGGCATATATCCTCTTACATTTACGTAATCACAAGTAGCGTAACGGCCATGCAAACAGCAGCTGCTATCTCCGCTCGCAGACCAGTTGCACCTCCCTTGCTGCCTCCCTTGCTGTCTCCCTTGCTGCCTCCCTTGCGCTTAACGTCCGCTGATTTAATGGCTAGTACAGCAGGTGTGCAGGGAGATGTTGTACAACACACCGCCTGCCCTTGTCCTTGCAACCTGGTACACTCTGTACTATCAGTACACGAGATACTAGAGGTGCCATTGCTCTCAATCAACTGCACAAATAGAAAATGTGACAAAGATACAATATGCAACAAGAACCATATATTCCTGTGTACCACAGGTAACTATGAACCAGATTGTAGCACATGTAACTATAAACCAGATTGTAGGACATGTAATTATAAACCAGATTGTAGCATATGTAACTATAAACCAGATTGTAGCAAAGGTAACTATAAACAAGAGTGTAGCACAGGTAACTATAAACCAGATTATAGCACAAGTAACAATAAACCAGATTGTAGCACAGGTAACTATAAACCAGATTATAGCACAAGTAACTATAAACCAGATTGTAGCAAATGTAGCTATACACCAGATTGTAGCACATGTAACTATAAACCAGATTGTAGCACATGTAGCTATACACCAGATTGTAGCACATGTAACTATAAACCAGATTGTAGCACATGTAACTATAAACCAGATTGTAGCACATGTAACTATAAACCAGATTGTAGCACAGGTAACTATAAACCAGATTGTAGCACAGGTAACTATAAACCAGATTGTAGCACATGTACCTATAAACCAGATTGTAACACATGTAGCTATACACCAGATAATAGCACAGGTAAATATAAAACAGATTGTAGCACAGGTAACTATAAACAAGATTGTAGTACAGGTAACTATAAACCAGATTATAGCACAAGTAACTATAAACCAGATTGTAGCACATGTAACTATAAACCAGATTGTAGCACATGTAACTATAAACCAGATTGTAGCACAGGTAACTATAAACCAGATTGTAGCACAGGTAACTATAAACCAGATTGTAGCACATGTACCTATAAACCAGATTGTAACACATGTAGCTTTACACCAGATTATAGCACAGGTAAATATAAAACAGATTGTAGCACAGGTAACTATAAACAAGATTGTAGTACAGGTAACTATAAACCAGATTATAGCACAAGTAACTATAAACCAGATTGTAGCACATGTAACTATAAACCAGATTGTAGCACATGTAACTATAAACCAGATGGTAGCACATATAACTATAAACCAGATTGCAGCACATGTAACTATAAGCCAGATTGTAGCACAGGTAACTATAAACCAGATTGTAGCACAGGTAACTATAAACAAGATTGTAGCACATGTAGCTATAAACCAGATTATACCACATGTAACTATAAACCAGATTATACCACATGTAACTGTAAACCAGATTGTAGCACATGTAACTATAAACCAGATTGTAGCACAGGTAACTATAAACCAGATTATAGCACAGGTAACTATAAACCAGATTGTAGCACAGGTAATTATAAACGAGATTGTACCACAGGTAACTATAAACAAGATTATAGCACATGTAGCTATACACCAGATTATAGCACAGGTAAATGTAAACCAGATTGTAGCACACGTAACTATAAACCAGATTGTAGCACAGGTAACTATAAACAAGGTTATAGCACATGTAACTATAAACCAGATTGTAGCACAGGTAACTATAAACAAGATTATTGCACATGTAACTATAAACAAGATTGTAGCACATGTAACTATAAACAAGATTGTAGCACATGTAACTATAAACCAGATTGTAGCACATGTCACTATAAACCAGATTGTAGCACATGTAACTATAAACAAGAGTGTAGCACATGTAACTATAAACCAGAGTGTAGCACATGTAACTATAAACCAGATTGTAGCACAGGTAACTATCAACCAGATTGTAGCACATGTAACTATAAACCAGATTGAAGCACAGGTAACTATAAACCAGATTGTAGCACAGGTAACTATAAACAAGATTATAGCACAGGTAACTATAAATCTGATTGTAGCACATATAACTATAAACCAGATTGTAGCACATGTAACTATAAAGAAGATTGTAGCACATGTAACTATAAACCAGATTGTAGCACATGTCACTATAAACCAGATTTTAGCACATGTAACTATAAACAAGAGTGTAGCACATGTAACTATAAACCAGATTGTAGCACAGGTAACTATAAACCAGATTGTAGCACATGTAACTATAAACATGATTGTAGCACATGTAACTATAAACCAAATTGTAGCACATGTAACTATAAACCAGATTATAGCACAGGTAACTATAAACCAGAGTGTAGCACATGTAGCTATAAACCAGATTGTAGCACAGGTAACTATAAACAAGATTATAGCATAGGTAACTATAAACAAGATTGTAGCACATGTAACTATAAACCAGATTATAGCATATGTAACTATAAACCAGATTGTAGCAGAGGTAACTATAAACAAGATTATAGCACAGGTAACTATAACCAAGATTGTAGCACAGGTAACTATAAACCAGATTGTAGCACAGGTAACTATAAACAAGATAATAGCACAAGTAACTATAAACCAGATTGTAGAACATGTAACTATAAACCAGATTGTAGCACATGCAACTATAAACCAGATTGTAGCACATGTAACTATAAACCAGATTATTGCACAGGTAACTATAAACCAGATTGTAGCACAGGTAACTATAAACAAGATTATAGCACATGTAACTATAAACCAGATTGTAGCACTGGTAACTATAAACCAGATTGTAGCACAGGTAACTATAACCAGATTGTAGCACAGGTAACAATAAACCAGATTGTACAACAGGTATCTATAAACCAGATTGTAGCACAGGTAACTATAAACCAGACTGTAGCACAGGTAACTATAAACAAGATTATAGCACATGTAACTATAAACCAGATTGTAGCACAGGTAACTATAAACAAGATTATTGCACATGTAACTATAAACCAGATTGTAGCACATGTAACTATAAACAAGATTATAGCACATGTAACTATAAACCAGATTGTAGCACAGGTAACTATAAACAAGATTATAGCACAGGTAACTATAAACAAGATTGTAGCACAGGTAACTATAAACCAGATTGTAGCACAGGTAACTATAAACAAGATTATATTATAGCACATGTAACTATAAACCAGATTGTAGCAGAGGTAACTATAAACAAGATTATAGCACAGGTAACTATAACCAAGATTGTAGCACAGGTAACTATAAACAAGATAATAGCACAAGTAACTATAAACCAGATTGTAGCACATGTAACAATAAACCAGATTGTAGCACATGCAACTATAAACCAGATTGTAGCACATGTAACTATAAACCAGATTATAGCACAGGTAACTATAAACCAGATTGTACCACAGGTAACAATAAACCAGATTGTAGCACATGTAATAAACCAGATTGTACCACAGTTAACTATAAACCAGATTGTAGCACATGTAACTATAAACCAGATTGAAGCATAGGTAAGTATAAACCAGATTGTAGCACAGGTAACTATAAACAAGATTATAGCACAGGAAACTATTAACCTGATTGTAGCACATGTAACTATAAACCAGATTGTAGCACATGTAACTATAAACAAAATTGTAGCACATGTCACTATAAACCAGATTGTAGCACATGTAACTATAAACAAGAGTGTAGCACATGTAACTATAAACCAGATTGTAGCACATGTAACTTTAAACCAGTTTGTAGCACAGGTAACTATAAACCAGATTGTAGCACATGTACATATAAACCAGATTGTAACACATGTAGCTATACACCAGATTATAGCAAAGGTAAATATAAAACAGATTGTAGCACAGGTAACTATAAACAAAATTGTAGCACAGGTAACTATAAACCAGATTATAGCACAAGTAACTATAAACCAGATTGTAGCACATGTAACTATAAACATGATTGTAGCACATGTAACTATAAACCAAATTGTAGCACATGTAACTATAAACCAGATTATAGCACAGGTAACTATAAACCAGAGTGTAGCACATGTAGCTATAAACCAGATTGTAGCACAGGTAACTATAAACAAGATTGTAGCACATGTAACTATAAACCAGATTATAGCATATGTAACTATAAACCAGATTGTAGCAGAGGTAACTATAAACAAGATTATAGCACAGGTAACTATAACCAAGATTGTAGCACAGGTAACTATAAACCAGATTGTAGCACAGGTAACTATAAACAAGATAATAGCACAAGTAACTATAAACCAGATTGTAGAACATGTAACTATAAACCAGATTGTAGCACATGCAACTATAAACCAGATTGTAGCACATGTAACTATAAACCAGATTATTGCACAGGTAACTATAAACCAGATTGTAGCACAGGTAACTATAAACAAGATTATAGCACATGTAACTATAAACCAGATTGTAGCACTGGTAACTATAAACCAGATTGTAGCACAGGTAACTATAACCAGATTGTAGCACAGGTAACAATAAACCAGATTGTACAACAGGTAACTATAAACCAGATTGTAGCACAGGTAACTATAAACCAGACTGTAGCACAGGTAACTATAAACAAGATTATAGCACATGTAACTATAAACCAGATTGTAGCACAGGTAACTATAAACAAGATTATTGCACATGTAACTATAAACCAGATTGTAGCACATGTAACTATAAACAAGATTGTAGCACATGTAACTATAAACCAGATTGTAGCACAGGTAACTATAAACAAGACTATAGCACAGGTAACTATAAACAAGATTGTAGCACAGGTAACTATAAACCAGATTGTAGCACAGGTAACTATAAACAAGATTATATTATAGCACATGTAACTATAAACCAGATTGTAGCAGAGGTAACTATAAACAAGATTATAGCACAGGTAACTATAACCAAGATTGTAGCACAGGTAACTATAAACAAGATAATAGCACAAGTAACTATAAACCAGATTGTAGCACATGTAACAATAAACCAGATTGTAGCACATGCAACTATAAACCAGATTTTAGCACATGTAACTATAAACCAGATTATAGCACAGGTAACTATAAACCAGATTGTACCACAGGTAACAATAAACCAGATTGTAGCACATGTAATAAACCAGATTGTACCACAGTTAACTATAAACCAGATTGTAGCACATGTAACTATAAACCAGATTGTAGCATAGGTAACTATAAACCAGATTGTAGCACAGGTAACTATAAACAAGATTATAGCACAGGAAACTATTAACCTGATTGTAGCACATGTAACTATAAACCAGATTGTAGCACATGTCACTATAAACCAGATTGTAGCACATGTAACTATAAACAAGAGTGTAGCACATGTAACTATAAACCAGATTGTAGCACATGTAACTATAAACCAGATTGTAGCACAGTTAACTTTAAACCAGTTTGTAGCACAGGTAACTATAAACCAGATTGTAGCACATGTACATATAAACCAGATTGTAACACATGTAGCTATACACCAGATTATAGCAAAGGTAAATATAAAACAGATTGTAGCACAGGTAACTATAAACAAAATTGTAGCACAGGTAACTATAAACCAGATTATAGCACAAGTAACTATAAACCAGATTGTAGCACATGTAACTATAAACCAGATTGTAGCACATGTTACTATAAACCAGATTGTAGCACATATAACTATAAACCAGATTGTAGCACATGTAACTATAAGCCAGATTGTAGCACAGGTAACTATAAACCAGATTGTAGCACAGGTAACTATAAACAAGATTGTAGCACATGTAGCTATAAACCAGATTATACCACATGTAACTTTAAACCAGATTATACCACATGTAACTGTAAACCAGATTGTAGCACATGTAACTATAAACCAGATTATAGCACAGGTAACTATAAACCAGATTGTAGCACAGGTAATTATAAACGAGATTGTACCACAGGTAACTATAAACAAGATTATAGCACATGTAGCTATACACCAGATTATAGCACAGGTAAATGTAAACCAGATTGTAGCACACGTAACTATAAACCAGATTGTAGCACAGGTAACTATAAACAAGGTTATAGCACATGTAACTATAAACCAGATTGTAGCACAGGTAACTATAAACAAGATTATTGCACATGTAACTATAAACAAGATTGTAGCACATGTAACTATAAACAAGATTGTAGCACATGTAACTATAAACCAGATTGTAGCACATGTCACTATAAACCAGATTGTAGCACATGTAACTATAAACAAGAGTGTAGCACATGTAACTATAAACCAGAGTGTAGCACATGTAACTATAAACCAGATTGTAGCACAGGTAACTATCAACCAGATTGCAGCACATGTAACTATAAACCAGATTGAAGCACAGGTAACTATAAACCAGATTGTAGCACAGGTAACTATAAACAAGATTATAGCACAGGTAACTATAAATCTGATTGTAGCACATATAACTATAAACCAGATTGTAGCACATGTAACTATAAAGAAGATTGTAGCACATGTAACTATAAACCAGATTGTAGCACAGGTAACTATAAACCAGATTGTAGCACATGTAACTATAAACAAGAGTGTAGCACATGTAACTATAAACCAGATTGTAGCACAGGTAACTATAAACCAGATTGTAGCACATGTAACTATAAACAAGATTATAGCACATGTAACTATAAACCAGATTGTAGCACATGTAACTATAAACCAGATTATAGCACATGTAACTATAAACCAGAGTGTAGCACATGTAGATATAAACCAGATTGTAGCACAGGTAACTATAAACAAGATTATAGCATAGGTAACTATAAACAAGATTGTAGCACAGGTAACTATAAACAAGATTATAGCATATGTAACTATAAACCAGATTGTAGCAGAGGTAACTATAAACAAGATTATATCACAGGTAACTATAACCAAGATTGTAGCACAGGTAACTATAAACCAGATTGTAGCACAGGTAACTATAAACAAGATAATAGCACAAGTAACTATAAACCAGATTGTAGCACATGCAACTATAAACCAGATTGTAGCACATGCAACTATAAACCAGATTGTAGCACATGTAACTATAAACCAGATTATAGCACAGGTAACTATAAACCAGATTGTAGCACAGGTAACTATAAACAAGATTATAGCACATGTAACTATAAACAGAGTGTAGCACTGTGGTAACTATAAACCAGATTGTAGCACAGGTAACTATAACCAGATTGTAGCACATGTAACAATAAACCAGATTGTAGAACAGGTAACTATAAACCAGATTGTAGCACAGGTAACTATAAACCAGATTGTAGCACAGTAACTATAAACCAGATTGTAGCACAGGTAACTATAAACTTGATTGTAGCACAGGTAACTATAAACCAGATTGTAGCACAGGTAACTATAAACAAGATTATAGCACATGTAACTATAAACCCGATTGTAGCACTGGTAACTATAAACCAGATTGTAGCACAGGTAACTATAACCAGATTGTAGCACTGGTAACTATAAACCAGATTGTAGCACAGGTAACTATAACCAGATTGTAGCACAGGTAACAATAAACCAGATTGTAGCACAGGTAACTATAACCAGATTGTAGCACAGGTAACAATAAACCAGATTGTAGAACAGGTAACTATAAACCAGATTGTAGCACAGGTAACTATAAACCAGATTGTAGCACAGTAACTATAAACCAGATTGTAGCACAGTTAACTATAAACTAGATTGTAGCACAGGTAACTATAAAACAGATTGTAGCACAGGTAACTATAAACCAGATTGTAGCACATGTAACTATAAACCAGAATGGAGAGCGTTGTCTCTGGGTTTTTTTATATTAATAATTGAAAGAGTATAACATAAGCAAAGCTCTACTTATGAATTGATACAACATCGCAAACGGGAGATTATCGCCTCCATGGTCGAGTGGTTAATGTCGGTGACTTGTATACGACTTTAACCTATCATCACTGATGGTCACGGGTTCGTGATACGACTTTAACCTATCATCACTGATAATCACGGGTTCGTGATACGACTTTAACCTATCATCACTGATGATCACGGGTTCATGATACGACATTAACCTATCATCACTAATGGTCACGGGTTCGTGATACGACTTTAACCTATCATCACTGATGGTCACGGGTTCGTGATACGACTTTAACCTATCATCACTGATGGTCACGCGTTCGTGATACGACTTTAACCTATCATCACTGATGGTCACGGGTTCGTGATACGACTTTAACCTATCATCACTGATAATCACGGGTTCGTGATACGACTTTAACCTATCATCACTGATGCTCACGGGTTCATGATACGACGTTAACCTATCATCACTGATGATCACGGGTTCATGATACGACTTTAACCTATCATCACTGATGCTCACGGGTTCGTGATACGACTTTAACCTATCATCACTGATGGTCACGGGTTCGTGATACGACTTTAACCTATCATCACTGATGGTCACGCGTTCGTGATACGACTTTAACCTATCATCACTGATGGTCACGGGTTCGTGATACGACTTTAACCTATCATCACTGATAATCACGGGTTCGTGATACGACTTTAACCTATCATCACTGATGCTCACGGGTTCATGATACGACGTTAACCTATCATCACTGATGATCACGGGTTCATGATACGACTTTAACCTATCATCACTGAAGCTCACGGGTTCGTGCACGCTCATGCCGTGTATCGTTTAATTGGATAGGTTGGCAGTTTCTTACGGAGGTTGGCGCACCAAATACTGGTTAACTGCTGGAGCCTGCCTCGGGAAGTTGATGTTATGTTAACTGACAGCCGGCGATATAGCCCAAAACGGTGCTGATGCAGGCGTAAAACTCGAACAATCAAACAAACGGGAGATTACAATGAAACAGAAAAGCGACATTAAACAGTAAGTAACAGATATACGCACAGTACAACTCTGGCCGGATCCACATGGTTTGTTTGTACCAAAATGTGTGTTGTTGAAGCAGCCTTCAGTACCATTGCAATTTCCCACTGGACACATTACCTACCAATAATTAGAGGACGTGTTAGCATTGTGTCACATATATAACATAATGTCTATCTATCCTACTCTGCACACAACTCTCCTATACTTTCGTTTCGATAAGGGGGTATCACTTACAGTAAGGTAAGACATAATGAAACTAATCCAGGTACAGGTATTTAAGTTAACAGTATACGAATGTACTTTATATATGCAATATAAGTGTGTAATACAATACTACAGTGATATGCATACATGTATGTTAAATATCCATGCGCTATTTTTTCTAATACAAAATATACTTAATCTGTTGCGATTATACATACCTTGTTATGTATATTAAAATAGGTGATTATTTCTATTACTTAACGTATTTGTATATAACTGTAAATTATTTCGCCGATGTAAATTATCTGATAATCTATATGTAAAATATATATATACTATAGATAATTATTCTCGTATATCTCTACAGCATAGATAGCTAGTCATATTTTATCTACCAGCAATATAGATAGCTAGTAATATTATATCTACCAGCAATATAGATAGTTATTCCACTATATCTCTACACTATAGATAGCTAGTCATATTTTATCTACCAGCAATATAGATAGCTAGTCATATATATCTACCAGCAATATAGATAGCTAGTCATATTATATCTACCAGCAATATAGATAGTTATTCCAGTATATCTCTATAGTATAGATAGCTAGTCATATATATCTACCAGCAATATAGATAGTTATTCCAGTATATCTCTACAATATAGATAGCTAGTCATATATATCTACCAGCAATATAGATAGTTATTCCAGTATATCTCTATAGTATAGATAGCTAGTCATATATATCTACCAGCAATATAGATAGCTAGTCATATATATCTACCAGCAATATAGTTAGCTAGTCATATTATATCTACCAGCAATATAGATAGCTAGTCATATATATCTACCAGCAATATAGATAGCTAGTCATATATATATACCAGCAATATAGATAGCTAGTCATATTATATCTACCAGCAATATAGATAGCTAGTCATATATATCTACCAGCAATATAGATAGCTAGTCATATATATCTACCAGCAATATAGATAGCTAGTCATATTATATCTACCAGCAATATAGATAGTTATTCCAGTATATCCTACAATATAGATAGCTAGTCATATTATATCTACCAGCAATATAGATAGCTAGTCATATTATATCTACCAGCAATATAGATAGTTATTCCAGTATATCTCTACAATATAGATAGCTAGTCATATATATCTACCAGCAATATAGATAGTTATTCCAGTATATCTCTACATATAGATAGCTAGTCATATTATATCTACCAGCAATATAGATAGTTATTCCAGTATATCTCTATAGTATAGATAGCTAGTCATATATATCTACCAGCAATATAGATAGTTATTCCAGTATATCTCTATAGTATAGATAGCTAGTCATATATATCTACCAGAAATATAGATAGTTATTCCAGTATATCTCTACAATATAGATAGCTAGTCATATTATATCTACCAGCAATATAGATAGTTATTCCAGTATATCTCTATAGTATAGATAGCTAGTCATATATATCTACCAGCAATATAGATAGTTATTCCAGTATATCTCTATAGTATAGATAGCTAGTCATATATATCTACCAGCAATATAGATAGCTAGTCATATATATCTACCAGCAATATAGATAGTTATTCCAGTATATCTCTATAGTATAGATAGCTAGTCATATATATCTACCAGCAATATAGATAGTTATTCCAGTATATCTCTACAATATAGATAGCTAGTCATATTATATCTACCAGCAATATAAATAGCTAGTCATATATATCTACCAGCAATATAGATAGTTATTCCAATATATCTCTATAGTATAGATAGCTAGTCATATATATCTACTAGCAATATAGATAGTTATTCCAGTATATCTCTATAGTATAGATAGCTAGTCATATATATCTACCAGCAATATAGATAGCTAGTCATATATATCTACCAGCAATATAGATAGTTATTCCAGTATATCTCTATAGTATAGATAGCTAGTCATATATATCTACCAGCAATATAGATAGCTAGTCATATATATCTACCAGCAATATAGTTAGCTAGTCATATTATATCTACCAGCAATATAGATAGCTAGTCATATATATCTACCAGCAATATAGATAGCTAGTCATATATATATACCAGCAATATAGATAGCTAGTCATATTATATCTACCAGCAATATAGATAGCTAGTCATATATATCTACCAGCAATATAGATAGCTAGTCATATATATCTACCAGCAATATAGATAGCTAGTCATATTTTATCTACCAGCAATATAGATAGTTATTCCAGTATATCTCTACAATATAGATAGCTAGTCATATTATATCTACCAGCAATATAGATAGCTAGTCATATTATATCTACCAGCAATATAGATAGTTATTCCAGTATATCTCTATAGTATAGATAGCTAGTCATATATATCTACCAGCAATATAGATAGTTATTCCAGTATATCTCTATAGTATAGATAGCTAGTCATATATATCTACCAGCAATATAGATAGTTATTCCAGTATATCTCTACAATATAGATAGCTAGTCATATTATATCTACCAGCAATATAGATAGTTATTCCAGTATATCTCTATAGTATAGATAGCTAGTCATATATATCTACCAGCAATATAGATAGTTATTCCAGTATATCTCTACAATATAGATAGCTAGTCATATATATCTACCAGCAATATAGATAGTTATTCCAGTATATCTCTATAGTATAGATAGCTAGTCATATTTTATCTACCAGCAATATAGATAGTTATTCCACTATATCTCTACACTATAGATAGCTAGTCATATATATCTAAGAACAATATAGATAGCTAGTCATATTATATCTACCAGCAATATAGATAGTTATTCCAGTATATCTCTACAATATAGATAGCTAGTCATATTTTATCTACCAGCAATATTGATAGCTAGTCATATATATCTACCAGCAATATAGATAGCTAGTCATATATATCTACCAGCAATATAGATAGTTATTCCAGTATATCTCTACAGTATAGATAGCTAGTCATATATATCTACCAGCAATATAGATAGTTATTCCAGTATATCTCTACAGTATAGATAGCTAGTCATATATATCAAACAGCAATATAGATAGTTATTCCAGTATATCTCTACAGTATAGATAGCTAGTCATATATATCTACCAACAATATAGATAGTTATTCCAGTATATCTCTACAGTATAGATAGCTAGTCATGTATATCTACCAACAATATAAATAGTTATTCCAGTATATCTCTACAAAATAGATAATTATCTCATAATTAATAACAAATAAGTCAGTCATATATCAATACCATTAGTTTGCCTTGATCTGGATGCGTTGCATTGGATACAACAGTTGCTGGATGCGTTGCGTTGGGTACAAAAGTTGCTGGATGCGTTGCGTTGGATACAACAGTTACTGGATGCGTTGCGTTGGATACAACAGTTGATGGATGCGTTGCGTTGGATACAACAGTTGCTGGATGCGTTGCGTTGGATACAACAGTTACTGTATTCGTTGCGGTGGGTACAACAGTTGCTGGATTCGTTGGGTTGGGTACAACAGTTGCTGTAGTTGTTTGTGTGGATTCTGTTGTTGTTGTGCTTTGCACTCCCACAAATACAACAAACGCTATGTAAGATAAAAAACAATTTAATTGTAGACAACATAAGATAAATACTTATATCCAATATAGTGGTACACACATTTTAACTATTCCTATAAAGATATTTCAGGTTGTCCGATTATTTGTCGAAGAACTCTTGAAACCATTGCACATACAGGACAAGCCTATACACATCATTTCCCGTACCCGTATTATTTTATCATTTTATTATTTTCGGTACCACATCATAACATTCTGATACAAACACAGAAAGCGAATGTTTGTAGTTGTTGACGGAAATGTAATAGTTTGGTGGCCGTAACCGTTAATTTGTTCCACGGAACTTTCGTTGGTTTAAGAGATACCTGTAGCCCTTAGTTTATGCATATATTTGTGTGTTCTTCAACGAGTAAACTTATTGCACAAGGTCAATCTTCCATAACGCCAACTAACACAATTGTATACGTATTGTCTATAATAACTCAGAGTAGTGTTTCTTCCTTACTGCAAGCAATTATTTCATTTCTGAACAGAATAACAAGGGTGTCTCTGTAGACATTGTTGCAACTATCTGTGATATACATGACTTTCGTTTTAGCAGGATTATTTGACATACAAGCATTTGAACACCATAAATCAACATTATAAATGAGTTGAGATGAAGATTCAGCCACGTTTCCAAGGCACATGTGAGATAAAGAAAGGGTTGTGTAATCCGCAATACATATCTGTTACTACAGAGTTCACATACAAGAGTATGTCATTAATGTAGATTAAAAATAACATGGGGCCTAACACAGACCCTTGCGGGACACCAGCACCAGTTACACGACTGAGTTCTGTCTATGTACCAGACATGTGAATTTGCTGGGTTATGTCCTGAAGATATGATACAAACCAAGCTAAAGTGGACTCATCTAATCTGCATAGCTCTACGACTCAAAGGCATTGGATAAATCAAGGATTATTGTACCAACGATTTCATTATTGTCAACAGCTGTAGTTTGATTAAAGTGGTTGACCATGCACTTATATGAGAGCATGTTCTTTCTTTTATTAGACTGAATAGTGTAGCACATTCTGACTTGAAACAATTTGCATGGCACTTAAACCATAAACCGCCAATCTTCTATAAACTCGATTTCTTCAACGAATATACTGTAATAAAGTGTAATATAAATACTGACATTATATCAGACCATTCACTTGTTTTTATAAAAATCGATATTTCTAAACCGTTCTACTTGATGAGGAATACCAAACACAGATCAGACGTAACATTATGGTAATTGTAGACATTAACTCAGACTCAAACCCAAACATACGCTGGGACATAGCTATAAAATATTGTTCATTTAAAAAGAAAACTGAAAATGTAGCTGAACAGAAATTAACAGAAGAGATACATAAGTTAGAATTAGATCTTGTAAACAACCAACTAAATGAAAATAGTATACAATTACTAAAATCTAAAAAGGTTTAGCTGGAAACAATCACCAGTCATTATGTCCAAGTTATTTAAGAGTAAAATGTCAATTATGAAGGTATGGAACAAAACAAAAAGTATTTTTCGAACAATGAAAGAACAATAATCACAACGTAATTACAATTTCTTTCCGGAAAACTCAACACAATTAAATGATGTTCAAAAACACGATTGCTATCAGAACGTGAATGTGCAAAGTCTATATTTGACAGGAACAATAATAAAAGCCCTGGTTCAGATGGTATCACAACAGAATTTTACAAAATAGAAATCAATAGCGACTCGTACCATACCGGAAATTTAACTCAATTACAAACACAGGGAAACAATATCGCCATTACATATAGATTACAAAATAGCTACAAAAGCAATCGCGAATATAATGAAAAGTGTGATCTCCACTATTATCCATGATTAACAGACGGGTTTTATAACAGGAAGATATATTGAAGAAAATATTAGACTTATTAACGACATTATTGATATTTTAAATGAGACTATTAACTGATTCTGAAAAAACATTTGCCAGTATTGACCATGACTTTATTTTCAAGACATTGGACTATTTGAACTTAGAAGAATCGCTAACGAAATGGATACATATGTCTTAACATGATATACAGAAATGTATAACTAATAATGGATTTGTGTCTGACTCTTTTAATATCAAATGTTGTGTGCGCCAAGGCTGTCCACCTTATTTATTCATAATCGCTATTGAAATTGTATCATTAGCAGCTAGAGACACATACGAGGGGTAAAGCTTGTAAAGCAGGAAATGAAGAATTAACTTTTTGCCGATGACGCATTGTTCATAACTGATGGAATGGAGAACACCTTTAACAACTTTATAAGCACACTATACATATTCAGAAGTATCTGGATTGAAGCACTGTTCTCGGACAAACACTGACAAATTAGCAAAATGAAACGGTTCACATGGACATCTAACTAAGCAGCTACACTTGGAATTATATTCAGAGAAACGGTTCACATGGACATCTAACCAAGCAGCTACACTTGGAATTATATTCAGAGAAACGGTTCACATGGACATCTAACCAAGCAACCACACTTGGAATGGTATTCAGAGAAACGGTTCACATGGACATATAATCAAGAAACTACACTTTGAATGATATCAAGAGAAAAGGTTCACGTGGACATCTAACCAAGCAACTACACTTGGAATGGTATTCAGAGAAATGTTTCACATGGACATCTAACCAAGCAACTACACTGGGAATGATATTCAGAGAAACGGTTCACATGAACATCTAACCAAGCAACTACACTTGGAATGGTATTCAGAAAAACGGTTCACGTGGACATCTAACCAAGCAACTACACTTGGAATGATATTCAGAGAAACAGTTCACATGGACATCTAACCAAGCAACTACACTTGGAATGATATTCAGAGAAACGGTTCACATGGAAATCTAACCAAGCAACTACACTTGGAATGGTATTCAGAGAAACGGTTCACATGGACATCTAACCAAACAACTACACTGGGAATGATATTCAGAGAAACGGTTCACATGGATATCTAACCAAGCAACTACACTTGGAATGGTATTCAGAGAAACGGTTCACGTGGACATCTAACCGAGCTACTACACTTGGAATGATATTCAGAGAAACGGTTCACATGGAGATCTAACCAAGCAACTACATTTGGAATGGTATTCAGAGAAACGGTTCACATGGACATCTAACCAAGCAACTACACTTGGAATGGTATTCAGAGAAAAGGTTCTAGTGGACATCTAACTAAACACATACACTGGGAATTATATTCAGAGAAACGGTTCACATGGACATATAACCAAGCAACTACACTTGGAATAGTATTCAGAGAAACGGTTGACATGGAAATCTAACCAAGCAACTACACTTGGAATGGTATTCAGAGAAACGGTTCACATGGACATCTAACCAAGCAACTACACTTGGAATGGTATTCAGAGAAACGGTTCACATGGACATCTAACCAAGCAACGACACTTGGAATTATATTCAGAGAAACGGTTCACATGGACATCTAACCAAGCAACCACACTTGGAATGGTATTCAGAGAAACGGTTCACATGGACATCTAACCAAGCAACTACACTTGGAATGATATTCAGAGAAACGGTTCACATGGACATCTAACCAAGCAACTACACTTGGAATGGTATTCAGAGAAACGGTTCACATGGACATCTAACCAAGCAACTACACTTGGAATGATATTCAGAGAAACGGTTCACATGGACATCTAACCAAGCAACTACACTTGGAATGATATTCAGAGAAACGGTTCACATGGACATCTAACCAAGCAACTACACTTGGAATGGTATTCAGAGAAACGGTTCACATGGACATCTAACCAAGCAACTACACTTGGAATGGTATTCAGAGAAACGGTTCACATGGACATCTAACCAAGCAACTACACTTGGAATGTTATTCAGAGAAACGGTTCACGTGGACATCTAACCAAGCAACTACACTTGGAATTATATTCAGAGAAACGGTTCACATGGACATCTAACCAAGCAACTACACTAGGAACGATATTCAGAGAAACGGTTCACATGGACATCTAACCAAGAATCTACACTTGGAATGGTATTCAGAGAAACGGTTCACATGGACATCTAACCAAGCAACTACACTTGGAATGGTATTCAGAGAAACGGTTCACGTGGACATCTAACCGAGCTACTACACTTGGAATGATATTCAGAGAAACGGTTCACATGGAAATCTAACCAAGCAACTACACTTGGAATGGTATTCAGAGAAACGGTTCACATGGAAATCAAACCGAGCAACTACATTTGGAATGATATTCAGAGAAACGGTTTACATGGACATCTAACCAAACAACTACACTGGGAATGATAGTCAGAAAACGGTTCACATGGACATCTAACCAAGCAACGACACTTGGAATGATATTCAGAGAAACGGTTCACATGGACATCTAACCAAGCAACTACACTTGGAATGGTATTCAGAGAAACGGTTCACATGGACATCTAACCAAGCAACTACACTTGGAATGATATCAAGAGAAAAGGTTCACGTGGACATCTAACCAAGCAACTACACTTGGAATGGTATTCAGAGAAACGGTTCACATGGACATCTAACCAAGCAACTACACTTGGAATGATATTCAGAGAAACGGTTCACATGGACATCTAACCAAGCAACTACACTTGGAATGGTATTCAGAGAAACGGTTCACATGGACATCTAACCAAGCAACTACACTTGGAATGATATTCAGAGAAACGGTTCACATGGACATCTAACCAAGCAACTACACTTGGAATTATATTCAGAGAAACGGTTCACATGGACATCTAACCAAGCAACTACACTTGGAATGATATTCAGAGAAACGGTTCACATGGACATCTAACCAAGCAACTACACTTGGAATGGTATTCAGAGAAACGGTTCACATGGACATCTAACCAAGCAACTACACTTGGAATGGTATTCAGAGAAACGGTTCACATGGACATCTAACCAAGCAACTACACTTGGAATGATATCAAGAGAAACGGTTCACATGGATATCTAACCAAGCAACTACAATGGGAATGGTATTCAGAGAAACGGTTCACATTGACACCTAACCAAGCAACTACACTTGCAATTATATTCAGAGAAACGGTTCACATGGACATCTAACCATGCACGCACACATGGAATGGTATTCAGAGAAACGGTTCATATGGACATCTAACCAAGCAACTACACTTGGAATGATATCAAGAGAAAAGGTTCACGTGGACATTTAACCAAGCAACTACACTTGGAATGATATTCAGAGAAACGGTTCACATGGACATCTAACCAAGCAACTACACTTGGAATTATATTCAGAGAAACCGTTCACATGGACATCTAACAAAGCAACCACACTTGGAATGGTATTCAGAGAAAGGGTTCACATGGACATCTAACCAATCAACTACACTTGGAATGATATCAAGAAAAACGGTTCACGTGGACATCTAACCAAGCAACTACACTTGGAATTATATTCAGAGAAACGGTTCACATGGACATCTAACAAAGCAACCACACTTGGAATGATATTCAGAGAAACGGTTCACATGGACAACTAACCAAGCAACTACACTTGGAATGATATTCAGAGAAACGGTTCACATGGACATCTAACCAAGCAACCACACTTGGAATAATATCAAGAGAAAAGGTTCACGTGGACATCTAATCAAGCAACGACACTTGGAATGGTATTTAGAGAAACGGTTCACGTGGACATCTAACCAAGCAACTACACTTGGAATGGTATTCAGAGAAACGGTTCACATGGACATCTAACCAAGCTACTACACTTGGAATGATATTCAGAGAAATGGTTCACATGGACATCTAACCAAGCAACTACACTTGGAATTATATTCAGAGAAACGGTTCACATGAACATCTAACTAAGCAACTACACTTGGAATGGTATTCAGAGAAACGGTTCACGTGGACATCTAACTAAGCAACTACACTTGGAACGATATCAAGAGAAACGGTTAACGTGGACATCTAACCAAGCAACTACACTGGGAATTATATACAGAGAAACGGTTCACATGGACATCTAACGAAGTTACTACACTTGGAATGGTATTCAGAGAAACGGTTCACATGGACATCTAACCAAGCAACTACACTTGGAATGATATCAAGAGAAAAGGTTCACGTGGACATCTAATCAAGCAACGACACTTGGAATGGTATTTAGAGAAAAGGTTCACATGGACATCTAACCAAGCAACTACACTGGGAATGATATTCAGAGAAACGGTTCACATGGACATCTAACCAAGCAACTACACTTGGAATAGTATTCAGAGAAAAGGTTCACATGGACATCTAACCAAGCAACTACACTTGGAATGGTATTCAGAACAACGGTTCACATGGACATCTAACCCAGCTACTACACTTGGAATGATATTCAGAGAAACGGTTCACATGGATATATAACCAAGCAACTACACTTGGAATGATATTCAGAGAAACGGTTCACGTGAACATCTAACTAAGCAACTACACTTGGAATGGAATTCAGAGAAACGGTTCACGTGGACATCTAACTAAGCAACTACACTTAGAATGATATCAAGAGAATCGGTTCACGTGGACATCTAACCAATCAACTACACTGGGAATTATATTCAGTGAAACGGTTCACATGGACATATAACCAAGCAACTACACTTGGAATAGTATTCATAGAAACGGTTCACATGGACATCTAACCAAGCAACTACACTTGGAATGGTATTCAGAGAAAGGCTTCACATGGACATCTAACCAATCAACTACACTTGGAATGATATCAAGAGAAAAGGTTCACGTGGACATCTAATCAAGCAACGACACTTGGAATGGTATTTAGAGATACGGTTCACGTGGACATCTAACCAAGCAACTACACTTGGAATGTTATTCAGAGAAACGGTTCACATGGACATCTAACCGAGCTACTAAACTTGGAATGATATTCAGAGAAATGGTTCACATGGACATCTAACCAAGCAACTACACTTGGAATGGTATTCAGAGAAACGGTTCACATGGATATCAAACCGAGCAACTACACTTGGAATGGTATTCAGAGAAACGGTTCACATGGACATCAAACCAAGCAACTACACTTGGAATGATATCAAGAGAAAAGGTTCACATGGACATCTAACCAAGCAACTACACTTGGAATGGTATTCAGAGAAACGGTTCACATGGACATCAAACCGAGCAACTACACTTGGAATGGTATTCAGAGAAACGGTTCACATGGACATCAAACCAAGCAACTACACTTGGAATGATATCAAGAGAAAAGGTTCACGTGGACATCTAACCAAGAAACTACACTTGGAATGGTATTCAGAGAAACGGTTCACATGGATATCTAACCAAGCAACTACACTTGGAATGGTATTCAGAGAAACGGTTCACATGGACATCTAACCAAGCAACTACACTTGGAATGGTATTCAGAGGAACGGTTCACATGGAAATCTAACCAAGCTACTACACTTGGAATTATATTCAGAGAAACGGTTCACATGGACATCTAACCAATCAACTACACTTGGAATGATATTCAGAGAAAGGGTTCACATGGACATCTAACCAATCAACTACACTTGGAATGATATCAAGAGAAAAGATTCACGTGGACATCTAATCAAACAACGACACTTAGAATGGTATTTAGAGAAACGGTTCACGTGGACATCTAACCAATCAACTACACTTGGAATGATATCAAGAGAAAAGGTTCACGTGGACATCTAATCAAGCAACGACACTTGGAATGGTATTTAGAGAAACGGTTCATGTGGACATCTAACCAAGCAACTACACTTGGAATGTTATTCAGAGAAACGGTTCACATGGACATCTAACCAAGCAACTACACTTGGAATGGTATTCAGAGAAACGGTTCACATGGACATCTAACCAAGCAACTACACTTGGAATGATATTCAGAGAAACGGTTCACATGGACATCTAACCAAGCAACTACACTTGGAATGGTATTCAGAGAAACGGTTCACATGGACATCTAACCAAGCAACTACACTTGGAATGGTATTCAGAGAAACGGTTCACATGGACATCTAACCAAGCAACTACACTTGGAATGATATTCAGAGAAACGGTTCACATGGACATCTAACCAAGCAACTACACTTGGAATGGTATTCAGAGGAACGGTTCACATGGAAATCTAACCAAGCTACTACACTTGGAATTATATTCAGAGAAACGGTTCACATGGACATCTAACCAAGCAACTACACTTTGAATTATATTCAGAGAAACGGTTCACATGGACATCTAACCAAGCAACCACACCTGGAATGGTATTCAGAGAAAGGGTTCACATGGACATCTAACCAATCAACTACACTTGGAATGATATCAAGAGAAAAGGTTCACGTGGACATCTAATCAAACAACGACACTTGGAATGGTATTTAGAGAAACGGTTCACGTGGACATCTAACCAAGCAACTACACTTGGAATGTTATTCAGAGAAACGGTTCACATGGACATCTAACCAAGCAACTACACTTGGAATGGTATTCAGAGAAACGGTTCACATGGACATCTAACCAAGCTACTACACTTGGAATGATATTCAGAGAAACGGTTCACATGGACATCTAACCAAGCAACTACACTTTGAATTATATTCAGAGAAACGGTTCACATGGCCATCTAACCGAGCTACTACACTTGGAATGGTATTCAGAGAAACGGTTCACATGGACATCTAACCAAGCAACCACACTTGGAATGGTATTCAGAGAAACGGTTCACATGGACATCTAACCAATCAACTACACTTGGAATGATATCAAGAGAAAAGTTCACGTGGACATCTAATCAAGCAACGACACTTGGAATGGTATTCAGAGAAACGGTTCACATGGACATCTAACCAAGCAACTACACTTGGAATGGTATTCAGAGAAACGGTTCACATGGACATCTAACCAAGCAACTACACTTGGAATGATATTCAGAGAAACGGTTCACATGGACATCTAACCAAGCAACTACACTTGGAATGGTATTCAGAGAAACGGTTCACATGGACATCTAACCAAGCAACTACACTTGGAATGGTATTCAGAGAAACGGTTCACATGGACATCTAACCAAGCAACTACACTTGGAATGATATTCAGAGAAACGGTTCACATGGACATCTAACCAAGCAACTACACTTGGAATGGTATTCAGAGAAACGGTTCACATGGACATCTAACCAAGCAACTACACTTGGAATGATATTCAGAGAAACGGTTCACATGGACATCTAACCAAGCAACTACACTTGGAATGGTATTCAGAGAAACGGTTCACATGGACATCTAACCAAGCAACTACACTTGGAATGGTATTCAGAGAAACGGTTCACATGGACATCTAACCAAGCAACTACACTTGGAATGATATTCAGAGAAACGGTTCACATGGACATCTAACCAAGCAACTACACTTGGAATGATATTCAGAGAAACGGTTCACATGGACATCTAACCAAGCAACTACACTTGGAATGGTATTCAGAGAAACGGTTCACATGGACATCTAACCAAGCAACTACACTTGGAATGGTATTCAGAGAAACGGTTCACATGGACATCTAACCAAGCAACTACACTTGGAATGATATTCAGAGAAACGGTTCACATGGACATCTAACCAAGCAACTACACTTGGAATGATATTAAGAGAAACGGTTCACATGGACATCTAACCAAGCAACTACACTTGGAATGGTATTCAGAGAAACGGTTCACATGGACATCTAACCAAGCAACTACACTTGGAATGGTATTCAGAGAAACGGTTCACATGGACATCTAACCAAGCAACTACACTTGGAATGGTATTCAGAGAAACGGTTCACATGGACATCTAACCAAGCAACTACACTTGGAATGATATTCAGAGAAACGGTTCACATGGACATCTAACCAAGCAACTACACTTGGAATGGTATTCAGAGAAACGGTTCACATGGACATCTAACCAAGCAACTACACTTGGAATGGTATTCAGAGAAACGGTTCACATGGACATCTAACCAAGCAACTACACTTGGAATGGTATTCAGAGAAACGGTTCACATGGACATCTAACCAAGCAACTACACTTGGAATGATATTCAGAGAAACGGTTCACATGGACATCTAACCAAGCAACTACACTTGGAATGATATTCAGAGAAACGGTTCACGTGGACATCTAACCAAGCAACTACACTTGGAATGATATCAAGAGAAACGGTTCACGTGGACATCTAACCAAGCAACTACACTTGGAATTATATTCAGAGAAACGGTTCACATGGACATCTAACCAAGCAACTACACTTGGAATAGTATTCAGAGAAACGGTTCACATGGACATCTAACCAAGCAACTACACTTGGAATGGTATTCAGAGAAACGGTTCACATGGACATCTAACCAAGCAACTACACTTGGAATTATATCAAGAGAAACGGTTCACGTGGACATCTAACCAAGCAACTACACTTGGAATGGTATTCAGAGAAAGGCTTCACATGGACATCTAACCAATCAACTACACTTGGAATGATATCAAGAGAAAAGGTTCACGTGGACATCTAATCAAGTAACGACACTTGGAATGGTATTTAGAGAAACGGTTCACGTGGACATCTAACCAAGCAACTACACTTGGAATGTTATTCAGAGAAACGGTTCACATGGACATCTAACCGAGCTACTAAACTTGGAATGATATTCAGAGAAACGGTTCACATGGACATCTAACCAAGCAACTACACTTGGAATGGTATTCAGAGAAACGGTTCACATGGACATCAAACCGAGCAACTACACTTGGAATGGTATTCAGAGAAACGGTTCACATGGACATCTAACCAAGCAAGTACACTTGGAATGGTATTCAGAGAAACGGTTCACATGGACATCTAACCAAGCAACTACACTTGGAATGATATCAAGAGAAACGGTTCACATGGACATCTAACCAAGCAACTACAATGGGAATGGTATTCAGAGAAACGGTTCACATTGACACCTAACCAGGCAACTACACTTGGAATTATATCAAGAGAAACGGTTCACGTGGACATCTAACCAAGCAACTACACTTGCAATTATATTCAGAGAAACGGTTCACATGGACATCTAACCAAGCAACCACACTTGGAATGGTATTCAGAGAAACGGTTCACATGGACATCTAACCAAGCAACTACACTTGGAATGATATCAAGAGAAAAGGTTCACATGGACATCTAACCAAGCAACTACACTTGGAATGGTATTCAGAGAAACGGTTCACATGGACATCTAACCAAGCAACTACACTTGGAATGGTATTCAGAGAAACGGTTCACATGGACATCTAACCAAGCAACTACACTTGGAATGATATTCAGAGAAACGGTTCACATGGACATCTAACCAAGCAACTACACTTGGAATGGTATTCAGAGGAACGGTTCACATGGAAATCTAACCAAGCTACTACACTTTGAATTATATTCAGAGAAACGGTTTACATGGCCATCTAACCAAGCAACCACACCTGGAATGGTATTCAGAGAAAGGGTTCACATGGACATCTAACCAATCAACTACACTTGGAATGATATCAAGAGAAAAGGTTCACGTGGACATCTAATCAAACAACGACACTTGGAATAGTATTTAGAGAAACGGTTCACGTGGACATCTAACCAAGCAACTACACTTGGAATGTTATTCAGAGAAACGGTTCACATGGACATCTAACCAAGCAACTACACTTGGAATGGTATTCAGAGAAACGGTTCACATGGACATCTAACCAAGCTACTACACTTGGAATGATATTCAGAGAAACGGTTCACATGGACATCTAACCAAGCAACTACACTTTGAATGATATTCAGAGAAAGTTCACATGGACATCTAACCAAGCAACTACACTTGGAATGGTATTCAGAGAAACGGTTCACATGGACATCTAACCAAGCAACTACACTTGGAATGATATTCAGAGAAACGGTTCACATGGACATCTAACCAAGCAACTACACTTGGAATGGTATTCAGAGAAACGGTTCACATGGACATCTAACCAAGCAACCACACTTGGAATGGTATTCAGAGAAACGGTTCACATGGACATCTAACCAAGCAACTACACTTGGAATTATATCAATAGAAACGGTTCACGTGGACATCTAACCAAGCAACTACACTTGGAATTATATTCAGAGAAACGGTTCACATGGACATCTAACCAAGCAACCACACTTGGAATGGTATTCAGAGAAACGGTTCACATGGACATCTAAACAAGCAACTACACTGGGAATGATATTCAGAGAAACGGTTCACATGGACATCTAACCAAGCAACTACACTTGGAATGGTATTCAGAGAAACGGTTCACATGGAGATCCAACCAAGCAACTGCACTTGGAATGGTATTCAGAAAAACTGTTCACATGGACATCTAACCAAGAAACTACACTTGGAATGATATTCAGAGAAACGGGTAACGTGAACATCTAACTAATCAACTACACTTGGAATGGTATTCAGAGAAACGGTTCACGTGGACATCTAACTAAGCAACTACACTTGGAATGATAGCAAGAGAAACGGATCACATGGACATCTAACCAATCAACTACACTGGGAATTATATTCAGAGAAACGGTTCACATGGACATATAACCAAGCAACTACACTTGGAATAGTATTCAGAGAAACGGTTCACATGGAAATCTAACCAAGCAACTACAATGGGAATTATATTCAGAGAAACGGTTCACATGGACATCTAACAAAGCAACCACACTTGGAATGGTATTCAGAGAAACGGTTCACATGGACATCTAACCAAGCAACTACACTTGGAATGGTATTCAGAGAAACGGTTCACATGGACATCTAACCAAGCAACTACACTTGGAATGATATCAAGAGAATCGGTTCACATGGACATCTAACCAAGCATCTACACTTGGAATGGTATTCAGAGAAACGGTTCACATGAACATCTAACCAAGCAACTACACTTGGAATGGTATTCAGAGAAACGGTTCACATGGACATCTAACCAAGCAACTACACTTGGAATGGTATTCAGAGAAACGGTTCAGGTGGACATCTAACCGAGCTATTACACTTGGAATGATATTCAGAGAAACGGTTCACATGGACATCTAACCAAGCAACTACACTTGGAATGGTATTCAGAGAAACGGTTCACATGGACATCTAACCAAGCAACTACACATGGAATTATATTCAGAGAAACGGTTCACATGGACATCTAACCAAGCAACTACAATGGGAATTATATTCAGAGAAACGGTTCACATGGACATCTAACCAAGCAACCACACTTGGAATGGTATTCAGAGAAATGGTTCACATGGACATCTAATCAAGCAACTAAACTTGGAATTATATCAAGAGAAAAGGTTCACGTGGACATCTAACCAAGCAACTACACTTGGAATGGTATTCAGAGAAACGGTTCATATGGACATCTAACCAAGCAACTACACTTGGAATGGTATTCAGAGAAACGGTTCACGTGGACATCTAACTAAGCAACTACACTTGGAATGATATCAAGAGAAACGGTTCACGTGGACATCTAATTAAGCAACTACACTTGGAATGATATCAAGAGAATCGGTTCACATGGACATCTAACCAAGCAACTACACTTGGAATGGTATTCAGAGAAACGGTTCACATGAACATCTAACCAAGCACCTACACTTGGAATGGTATTCAGAGAAACGGTTCACATGGACATCTAACCAAGCAACTACACTTGGAATGGTATTCAGAGAAACGGTTCACGTGGACATCTAACCGAGCTACTACACTTGGAATGATATTCAGAGAAACGGTTCACATGGACATCTAACCAAGCAACTACACTTGGAATGGTATTCAGAGAAACGGTTCACATGAACATCTAACCAAGCAACTACACTTGGAATGGTATTCAGAGAAACGGTTCACATGGACATCTAACCAAGCAACTACAATGGGAATTATATTCATAGAAACGGTTCACATGGACATCTAACCAAGCAATCACACTTGGAATGGTATTCAGAGAAATGGTTCACATGGACATCTAACCAAGCAACTAAACTTGGAATTATATCAAGAGAAAAGCTTCACGTGGACATCTAACCAAGCAACTACACTTGGAATGGTATTCAGAGAAACGGTTCATATGGACATCTAACCAAGCAACTACTCTTGGAATGGTATTCAGAGAAAAGGTTCACGTGGACATCTAACTAAGCAACTACACTTGGAATGATATCAAGAGAAACGGTTCACGTGGACATCTAACCAAGCAACTACACTGGGAATTATATTCAGAGAAACGGTTCACATGGACATCTAACCAAGCAACTACACTTGGAATGGTATTCAGAGAAACGGTTCACATGGACATCTAACCAAGCAACTACACTTGGAATGGTATTCAGAGAAACGGTTCACATGGACATCTAACCAAGCAACTACACTTGGAATTATATTCAGAGAAACGGTTCACGTGGACATCTAACCAAGCAACTACACTTGGAATGATATTCAGAGAAACGGTTCACATGGACATCTAACCAAGCAACTACACTTGGAATGGTATTCAGAGAAACGGTTCACATGGACATCTAACCAAGCAACTACACTTGGAATGGTATTCAGAGAAACGGTTCACATGGACATCTAACCAAGCAACTACACTTGGAATGATATTCAGAGAAACGGTTCACATGGACATCTAACCAAGCAACTACACTTGGAATGATATTCAGAGAAACGGTTCACGTGGACATCTAACTAAGCAACTACACTTGGAATGGTATTCAGAGAAACGGTTCACATGGACATCTAACCAAGCAACTACACTTGGAATGGTATTCAGAGAAACGGTTCACATGGTCATCTAACCAAGAAACTACACTTGGAATGATATTCAGAGAAACGGTTCACATGGACATCTAACCAAGCAACTACACTTGGAATGGTATTCAGAGAAACGGTTCACATGGACATCTAACCAAGCAACTACACTTCGAATGGTATTCAGAGAAACGGTTCACATGACCATCTAACCAAGCAACTACACTTGGAAGGGTATTCAGAGAAACGGTTCACGTGGACATCTAACCAAGCAACTACACTTGGAATGGTATTCAGAGAAACGGTTCATATGGACATCTAACCAAACAACTACACTTGGAATTATATTCAGAGAAACGGTTCACGTGAACATCTAACTAAGCAACTACACTTGGAATGGTATTCAGAGACAGGGTTCATATGGACATATAACCAAACAACTACACTGGGAATGATATTCAGAGAAACGGTTAACATGGACATCTAACCAAGCAACTACACTTGGAATGGTATTCAGAGAAACGGTTCACATGGACATCAAACCGAGCTACTACACTTGGAATGATATTCAGAGGAACGGTTCACATGATCATCTAACCAAGCAACTACACTTGGAATGGTATTCAGAAAAACGGTTCACATGGACATCTAACCAAGCAACTACACTTGGAATGGTATTCAGAGAAACGGTTCACATGGAAATCTAACCAAGCAACTACACTTGGAATGATATTCAGAGAAACGGTTCACATGGACATCTAACCAAGCAACTACACTTGGAATGATATTCAGAGAAACGGTTCACATGGACATCTAACCAAGCAACTACACTTGGAATTATATCAAGAGAAACGGTTCACGTGGACATTTAACCAAGCAACTACACTTGGAATTATATTCAGAGAAACTGTTCACAAGGACATCTAACCAAGCGACTACACTGGGAATGATATTCAGAGTAACGGTTCACATGAACATCTAACCAAACAACTACACTTGGAATGGTATTCAGAGAAACGGTTCACGTGGACATCTAACTAAGCAACTACCCTTGGAATGATATCAAGAGAAACGGTTCACGTGAACATCTAACTAAGCAACTACACTTGGAATGGTATTCAGAGAAACGGTTCACATGGACATCTAACCAAGCAATTACACTTGGAATGGTATTCAGAGAAACGGTTCACATGGACATCTAACCGAGCTACTACACTTGGAATGATATTCAGAGAAACGGTTCACCTGGACATCTAACCAAGAAACTACACTGGGAATGATATTCAGAGAAACGGTTCACAAGGACATCTAACCAAGCAATTACACTTGGAATGGTATTCAGAAAAACGGTTCACATGGATATCTAACCAAGCAACTACATTTGGAATGGTATTCAGAGAAACGGTTCACATGGAAATCTAACCAAGCAACTACACTTGGAATGATATTCAGAGAAACGGTTCACATGGACATCTAACCAAGCAACTACACTTGGAATGATATTCAGAGAAACGGTTCACATGGACATCTAATAAAGCAACTAAGCTTGGAATTATATCAAGAGAAACGGTTCACGTGGACATCTAACCGAGCAACTACACTTGGAATTATATTCAGAGAAACTGTTCACAAGGACATCTAACCAAGCGACTACACTGGGAATGATATTCAGAGTAACGGTTCACATGAATATCTAACCAAGTAACTACACTTGGAATGGTATTCAGAGAAACGGTTCACGTGGACATCTAACTAAGCAACTACCCTTGGAATGATATCAAGAGAAACGGTTCACGTGGACATCTAACCAAGCAACTACACTGGGAATTATATTCAGAGAAACGGTTCACTTGGACATCTAACCAAGCAACCATACTTGGAATAGAATTCAGAGAAACGGTTCACATGGACACCTAACCAAGCAACTACACTGGGAATGATATTCAGAGACACGGTTCACATGAACATCTAACCAAACAACTACACTTGGATTGGTATTCAGAGAAACGGTTCACGTGGACATCTAACCAAGCAACTACACTTGGAATGATATTCAGAGAAACGGCTCACGTGAACATCTAACTAAGCAACTACACTTGGAATGGTATTCAGAGAAACGGTTCACATGGACATCTAACCAAGCAATTACACTTGGAATGGTATTCAGAGAAACGGTTCACATGGTCATCTAACCGAGCTACTACCCTTGGAATGATATTCAGAGAAACGGTTCACATGGACATCTAACCAAGCAACTACACTTGGAATGGTATTCAGAGAAACGGTTCACATGGACATCTAACCAAGGAACTACACTGGGAATGATATTCAGAGAAACGGTTCACATGACCATCAAACCAAGCAACTACACTTGGAATGGTATTCAGAGAAACGGTTCACGTGGACATCTAACCAAGCAACTACACTTGGAATGGTATTCAGAGAAACGGTTCACATGGACATCTAACCAAGCAACTACACTTGGAATGGTATTCAGAGAAACGGTTCATATGGACATCTAACCAAACAACTACACTTGGAATTATATTCAGAGAAACGGTTCACTTGGATGTCTAACCAAGCAACCACACTTGGAATGGTGTTCAGAGAAACGGTTCACATGGACATCTAACCAAGCAACTACACTGGGAATGATATTCAGAGAAACGGTTCACATGAACATCTAACCAAGCAACTACACTTGGAATGGTATTCAGAGAAACGGTTCACGTGGACATCTAACCAAGCAACTACACTTGGAATGGTATTCAGAGAAACGGTTCACATGGACATCTAACCAAGCAACTACACTTGGAATGGTATTCAGCGAAACGGTTCACATGGACATCTAACCAAGCAACTACACTTGGAATGATATTCAGAGAAACGGTTCACGTGAACATCTAACTAAGCAACTACACTTGGAATATTATTCAAAGAAACGGTTCACATCGACATCTAACCAAGCAACTACACTTGGAATGGTATTCAGAGAAAGGGTTCAAATGGACATCTAGCCAAGCAACTACACTTGGAATTATATCAAGAGAAACGGATCACGTGGACATCTAACCAAGCAACTACACTTGGAATTATATTCAGAGAAACGGTTCACTTGGATGTCTAACCAAGCAACCACACTTGGAATGGTATTCAGAGAAACGGTTCACATGGACATCTAACCAAGCAACTACACTTGGAATTATATTCAGAGAAACGGTTCACATGGACATCAAACCAAGCAACCACACTTGGAATGGTATTCAGAGAAACGGTTCACATGGACATCTAACAAAGCAATTACACTTGGAATGGTATTCAGAGAAACCTTTCACATGGACATATAGCCGAGCTACTACACTTGGAATAATATTCAGAGAAACGGTTCACATGGACATCTAACCAAGCAACTACACTTGGAATGGTATTCAGAGATACGGTTCACATGGACATCTAACCAAGCAACTACACCTGGAATTATATTCATAGAAACGGTTCACTTGGATGTCTAACCAAGCAACCACACTTGGAATTGTGTTCAGAGAAACTGTTCACATGGACATCTAAACAAGCAACTACACTGGGAATGATATTCAGAGAAACGGTTAACATGGATATCTAACCAAGCAACAACACTTGGAATGGTATTCAGAGAAACGGTTCACATGGACATCTAACCGAGCTACTACACTTGGAATGATATTCAGAGAAACGGTTCAAATGGACATCTAACCAAGCAACTACACTTGGAATGGTATTCAGAGAAACGGTTCACATGGACATCTAACCAAGCAACTACACTTGGAATGGTATTCAGAGAAACGGTTCACATGGAAATCTAACCAAGCAACTACACTTGGAATGATATTCAGAGAAACGGGTCACATGGACATCTAACCAAGCAACTACACTTGGAATGGTATTCAGAGAAACGGTTCAAATGGACATCTAGCAAAGCAACTACACTTGGAATTATATCAAGAGAAACGGTTCACGTGGACATCTAACCAAGCAACTACACTTGGAATTATATTCTGAGAAACGGTTCACAGGACATCTAACCAAGCGACTACACTGGGAATGATATTCAGAGTAACGGTTCACATGAACATCTAACCATGTAACTACACTTGGAATGGTATTCAGAGAAACGGTTCACGTGGACATCTAACCAAGCAACTACACTGGGAATTATATTCAGAGAAACGGTTCACTTGGACATCTAAACAAGCAACAACACTTGGAATGGTATTCAGAGAAACGATTCACGTGGACATCTAACCAAGCAACTACACTTGGAATGATATTCAGAGAAACGGTTCACGTGAACATCTAACTAAGCAACTACACTTGGAATGTTATTCAGAGAAACGGTTCACATGGACATCTAACCAAGCAATTACACTTGGAATGGTATTCAGAGAAACGGTTCACATGGACATCTAACCGAGCTACTACACTTGGAATGATATTCAGAGAAAAGGTTCACATGGACATCTAACCAAGCAACTACACTTGGAATGGTATTCAGAGAAACGGTTCACATGGACATCTAACCAAGCAACTACACTTGTAATGGTATTCAGAGAAACGGTTCACATGGACATCTAACCAAGCAACTACACTTGGAATGATATTCAGAGAAACGGTTCACATGGACATCTAACCAAGCAACTACACTTGGAATAGTATTCAGAGAAACGGTTCACATGGACATCTAACCGAGCTACTACACTTGGAATGATATTCCGAGAAACGGTTCACATGGACATCTAACCAAACAACTACACTTGGAATGGTATTCAGAGAAACGGTTCACATGGACATCTGACCAAGCAACTACACTTGGAATGGTATTCAGAGAAACGGTTCACATGGAAATCTAACCAAACAACTACACTTGGAATGATATTCAGAGAAACGGTTCACGTGAACATCTAACTAAGCAACTACATTTGGAATGGTATTCAGAGAAAAGGTTCACATGGACATCTAACCAAGCAATTACACTTGGAATGGTATTCAGAGAAACGGTTCACATGGACATCTAACCGAGCTATTACACTTGGAATGATATTCAGAGAAACGGTTCACATGGACATCTAACCAAGCAACTACACTTGGAATGGTATTCAGAGAAACGGTTCACGTGAACATCTAACTAAGCAACTACACTTGGAATAATATTCAGAGAAACGGTTCACATGGACATCTAACCGAGCTACTACACTTGGAATGATATTCAGAGAAACGGTTCACATGGACATCTAACCAAGCAACTACACTTGGAATGGTATTCAGAGAAACGGTTCACATGGACATCTAACCAAGCAATTACAATTGGAATGGTATTCAGAAAAACGGTTCACATGGATATCTAACCAAGCAACTACACTTGGAATGGTATTCAGAAAAACGGTTCACATGGAAATCTAACCAAGCAACTACACTTGGAATGATATTCAGAGAAACAGTTCACTTGGATGTCTAACCAAGCAACCACAATTGGAATGGTATTCAGAGAAACGGTTCACATGGAAATCTAACCAAGCAACTACACTTGGAATTATATTCAGAGAAACGGTTCACGTGGACATCTAACCGAGCAACTACACTTGGAATGGTATTCAGAGAAACGGTTCACAAGGACATCTAACCAAGCGACTACACTGGGAATGATATTCAGAGTAACGGTTCACATGAATATCTAACCAAGTAACTACACTTGGAATGGTATTCAGAGAAACGGTTCACGTGGACATCTAACTAAGCAACTACCCTTGGAATGATATCAAGAGAAACGGTTCACGTGGACATCTAACCAAGCAACTACACTGGGAATTATATTCAGAGAAACGGTTCACTTGGACATCTAACCAAGCAACTACACTTGGAATTATATCAAGAGAAACGGTTCACGTGGACATCTAACCAAGCAACTACACTTGGAATGGTATTCAGAGAAACGGTTCACATGGACATCTAACCAAGCAACTACACTTGGAATGGTATTCAGAGAAACGGTTCACATGGACATCTAACCAAACAACTACACTGGGAATGATATTCAGAGAAACGGTTCACATGGACATCTAACCAAGCAACTACACTTGGAATGATATTCAGAGAAACGGTTCACATGGACATCTAACCAAGCAACTACACTTGGAATGGTATTCAGAGAAATGGTTCACATGGACATCTAACCAAACAACTACACTGGGAATGATATTCAGAGAAACGGTTCACATGGACATCTAACCAAGTAACTACACTTGGAATGGTATTCAGATAAACGCTTCACATGGACATCTAACCGAGCTACTACACTTGGAATGATATTCAGAAAAACGGTTCACATGGACATCTAACCAAACAACTACACTTGGAATGGTATTCAGAGAAACGGTTCACATGGACATCTAACCAAGCAACTACACTTGGAATGGTATTCAGAGAAACGGTTCACGTGGACATCTAACCAAGCATCTACACTTGGAATGATATTCAGAGAAACGGTTCACATGGACATGTAACCAAGCAACTACACTTGGAATGGTATTCAGAGAAACGGTTCACATGGACATCTAACCAAGCAACTACACTTGGAATTATATCAAGAGAAACGGTTCACGTGGACATCTAACCAAGCAACTACACTTGGAATGGTATTCAGAGAAACGGTTCACATGGACATCTAACAAAGCAACCACACTTGGAATGGTATTCAGAGAAACGGTTCTCATGGATATCTAACGAAGCAACTACACTTGGAATTATATCAAGAGAAAAGGTTCACGGGGACATCTAACCAAACAACTACACTTGGAATTATATTCAGAGAAACGGTTCACATGGATATCTAACCAAGCTACTACACTTGGAATGGTATTCAGAGAAACGGTTCACGTGGACATCTAACCAAGCAACTACACTTGAAATTATATTCAGAGAAACGGTTCACATGGATATCTAACCAAGCTACTACACTTGGAATGATATTCAGAGAAACGGTTCACATGGACATGTAACCAAGCAACTACACTTGGAATGGTATTCAGAGAAACGGTTCACGTGGACATCTAACCAAGCAACTACACTTGGAATGGTATTCAGAGAACCGGTTCACATGGACATCTAACCAAGCAACTACACTTGGAATGGTATTCAGAGAAACGGTTCACATGGACATCTAACCCAACAACTACACTGGGAATGATATTCATAGAAACGGTTCACATGGACATCTAACCAAGCAACTACACTTGGAATTATATTCAGAGAAACGGCTCACATGGACATCTAACCAAGCAACTACACTTGGAATGGTATTCAGAGAAACGGTTCACATGGACATCTAACCAAACAACTACACTGGGAATGATATTCAGAGAAACGGTTCACATGGACATCTAACCAAGCAACTACACTTGGAATGATATTCAGAGAAACGGTTCACATGGACATCTAACTAAACAACTACACTTGGAATGGTATTCAGAGAAACGGTTCACATGGACATCTAACCAAGTAACTACACTTGGAATGGTATTCAGAGATACGGTTCACATGGACATCTAACCGAGCTACTACACTTGGAATGATATTCAGAGAAACGGTTCACATGGACATCTAACCAAACAACTACGCTTGGAATGGTATTCAGAGAAACGGTTCACATGGACATCTAACCAAGTAACTACACTTGGAATGGTATTCAGAGAATCGGGTCACATGGACATCTAACCAAGCAACTACACTTGGAATGGTATTCAGAAAAACGGTTCACATGGACATCTAACCAATAACTACACTTGGAATGGTATTCAGAGAAACGGTTCACATGGACATCTAACCAAGCAACTACACTTGGAATGGTATTCAGAAAAACGGTTCACATGGACATCTAACCAAGCAACTACACTTGCAATTGTATTCAGAGAAACGGTTCACATGAACGTCTAACCAAGCAACTACACGTGGATATTCACATATAAAAAACAACTTGAAAACCGATATTAACTTCAAGCTAAACATAATTTAACTCTAAATACATTTGCCTTGTCAACAATTATGTACACCCTATCTGTCCGTGTAACTCCACCCGAGAAACTTCTTAATGATCTAAACAACTTGTTTTTCACCTTTTTGTGGGATGGCAAATCAGATAAAAATTAATAAGAACTAATATAATCAAAGAATATGTAGACGGGATCTCTAAATAATTGACATACAAAGACTATGTAGACGGGATCTCTAAATGGTTGACATACAAAGACTATGTAGACGGGATCTCTAAATGATTGACATACAAAGAATATGAAGACGGGATCTCTAAATGATTGACATACAAGGACTATGTAGACGGGATCTCTAAATGATTAACATACAAAGACTATGAAGACGCGATCTCTAAATGATTGACATACAAATTCTATGTAGACGGGATCTCTAAATTATTGACATACAAAGACTATGAAGACGGGATCTCTAAATGATTGACATACAAGGACTATGTAGACGGGATCTCTAAATGATTGACATGCAAGGACTATGTAGACGGGATCTCTAAATGATTGACATACAAAGACTATGTAGACGGAATCTCTAAATGATTGACATGCAAAGACTATGTAGACGGGATCTCTAAATGATTGACATACAAAGACTATGAAGTCGGGATCTCTAAATGATTGACATACAAGGACTATGTAGACGGGATCTCTAAATGATTGACATACAAGGACTATGTAGACGGGATCTCTAAATGATTGACATACAAGGACTATGTAGACGGGATCTCTAAATAATTGACTTACAAAGACTATGAAGACGGGATCTCTAAATGATTCACATACAAAGACTATGTAGACGGGATCTCTAAATGATTGACATACACAGACTATTAAGACTAGATCACTAAATGATTGACATACAAAGACTATGAAGACGGGATCTCTAAATGATTGACATACAAAGACTATGAAGACGGGATCTCTAAATGATTGACATACAAAGACTATGTAGACGGGATCTCTAAATGATTGACATACATAGACTATGAAGACGGGATCTCTAAATGATTGACATACAAGGACTATATAGACGGGATCTCTAAATGATTGACATACAAACACTATGAAGACGGGATCTCTAAATGATTGACATACAAGGACTATGTAGACGGAATCTCTAAATGATTGACATACAAGGACTATGTAGACGGGATCTCTAAATGATTGACATAAAAAGACTATGAAGACGGGATCTCTAAATGATTGACATACAAGGACTATGTAGACGGGATCTCTAAATAATTGATATACAAAGACTATGAAGACGGGATCTCTAAATGATTGACATACAAAGACTATGTAGACGGGATCTCTAAATGATTGACATACAAAGACTATGTAGACGGGATCTCTAAATGATTGACATACAAAGACTATGTAGACGGGATCTCTAAATGATTGACACAAAAGGTTATGCTGCTTCAATAAAGGATTTCTTAGCAATGCACATATGGAAGGACATGTATATACAGGAGATAAATAAATATGGCGGAAAATTATTATTTGTATCAGATTATATCAGTACCGACATACCTTGTAAACATTAAAATACGTTTTTAATAGTACATTCATATACAACATATTTAATAGTACATAAACAACAGAATCTCCTAAGCTTGATCCGTGTATTTGTAGATGGCAGCTCACTAACAATAACTTCTTCGAATATTGAATATATGGAAAGTACATTGAACAAGGAGCTGCAGTCAAAACAATGGCTAGTTCAATTTAACCAAAACAGAAGCTCTGTTCTTTTCGTGGGGATCACATCTCGATATTTATTTCCACAATGTGCATTTAGACTTGGACATCATAAACATGTAGGGTTAACATTTAGTGACGATGGCAGATGGCATGAACATATTAACAATATTATATATTCAGATTCTAAAGTGTTGTCATCAATGAGGGCTTTAAAATTTAAAAATAAAATAAAATCACTGAATCAAATATAGTTGTCATACATGCGACATATCTTGGAATACGACTCGATTGTTTGGGATGGATGTGCTGAACATGAGAAGACAACATTAGAAAGATTACGGTATGATGTTGCTCTCATAGTGACAGGTCTAACGCGATCTGTAGCGATTAAACGACTTCTAAGCGAAATAGATTGGATTTCACTTGCTAATCACAGAAAACACAAAGAAAATTAGTTATTATGTATAAAGCTACAGCTGGTATTTTACGAGATTAAATGGATATACTTATTCCCAACATTTTACGAGATTAAATGGATATACTTATTCCCGACATTTTTGTCGAACGTACACCATACAATCTTAGAAATAAAACCAACCTTAAGACTGTTGCAAGACGCACGGATATTTATTCAAAGTCCTTCATACCATCATCTGTCTGGAAATCCATGTCGTTAAATATTTTTAAAAGTAAACTAAAAGCTATCGTCCAACCGTAGGGGCGTACCCAGTTACTTTTTAGGCGAACTACTATATTCTGCTTTACATGCCATATTAAGGAATGTATGCAGTAATCTAAAGAATGATCTATACTTAAACCATTTAAGGGATGACCCAAACTGCCGATGTGGCTTCATATATGAAGGTTCTGAACAGTTCCTCTTAATGCCCATATTTCCGAATACAAAGAATTGAATTATTTAGAACGACAATATCGTTTCATCCCTTAAGCACAAGAATGTTACTATTCGGAGACAGCAGATTATCACCAGATGATTGCGTATTGATTGCTGCGTTACTTGTTCCATATAAACACGCAGTATTAGGTAACATGCGTTACTTGTTCCGTATAAACACGCAGTATTAGGTAACATGCGTTACTTGTTCCGTATAAACACGCAGTATTAGGTAACATGCGTTACTTGTTTCGTATAAACACGCAGTATTAGGTAACATGCGTTACTTGTTTCGTATAAACACGCAGTATTAGGTAACATGCGTTACTTGTTCCGTATAAACACGCAGTATTAGGTAACATGCGTTACTTGTTCCGTATAAACACGCAGTATTAGGTAACATGCGTTACTTGTTTCGTATAAACACGCAGTATTAGGTAACATGCGTTACTTGTTTCGTATAAACACGCAGTATTAGGTAGCATGCGTTACTTGTTCCGTATAAACACGCAGTATTAGGTAACATGCGTTACTTGTTTCGTATAAACACGCAGTATTAGGTAACATGCGTTACTTGTTTCGTATAAACACGCAGTATTAGGTAACATGCGTTACTTGTTCCGTATAAATACGCAATATTAGACGATATGTCATAATAGAGTAACAGAGTAAAACAGAATCTGAAACAGTGGAAATGAATATTTTAAAATGGCATAATATCTCCAAGGATATCAAATAAAACATTTCTCCCAGTAATAAATAAATACATGTTTATTAATCTAAAAGGTTCCAGATAATAATCATTCTACTGTAACATCCAAACAATACATCCTTCAATATGCTGATAAACACAGAACTTACATAGCACTACCACAACCATATAGACTGCTGTATTCATGTTTGTATATACTGCCGTATTCATGTTTGTACTTTGATAGAATGGTTGATTTCTTGTGTGTGCTTCGCTTATTAAGCGTTCCCATGTTGGTCCTCCAGCAAATCAAACCATATGTTGACTGTGTTACCATATGAACGTTATCTTACCTCTTTATCTGTTATCAATATAATTGCAATTTTCACCGTCAGGAGGCCAATCCATCCGTAGTGCATGGGTATCACAAAGTGTGTTCACAGGGTGCTACACAAACTATTATTAAATTATAAATTATCATGTCATGATAACAACATTTACACGTAACGTAAGTGGCTAGCATTGGTACTGTCTCCTATACGAGATATACAGTGGCTAGCATTGGTACTGTCTCCTATACGGGATATACAGTGGCTAGCATTGGTACTGTCTCCTATACGGGATATACAGTGGCTAGCATTGGTACTGTCTCCTATACGGGATATACAGTGGCTAGCATTGGTACTGTCTCCTATACGGGATATACAGTGGCTAGCATTGGTACTGTCTCCTATACGGGATATACAGTGGCTAGCATTGGTACTGTCTCCTATACGGGATATACAGTGGCTAGCATTGGTACTGTCTCCTATACGGGATATACAGTGGCTAGCATTGGTACTGTCTCCTATACGGGATATACAGTGGCTAGCATTGGTACTGTCTCCTATACGGGATATACAGTGGCTAGCATTGGTACTGTCTCCTATACGGGATATACAGTGGCTAGCATTGGTACTGTCTCCTATACGGGATATACAGTGGCTAGCATTGGTACTGTCTCCTATACGGGATATACAGTGGCTAGCATTGGTACTGTCTCCTATACGAGATATACAGTGGCTAGCATTGGTACTGTCTCCTATACGGGATATACAGTGGCGAGCATAGGTACTGTCTCCTATACGGGATATACAGTGGCTAGCATTGGTACTGTCTCCTATACGGGATATACAGTGGCGAGCATAGGTACTGTCTCCTATACGGGATATACAGTGGCTAGCATAGGTACTGTCTCCTATACGGGATAAACAGTGGCTAGCATTGGTACTGTCTCCTATACGGGATATACAGTGGCTAGCATTGGTACTGTCTCCTATACGGGATATACAGTGGCTAGCATAGGTACTGTCTCCTATACGGGATATACAGTGGCTAGCATTGGTACTGTCTCCTATACGGGATATACAGTGGCTAGCATTGGTACTGTCTCCTATACGGGATATACAGTGGCTAGCATAGGTATTGTCTCCTATACGGGATATACAGTGGCTAGCATAGGTACTGTCTCCTATACGGGATATACAGTGGCTATCATTGGTACTGTCTCCTATACGGGATATACAGTGGCTAGCATTAGTAATGTCTTATATACGGGATATATAGTGGCTAGCATTGGTACTGTCTCCTATACTGGATATACAGTGGCTAGCATAGGTACTGTCTCCTATACGGGATAGGGATATACAGTGGCTAGCATAGGTACTGTCTCCCATACGGGATAGGGATATACAGTGGCTAACATAGGTACTGTCTCCCATACGGGATAGGGATATACAGTGGCTAGCATAGGTACTGTCTCCTATACGGGATATACAGTGGCTAGTATTGGTACTGTCTCCTATACGGGATATACTGTGGCTAGCATTGGTACTGTCACCTATACGGGATATACAGTGGCTAGCATTGGTACTGTCTCCTATGCGGCATACTGTAAATCTATTCACTACTAAAACACTCCAGACAAGACTCTGTTGGAATAGACTCTCTTAAAAAGCACAATAAACTACACACAGCAGACACAGACAAAACCACAATACTAAATGAATAATTTCAATCTGTCTTCACCCCCAAGTCCCCAGTTTCTCTAAAATCCCTGGCTGAAATGAAAGTACAGGATATGGCAGATACAGGTAGAGAGACCTCACACCCAACGATTAGCCCACACGACCCTATGCCAGATATCGACATCTCTGTTAATGGCATTGAGAAACTCCTCAAAAACCTCAACCCCCATAAGGCTGCAGGACCAGACCAAATTAGACCAATAGCACTCAAAAACACCTGCAAAGAAATGGCCCCAATCCTATGTGAACTTTTCAAAAAGTCCCTGCAGACCAGTACCCTACCTGATATCTGGAAAATGGCAAATGTAGCCCCTATTTATAAAAGAGGCACAAAGTCCGACCCTGCAAACTACCGACCAATCTCTCTTACCTGTATCCTGTGCAAAACCCTGGAACACATTGTCTCATCTAGCGTAACAAAGCACTTCACACAAGCAAACCTCTTCTATGAACTACAGCATGGTTTCCGAGAAAAAAGGTCATGTCAAACCCAACTCCTCATGCTAATAGACGACATCCTCAAATCCATAAACCAGAGAAGTCAAGTTGACTTAATACTCCTTGACTTCTCAAAAGCCTTTGATATGGTCAACCATGAAAAGCTCCTGTATAAGCTACATTATTATGGCATAAGGGGTCAAACTCTCTCATGGATTAAAAGCTTCCTAGACAACAGGTCACAGTCCGTCGTAGTCAATGGCTCTAAGTCCAGTACCATACCAGTCTCCTCCGGTGTCCCACAGGGTTCGGTCCTCGGACCACTCCTCTTTCTCATATACATCAATGACCTCCCAGATTCTGTCAAACACTCTAAAGTCCGCCTCTTCGCCGATGACACAGCTCTTTATCTTTCTCTGACTGTTTCTTCTCATTCCAGCCTATTACAGCAAGACTTACACCAGCTTGAACAATGGGAATCCAAATGGGAAATGAAATTCAATCCATCAAAGTGCCAGGTTATTCAGATCACCAAACGCAAACTAGTCATATCCACGAAATATCGTCTGCATAATACCTTCTTAGAAACTGTTTCCTCAGCAAAATACCTGGGAGTAACAATATCAAGTGATTTAAACTTTAACAAACACATAGACAACATCAGCAAAAAAGCAAGTCAACCATTGGGTTTTCTAAGACGTAACATCAAAGTGCACTCAGAAAGGTTAAAATCAACAGCATACAAGACACTGGTAAGGCCCCAGCTTGAGTATAGCTCCATGGTTTGGTCACCGTATACGGCAATTCTCATAGACCAGCTTGAGTCTGTACAGCGCAGAGCTGCTCGCTGGGCCAAACAAGACTACGGCCGAACGTCCAGTGTCACAGAAATGTTGAACTCCTTAAATTGGAGACGCATTGACCTTCGTCGCATCGACCAAAGATTGGTTATGTTCCACAACATCCTCCATAACCAAGTCGCCATTCAAGCTGAAAACTACCTTACCCCAAATACAAGATCTTCCAGAACATCCCATTCCCAAGCATTCGGACAGATCCAAACAGTGACTGACTACCATAAATAGTCCTTCTTTCCAAGAACCATTGTCCACTGGAATGCTTTGCCCCCAGATATTATCACCTTGTCTGGCCCACAGTTCAGTCTGGCTGTAAGTCGGATTGAATATGTTTCTCCCTAAATAAACCTGCCCTGTTCTTAACCTGTTTTTAACCAACCTAACATCATTCTTTTATCATCTTTTATTTCATTTCTTACTAACATTCTTGTCAGATGACGCGCGTCAAAGTCTAAGGTCCGCATCAGGGGTTTGACTTATAGGAAGATAGATAGATAGATAGATAGATAGATAGATAGATAGATAGATAGATAGATAGATAGATAGATAGATAGATAGATAAACAGTGGCTAGCATTGGTACTGTCTCCTATACGGGATATTGAGTGGCTATCACAGGTACTGTCTCCTATACGGGATATATAGTGGCTAGCATTGATACTGTCTCCTATATGGGATATGCAGTGGCTAGCATAGGTACTGTCTCCTATAGGGGATATGCAGTGGCTAGCATAGGTACTGTCTCATATACGGGATATACAGTGGCTAGCATAGATACTGTCTCCTATACGGGATATACAGTGGCTAGCATAGGTACTGTCTCCTATACGGGATATACAGTGGCTAGCATTGTTACTGTCTCCTATACGGGATATACAGTGGCTAGCATAAGTACTGTCTCCTATACGGGATATGCAGTGGCTAGCATAGGTACTGTCTCCTATACGGGATATACAGTGGCTAGCATAGGTACTGTCTCCTATACGGGATATACAGTGGCTAGCATAGGTACTGTCTCCTATACGGGATATACAGTGGCAAGCATTGGTACTGTCTCTTATACGGGATATACAGTGGCTAGCATTGGTACTGTCTCTTATACGGGTTATACAGTGGCTAGCATAGGTACTGGCCCTATACGGGATATACAGTGGCTAGCATTGGTACTGTCTCCTATACGGGGTATAGAGTGGCTAACATAGGTACTGTCTCCCATACGGGATAGGGATATACAGTGGCTAACATAGGTACTGTCTCCTATACGGGATATACAGTGGCTAGCATTGGTACTGTCTCCTATACGGGATATACAGTGGCTAACATAGGTACTGTCTCCTATACGGGATAGGGATATACAGTGGCTAGCTTATGTAATATCTCCTATACGGGATAGGGATATACAGTGGCTAGCATAGGTACTGTCTCCCATACGTGATATGGATATACAGTTGCTAACATAGGTACTGTCTCCCATACGGGATAGGGATATACAGTGGCTAACATAGGTACTGTCTCCTATACGGGATATACAGTGGCTAGCATTGGTACTGTCTCTTATACGGGTTATACAGTGGCTAGCATAGGTACTGGCCCTATACGGGATATACAGTGGCTAGCATTGGTACTGTCTCCTATACGGGGTATAGAGTGGCTAACATAGGTACTGTCTCCCATACGGGATAGGGATATACAGTGGCTAACATAGGTACTGTCTCCTATACGGGATATACAGTGGCTAGCATTGGTACTGTCTCCTATACGGGATATACAGTGGCTAACATAGGTACTGTCTCCTATACGGGATATACAGTGGCTAGCATTGGTACTGTCGCCTATACGGGATATACAGTGGCTAGCATAGGTACTGTCTCCTATACGGGATAAACAGTGGCTAACATAGGTACTGTCTCCCATACGGGATAGGGATATACAGTGGCTATCATAGGTACTGTCTCCTATGCGGGATAGGGATATACAGTGGCTAGCATATGTACTATCTCCTATACGGGATAGGGATATACAGTGGCTAGCATAGGTACTGTCTCCCATACGGGATAGGGCTATACAGTGGCTAACATAGGTACTGTCTCCCATACGGGATAGGGATATACAGTGGCTAGCATTGGTACTGTCTCCTATACGGGATATACAGTGGCTAGCATAGGTACTGTCTCCTATACGGGATATACAGTGGCTAGCCTAGGTACTGTCTCCTATACGGGATATACAGTGGCTAGCATTGGTAATGTCTTATATACGGGATATATAGTGGCTAGCATTGGTACTGTCTCCTATACGGGATATACAGTGGCTAACATAGGTACTGTCTCCTATACGGGATAAACAGTGGCTAGCATTGGTACTGTCTCCTATACGGGATATACAGTGGTTAGCATTGGTACTGTCCCCTATACGGGATATACAGTGGCTAGCATTGGTACTGTCTCCTATACGGGATATACAGTGGCTATCATAGGTTATGTCTCCTATACGGGATACACAGTGGCTAGCATTGGTACTGTCTCCTATAGGTGATATACAGTGGCTAGCATTGGTACTATCTCCTATACGGGATATACAGTGGCTAGCATTGGTACTGTCTCCTATACGGGATATACAGTGGCTAGCATAGGTACTGTCTCCTATACGGGATAAACAGTGGCTAACATAGGTACTGTCTCCCATACGGGATAGGGATATACAGTGGCTATCATAGGTACTGTCTCCTATGCGGGATAGGGATATACAGTGGCTAGCATATGTACTATCTCCTATACGGGATAGGGATATACAGTGGCTAGCATAGGTACTGTCTCCCATACGGGATAGGGCTATACAGTGGCTAACATAGGTACTGTCTCCCATACGGGATAGGGATATACAGTGGCTAGCATTGGTACTGTCTCCTATACGGGATATACAGTGGCTAGCATAGGTACTGTCTCCTATACGGGATATACAGTGGCTAGCCTAGGCACTGTCTCCTATACGGGATATACAGTGGCTAGCATTGGTATTGTCACCTATACGGGATATACAGTGGCTAGCATTGGTACTGTCTCCTATGCGGGATATACAGTGGCTAGCATTGGTACTGTCTCCTATACGGGATATACTGTGGCTAGCATTGGTATTGTCACCTATACGGGATATACAGTGGCTAGCATTGGTACTGTCTCCTATGCGGCATACTGTAAATCTGGTATTATTCGCGGTGTTTTTATTTTCGCTATTATTCGCGAATGGACTACCTCGCGAATTCATAAATATCGCGTATATTTTACTGCCAAGGGTATGTCCGAAACATCGTATCCGAAAAATGTTGTCCGAAAATATCCAAAGTTTACCTGTCATTCCATGATAGTGTGTGGAATGTTTATTCAATAAAACCTGACTTAAAGTTAATCCTAACAAAACAATAGTAAGTATTTAATAGTATGCAATATCAATCAAATATCACTCGTAAAGGCGATAAATGATCAAAGCGTCATCTAAGAGTTATTGAACCGCATAGCTGAATATGCACCGCATACGGGACACTGCTACCGGACAATAAACTGCATAACAGTATTTCCGGTTTTTGTCTTCTCGGTTTTTTTCCGGCGAATTTTTGGTCTTACGCGAATTTATGATTTACAGTGTTGTCCGCGAATTCATAAATCCGCGAAATAAGTTTGGTGGTCGAATTCGCGAAATAAAGCTCACGCGAATATAAAGTGATTTACAGTATATAGTGGCTAGCATTGGTAATGTCTCCTTTACGGGATATACAGTGGCTGGCAATGGTACTGTCTCCTATACGGAATATACAGTGGCTAGCATAGGTACTGTCTCCTATGCGGGATATACAGTGGCTAGCATAGGTACGGTCTCCTATGTGGGATATACAGTGGCTAGCATTGGTAATGTCTTATATACGGGATATATAGTGGCTAGCATTGGTACTGTCTCCTATACGGGATATACAGTGGCTAACATAGGTACTGTCTCCTATACGGGATAAACAGTGGCTAGCATTGGTACTGTCTCCTATACGGGATATACAGTGGTTAGCATTGGTACTGTCCCCTATACGGGATATACAGTGGCTAGCATTGGTACTGTCTCCTATACGGGATATACAGTGGCTATCATAGGTTATGTCTCCTATACGGGATACACAGTGGCTAGCATTGGTACTGTCTCCTATAGGTGATATACAGTGGCTAGCATTGGTACTATCTCCTATACGGGATATACAGTGGCTAGCATTGGTACTGTCTCCTATACGGGATATACAGTGGCTAGCATTGGTACTGTCTCTTATACGGGATATACAGTGGCTAGCATTGGTACTGTCTCTTATACGGGTTATACAGTGGCTAGCATAGGTACTGGCCCTAAACGGGATATACAGTGGCTAGCATTGGTACTGTCTCCTATACGGGGTATAGAGTGGCTAACATAGGTACTGTCTCCCATACGGGATAGGGATATACAGTGGCTAACATAGGTACTGTCTCCTATACGGGATATACAGTGGCTAGCATTGGTACTGTCTCCTATACGGGATATACAATGGCTAGCATAGGTACTGTCTTCTATACGGGATATATAGTGGCTAGCATTATTACTGTCTCCTACACGGGATATACAGTGTCTAGCATTGGTACTGTCTCCTATACGGGATATACAGTGGCGAGCATAGGTACTGTCTCCTATACGGATATACAGTGGCTAGCATTGGTATTGTCTCCTATACGGGATATACAGTGGCTAGCATTGGTACTGTCTCCTATACGGGATATACAGTGGCTAGCATAGGTACTGTCTCCTATACGGGATATACAGTGGCTAGCATTGGTACTGTCTCCTATACGGGGTACATAGTGGCTAGCATTGGTACTGTCTCCTATACGGGATATACAGTGGCTAGCATTGGTACTGTCTCCTATACGGGATATACAGTGACGGACTATGCGAGTGACCTTGTTAGTCGTGTGATTGACCATGCGAGTGACCTTGTTATTCATGTGATTGGCCATGCGAGTGACCGTATTAGTCTAGAGTGACGGACCATGCGAGTGACCTTGTTAGTCTAGAGTGACTAACCATGCGAGTGACCTTGTTAGTCTAGAGTGACGGACCAGGCGAGTGACCTTGTTAGACTAGAGCGACGGACCATGCGAGTGACCGTGTTAGTCATATGATTGACAATGCGAGTGACTTTGTTAGTCATGTGATTGACCATGCGAGTGACCGTGTTAGTCATGTGACTGATCATGCGAGTGCTCGTGTTGGTCTAGATTGACAGACCATGCGAGTGACCGTGTTTGTCTAGAGTGACGGACCATGCGAGTGACCGTGTTAGTCATGTGACTGATCATGCGAGTGCTCGTGTTGGTCTAGATTGACAGACCATGCGAGTGACCGTGTTTGTCTAGAGTGACGGACCATGCGAGTGACCGTGTTTGTCTAGAGTGGCGGACCATGCGAGTGACCGTGTTTGTCTAGAGTGACGGACCATGCGAGTGACGTGTTAGTCTAGAGTGACGGACCATGCGAGTGACCTTGTTAGTCTAGATTGACTAACCATGCGAGTGACCTTGTTAGTCTAGAGTGACAACAATTACTCATGACTATATCTCACAAATATAACTCACGAATACAAAAGTTATTCATGAATAGATCACGAAAATATAACTCACGAATACAACACTTACTCATGAATATATCTCACGAATATAACTCACATAGTGTTGTAACATTTATTACTGAATCCATTTGGAACATATTTTTTAAGTTCGTTGTGTCTTTGTTACAAAACACGTTCTTACAGATTAAAATCTTCATCGGTATCTTATGACCATAATTTCAACAAGTTAATGAGCCCCGTAGCTAGGCAACCTTGGAAAGGGGACAACCCCATGTTACGTCATTGTGCATAGCTATCTGGAAGTGTGTACATGTATACGATATTAATACATGTACAAACACATTTAAAAGGGTTGATTTCATGACTCAGATATGTATGTCTGTGTTTACAAATGTGATAAGGAAACCAACTTCATTTACCGCCCAGTATGGCCGCCTGATAACAACAGGATTGGTAATTTAAATGTGGGAAATATGCATACTGTCTCAGTCAAGTAGATTATCAACATGTATGTATACGATATAAGCCGACAATAATCCAATATGTAAAATATTGGACTGTGTGAGGCGCGTAGCAGTACCAATGTTATGCATAATGGATCCGTTTGAGGCTTATATCTTACTTAAAACACACACTTACTACTTAAAATTGTTAATTTCTTACATGTACACGTAGGATTTAATATAAAATGTGTTTCCACTAACGTGTAGATTTATTCGACAAAAATGTACGTCAAAAAGAGATTTCGCAGAATATTTCAATTTCAACGCGAACTGCTTCACTTGAGAAATTTTCAAAACAAATTCCCGTCGAAGATTTTTTTTTGTTGCTGACAGAACCCGTGACCTAGTATGGAAATGTGACCTGTTATGGCCAATGTCTGTGGCAACTGTATGTGGCAATTGTTTGCAAAGTATAGATGCATGCAGCTTAAAGTTGTGTTTTATTTGAAGAACAATATAAAGACTCGGGATAGGCGTTATATTTGGCAAATTTGTTCAAAATTGTTTCAAATAGGGCCATTTTACTGATCGGTGCGCAATCTAACATCCAACAGAGTAGAATCCCTGTACTTAACTATATATACTAGTACCCCCACACGTGCCGAATCCATGTGTGTAGTGTGTGGTATTGACGGTAGTTGCTGTGTCTTGTGTGGTATTGACGGTAGTTTCTGTGTAGTGTGTAGTATTGACGGTAGTTTCTGTGTCGTGTGTGGTATTGACGTAGTTTCTGTGTCGTGTGTAGTATTGACCGTAGTTTCTGTGTCGTGTGTAGTATTGGCGGTAGTTTTTGTGCCGTGTGTAGTATTGACGGTAGTTTCTGTGTCGTGTGTAGTATTGACCGTAGTTTCTGTGTCGTGTGTGGTATTGACGTAGTTTCTGTGTAGTGTGTGGTATTGGCGGTAGTTTCTGTGTCGTGTGTAGTATTGACCGTAGTTTCTGTGTCGTGTGTGGTATTGACGTAGTTTCTGTGTAGTTTGTGGTATTGACGGTAGTTTCTGTGTCGTGTGTGGTATTGACGTAGTTTCTGTGTAGTGTGTAGTATTGACGGTAGTTTCTGTGTCGTGTGTGGTATTGACGTAGTTTCTGTGTCGTGTGTAGTATTGACGGTAGTTTCTGTGTCGTGTGTGGTATTGACGGTAGTTTCTGTGTCGTGTGTAGTATTGGCGGTAGTTTCTGTGTCGTGTGTAGTATTGGCCGTAGTTTCTGTGTCGTGTGTAGTATTGACGGTAGTTTCTGTGTCGTGTGTGGTATTGACGGTAGTTTCTGTGTCGTGTGTAGTATTGACGGTATTTTCTGTGTAGTGTGTAGTATTGACGGTAGTTTCTGTGTAGTGTGTAGTATTGGCCGTAGTTTCTGTGTCGTGTGTAGTATTGACGGTAGTTTCTGTGTCGTGTGTGGTATTGACGGTAGTTTCTGTGTCGTGTGTAGTATTGACGGTAGTTTCTGTGTAGTGTGTAGTATTGACGGTAGTTTCTGTGTAGTGTGTAGTATTGGTCGTAGTTTCTGTGTCGTGTGTAGTATTGACGGTAGTTTCTGTGTCGTGTGTAGTATTGACGGTAGTTTCTGTGTCGTGTGTAGTATTGGCCGTAGTTTCTGTGTCGTGTGTAGTATTGGCCGTAGTTTCTGTGTCGTGTGTCGTATTGACGGTAGTTTCTGTGTCGTGTGTAGTATTGGCGGTTGTTTCTGTTTCTTGTGTGGTATTGACGGTAGTTTCTGTGTCGTTTGTAGATTTGACGGTAGTTTCTGTGTCGTGTGTAGTATGACACATTGACGGTAGTTTCTGTGTCGTGTGTAGTATTGACGGTAGTTTCTGTGTAGTGTGTAGTATTGACGGTAGTTTCTGTGTCGTGTGTAGTATTGGCCGTAGTTTCTGTGTCGTGTGAAGTATTGGCGGTAGTTTCTGTGTCGTGTAGTATTGACGGTAGTTTCTGTGACGTGTGTAGTATTGGCGGCAGTTTCTGTGTCGTGTAGTATTGACGGTAGTTTCTGTGTCGTGTAGTATTGACGGTAGTTTCTGTGTCGTGTGTGGTATTGACGTAGTTTCTGTGTAGTATGTGGTATTGGCGGTAGTTTCTGTGTCGTGTGTAGTATTGGCGATAGTTTCTGTGTCGTGTGTAGTATTGACCGTAGTTTCTGTGTAGTGTGTAGTATTGGCGGTAGTTTCTGTGTCGTGTGTAGTATTGACGGTAGTTTCTGTGTCGTGTGTAGTATTGACGGTAGTTTCTGTGTCGTGTGTAGTATTGACGTAGTTTCTGTGTCGTGTGTAGTATTGACCGTAGTTTCTGTGTCGTGTGTAGTATTGACGGTAGTTTCTGTGTCGTGTGTAGTATTGACGGTAGTTTCTGTGTCGTGTGTAGTATTGACGGTAGTTTCTGTGTCGTGTGTAGTATTGACGTAGTTTCTGTGTAGTGTGTAGTATTGACGGTAGTTTCTGTGTAGTGTGTAGTATTGGCGGTAGTTTCTGTGTCGTGTGTAGTATTGACGGTAGTTTCTGTGTCGTGTGTAGTATTGACGGTAGTTTCTGTGTCGTGTGTAGTATTGACGGTAGTTTCTGTGTCGTGTGTAGTATTGACGTAGTTTCTGTGTCGTGTGTAGTATTGACGGTAGTTTCTGTGTCGTGTAGTATTGACGGTAGTTTCTGTGTCGTGTAGTATTGACGGTAGTTTCTGTGTCGTGTGTAGTATTGACGGTAGTTTCTGTGTCGTGTGTAGTATTGACGGTAGTTTCTGTGTCGTGTGTAGTATTGACGGTAGTTTCTGTGTCGTGTGTAGTATTGACGGTAGTTTCTGTGTCGTGTGTAGTATTGACGGTAGTTTCTGTGTCGTGTGTAGTATTGACGGTAGTTTCTGTGTCGTGTGTAGTATTGACCGTAGTTTCTGTGTCGTGTGTAGTATTGACCGTAGTTTCTGTGTAGTGTGTAGTATTGACGGTAGTTTCTGTGTCGTGTGTAGTATTGACGGTAGTTTCTGTGTCGTGTAGTATTGGCGTAGTTTCTGTGTCGTGTGTAGTATTGACGGTAGTTTCTGTGTCGTGTGTAGTATTGACGTAGTTTCTGTGTCGTGTGTAGTATTGACCGTAGTTTCTGTGTCGTGTGTAGTATTGACGGTAGTTTCTGTGTCGTGTGTAGTATTGACGGTAGTTTCTGTGTCGTGTGTAGTATTGGCGGTAGTTTCTGTGTCGTGTGTGGTATTGACGGTAGTTTCTGTGTCGTGTGTAGTATTGGCGGTAGTTTCTGTGTCTTGTGTGGTATTGACGGTAGTTTCTGTGTCGTGTGTAGAATTGACGGTAGTTTCTGTTTCGTGTGTAGTATTGACGGTAGTGTCTGTGTCGTGTGTAGTATTGGCCGTAGTTTCTGTGTCGTGTGTAGTATTGGCGGTAGTTTCTGTGTCGTGTGTGGTATTGACGGTAGTTTCTGTGTCGTGTAGTATTGACAGTAGTTTCTGTGACGTGTGTAGTATTGGCGGTAGTTTCTGTGTCGTGTAGTATTGACGGTAGTTTCTGTGTCGTGTAGTATTGACGGTAGTTTCTGTGTCGTGTGTAGTATTGGCGGTAGTTTCTGTGTCGTGTGTAGTATTGACGGTAGTTTCTGTGTCGTGTGTGGTATTGACGTAGTTTCTGTGTAGTGTGTAGTATTGGCGGTAGTTTCTGTATCGTGTGTAGTATTGACGGTAGTTTCTGTGTCATGTGTAGTATTGACGGTAGTTTCTGTGTCGTGTGTAGTATTACCGTAGTTTCTGTGTCGTGTGTAGTATTGACGGTAGTTTCTGTGTCGTGTGTAGTATTGACGGTAGTTTCTGTGTCGTGTGTAGTATTGACGGTGGTTTCTGTGTCGTGTGTAGTATTGGCGGTAGTTTCTGTGTAGTGTGTAGTATTGGCGGTAGTTTCTGTGTCGTGTGTGGTATTGACGTAGTTTCTGTGTAGTGTGTAGTATTGACGGTAGTTTCTGTGTCGTGTGTAGTATTGGCGGTAGTTTCTGTGTAGTGTGTAGTATTGGCGGTAGTTTCTGTGTCGTGTGTAGTATTGACTGTAGTTTCTGTGTCGTGTGTGGTATTGACGGTAGTTTCTGTGTCGTGTGTAGTATTGACCGTAGTTTCTGTGTCGTGTGTAGTATTGACCGTAGTTTCTGTGTCGTTTTGTAGTATTGACCATAGTTTCTGTGTCGTGTGTAGTATTGACGGTAGTTTCTGTGTAGTGTGTAGTATTGACCGTAGTTTCTGTGTCGTGTGTAGTATTGACGGTAGTTTCTGTGTCGTGTGTAGTATTGACGGTAGTTTCTGTGTCGTGTGTAGTATTGGCGGTAGTTTCTGTGTCTTGTGTGGTATTGACGGTAGTTTCTGTGTCGTGTGTAGAATTGACGGTAGTTTCTGTGTCGTGTGTAGTATTGACGGTAGTTTCTGTGTAATGTGTAGTATTGACTGTAGTTTCTGTATCGTGTGTAGTATTGGCCGTAGTTTCTGTGTCGTGTGTAGTATTGGCGGTAGTTTCTGTGTCGTGTGTTGTATTGACGGTAGTTTCTTTGTCGTGTAGTATTGACGGTAGTTTCTGTGACGTGTGTAGTATTGGCGGTAGTTTCTGTGTCGTGTAGTATTGACGGTAGTTTCTGTGTCGTGTGTAGTATTGACGGTAGTTTCTGTGTCGTGTGTGGTATTGACGTAGTTTCTGTGTAGTGTGTGGTATTGGCGGTAGTTTCTGTGTAGTGTGTAGTATTGACGGTAGTGTCTGTGTCGTGTGTAGTATTGGCCGTAGTTTCTGTGTCGTGTGTAGTATTGGCGGTAGTTTCTGTGTCGTGTGTGGTATTGACGGTAGTTTCTGTGTCGTGTAGTATTGACGGTAGTTTCTGTGACGTGTGTAGTATTGGCGGTAGTTTCTGTGTCGTGTAGTATTGACGGTAGTTTCTGTGTCAAGTGTAGTATTGACGGTAGTTTCTGTGTCGTGTGTAGTATTGGCGGTAGTTTCTGTGTCGTGTGTAGTATTGACGGTAGTTTCTGTGTCGTGTGTGGTATTGACGTAGTTTCTGTGTAGTGTGTAGTATTGGCGGTAGTTTCTGTGTCGTGTGTAGTATTGACGGTAGTTTCTGTGTAGTGTGTAGTATTGACGGTAGTTTCTGTGTAGTGTGTAGTATTGGCCGTAGTTTCTGTGTCGTGTGTAGTATTGACGGTAGTTTCTGTGTCGTGTGTGGTATTGACGGTAGTTTCTGTGTCGTGTGTAGTATTGACGCTAGTTTCTGTGTAGTGTGGTATTGACGGCAGTTTCTGTGTCGTGTGTAGTATTGACGGTAGTTTCTGTGTAGTGTGTAGTATTGACCGTAGTTTCTGTGTCGTGTGTAGTATTGACGGTAGTTTCTGTGTCGTGTGTAGTATTGACGGTAGTTTCTGTGTCGTGTGTAGTATTGGCGGTAGTTTCTGTGTCTTGTGTGGTATTGACGGTAGTTTCTGTGTCGTGTGTAGTATTGGCGGTAGTTTCTGTGTCTTGTGTGGTATTGACGGTAGTTTCTGTGTCGTGTGTAGAATTGACGGTAGTTTCTGTTTCGTGTGTAGTATTGACGGTAGTGTCTGTGTCGTGTGTAGTATTGGCCGTAGTTTCTGTGTCGTGTGTAGTATTGGCGGTAGTTTCTGTGTCGTGTGTGGTATTGACGGTAGTTTCTGTGTCGTGTAGTATTGACAGTAGTTTCTGTGACGTGTGTAGTATTGGCGGTAGTTTCTGTGTCGTGTAGTATTGACGGTAGTTTCTGTGTCGTGTAGTATTGACGGTAGTTTCTGTGTCGTGTGTAGTATTGGCGGTAGTTTCTGTGTCGTGTGTAGTATTGACGGTAGTTTCTGTGTCGTGTGTGGTATTGACGTAGTTTCTGTGTAGTGTGTAGTATTGGCGGTAGTTTCTGTATCGTGTGTAGTATTGACGGTAGTTTCTGTGTCATGTGTAGTATTGACGGTAGTTTCTGTGTCGTGTGTAGTATTGACCGTAGTTTCTGTGTCGTGTGTAGTATTGGCGGTAGTTTCTGTGTCGTGTGTAGTATTGACGGTAGTTTCTGTGTCGTGTGTGGTATTGACGTAGTTTCTGTGTCGTGTGTAGTATTGACGGTAGTTTCTGTGTCGTGTGTGGTATTGACGTAGTTTCTGTGTAGTGTGTAGTATTGACGGTGGTTTCTGTGTCGTGTGTAGTATTGGCGGTAGTTTCTGTGTAGTGTGTAGTATTGGCGGTAGTTTCTGTGTCGTGTGTGGTATTGACGTAGTTTCTGTGTAGTGTGTAGTATTGACGGTAGTTTCTGTGTCGTGTGTAGTATTGGCGGTAGTTTCTGTGTAGTGTGTAGTATTGGCGGTAGTTTCTGTGTCGTGTGTAGTATTGACGGTAGTTTCTGTGTCGTGTGTGGTATTGACGGTAGTTTCTGTGTCGTGTGTAGTATTGACCGTAGTTTCTGTGTCGTGTGTAGTATTGACCGTAGTTTCTGTGTCGTTTTGTAGTATTGACCATAGTTTCTGTGTCGTGTGTAGTATTGACGGTAGTTTCTGTGTAGTGTGTAGTATTGACCGTAGTTTCTGTGTCGTGTGTAGTATTGACGGTAGTTTCTGTGTCGTGTGTAGTATTGACGGTAGTTTCTGTGTCGTGTGTAGTATTGGCGGTAGTTTCTGTGTCTTGTGTGGTATTGACGGTAGTTTCTGTGTCGTGTGTAGAATTGACGGTAGTTTCTGTGTCGTGTGTAGTATTGACGGTAGTTTCTGTGTAATGTGTAGTATTGACTGTAGTTTCTGTATCGTGTGTAGTATTGGCCGTAGTTTCTGTGTCGTGTGTAGTATTGGCGGTAGTTTCTGTGACGTGTGTAGTATTGGCGGTAGTTTCTGTGTCGTGTAGTATTGACGGTAGTTTCTGTGTCGTGTGTAGTATTGACGGTAGTTTCTGTGTCGTGTGTGGTATTGACGTAGTTTCTGTGTAGTGTGTGGTATTGGCGGTAGTTTCTGTGTAGTGTGTAGTATTGACGGTAGTGTCTGTGTCGTGTGTAGTATTGGCCGTAGTTTCTGTGTCGTGTGTAGTATTGGCGGTAGTTTCTGTGTCGTGTGTGGTATTGACGGTAGTTTCTGTGTCGTGTAGTATTGACGGTAGTTTCTGTGACGTGTGTAGTATTGGCGGTAGTTTCTGTGTCGTGTAGTATTGACGGTAGTTTCTGTGTCGTGTAGTATTGACGGTAGTTTCTGTGTCGTGTGTAGTATTGGCGGTAGTTTCTGTGTCGTGTGTAGTATTGACGGTAGTTTCTGTGTCGTGTGTGGTATTGACGTAGTTTCTGTGTAGTGTGTAGTATTGGCGGTAGTTTCTGTGTCGTGTGTAGTATTGACGGTAGTTTCTGTGTAGTGTGTAGTATTGACGGTAGTTTCTGTGTAGTGTGTAGTATTGGCCGTAGTTTCTGTGTCGTGTGTAGTATTGACGGTAGTTTCTGTGTCGTGTGTGGTATTGACGGTAGTTTCTGTGTCGTGTGTAGTATTGACGCTAGTTTCTGTGTAGTGTGTAGTATTGACGGCAGTTTCTGTGTCGTGTGTAGTATTGACGGTAGTTTCTGTGTAGTGTGTAGTATTGACCGTAGTTTCTGTGTCGTGTGTAGTATTGACGGTAGTTTCTGTGTCGTGTGTAGTATTGACGGTAGTTTCTGTGTCGTGTGTAGTATTGGCGGTAGTTTCTGTGTCTTGTGTGGTATTGACGGTAGTTTCTGTGTCGTGTGTAGAATTGACGGTAGTTTCTGTGTCGTGTGTAGTATTGACGGTAGTTTCTGTGTAATGTGTAGTATTGACGGTAATTTCTGTATCGTGTGTAGTATTGGCCGTAGTTTCTGTGTCGTGTGTAGTATTGGCGGTAGTTTCTGTGTCGTGTGTTGTATTGACGGTAGTTTCTGTGTCGTGTAGTATTGACGGTAGTTTCTGTGACGTGTAGTATTGACGGTAGTTTCTGTGTCGTGTGTAGTATTGGCGGTAGTTTCTGTGTCGTGTGTAGTATTGACGGTAGTTTCTGTGTCGTGTGTGGTATTGACGTAGTTTCTGTGTAGTGTGTGGTATTGGCGGTAGTTTCTGTGTCGTGTGTAGTATTGGCGATAGTTTCTGTGTCGTGTGTAGTATTGACCGTAGTTTCTGTGTAGTGTGTAGTATTGGCGGTAGTTTCTGTGTCGTGTGTAGTATTGACGGTAGTTTCTGTGTCGTGTGTAGTATTGGCAGTAGTTTCTGTGTCGTGTGTAGTATTGACGATAGTTTCTGTGTCGTGTGTAGTATTGACCGTAGTTTCTGTGTCGTTTGTAGTATTGACAGTAGTGTCTGTGTCGTGTGTAGTATTGACGGTAGTTTCTGTGTCGTGTGTGGTATTGACGGTAGTTTCTGTGTAGTGTGTAGTATTGAAGGTAGGTTCTGTGTAGTATTGGCGGTAGTTTCTGTGTAGTGTGTAGTATTGGTGGTAGTTTCTGTGTCGTGTGTAGTATTGACGGTAGTTTCTGTGTCGTGTGTGGTATTGACGTAGTTTCTGTGTCGTGTGTAGTATTGACGGTAGTTTCTGTGTCGTGTGTGGTATTGACGTAGTTTCTGTGTAGTGTGTAGTATTGACGGTAGTTTCTGTGTCGTGTGTAGTATTGGCGGTAGTTTCTGTGTAGTGTGTAGTATTGGCAGTAGTTTCTGTGTCGTGTGTGGTATTGACGGTAGTTTCTGTGTCGTGTGTAGTATTGGCGGTAGTTTCTGTGTCTTGTGTGGTATTGACGGTAGGTGGTATTGGCGGTAGTTTCTGTGTCGTGTGTAGTATTGGCGATAGTTTCTGTGTCGTGTGTAGTATTGACCGTAGTTTCTGTGTCGTGTGTGGTATTGACGTAGTTTCTGTGTAGTGTGTGGTATTGGCGGTAGTTTCTGTGTCGTGTGTAGTATTGACCGTAGTTTCTGTGTCGTGTGTGGTATTGACGTAGTTTCTGTGTAGTTTGTGGTATTGACGGTAGTTTCTGTGTCGTGTGTGGTATTGACGTAGTTTCTGTGTAGTGTGTAGTATTGACGGTAGTTTCTGTGTCGTGTGTGGTATTGACGTAGTTTCTGTGTCGTGTGTAGTATTGACGGTAGTTTCTGTGTCGTGTGTGGTATTGACGGTAGTTTCTGTGTCGTGTGTAGTATTGGCGGTAGTTTCTGTGTCGTGTGTAGTATTGGCCGTAGTTTCTGTGTCGTGTGTAGTATTGACGGTAGTTTCTGTGTCGTGTGTGGTATTGACGGTAGTTTCTGTGTCGTGTGTAGTATTGACGGTATTTTCTGTGTAGTGTGTAGTATTGACGGTAGTTTCTGTGTAGTGTGTAGTATTGGCCGTAGTTTCTGTGTCGTGTGTAGTATTGACGGTAGTTTCTGTGTCGTGTGTGGTATTGACGTAGTTTCTGTGTAGTGTGTAGTATTGACGGTAGTTTCTGTGTAGTGTGTAGTATTGACGGTAGTTTCTGTGTAGTGTGTAGTATTGGCCGTAGTTTCTGTGTCGTGTGTAGTATTGACGGTAGTTTCTGTGTCGTGTGTAGTATTGACGGTAGTTTCTGTGTCGTGTGTAGTATTGACCGTAGTTTCTGTGTCGTGTGTAGTATTGACCACCAAACCAACCAAACCACCAAACCACCAAACCGTAGTTTCTGTGTCGTGTGTAATATTGACGGTAGTTTCTGTGTCGTGTGTAGTATTGACGATAGTTTCTGTTTCGTGTATTATTGACGGTAGTTTCTGTGTCGTTTTTAGAATTGACGGTAGTTTCTGTGTCGGTAGTAATGACAGTAGTTTCTGTGTAGTGGTAGTATTGACGGTAGTTTCGTACAACCACGTCGTGTGAAGTATTACCCCAAACGGTAGTTTCTGTGTCGTGTAGTATTGACGGTAGTTTCTGTGACGTGTGTAGTATTGGCGGCAGTTTCTGTGTCGTGTAGTATTGACGGTAGTTTCTGTGTCGTGTAGTATTGACGGTAGTTTCTGTGTCGTGTGTAGTATTGACGTAGTTTCTGTGTAGTATGTAGTATTGACGGTAGTTTCTGTGTCGTGTGTAGTATTGACGTAGTTTCTGTGTAGTGTGTAGTATTGACCGTAGTTTCTGTGTAGTGTGTAGTATTGGCGATAGTTTCTGTGTCGTGTGTAGTATTGACCGTAGTTTCTGTGTAGTGTGTAGTATTGGCGGTAGTTTCTGTGTCGTGTGTAGTATTGACGGTAGTTTCTGTGTCGTGTGTAGTATTGACAGTAGTTTCTGTGTCGTGTGTAGTATTGACCATAGTTTCTGTGTCGTGTGTAGTATTGACCGTAGTTTCTGTGTCGTTTGTAGTATTGACAGTAGTTTCTGTGTCGTGTGTAGTATTGACGTAGTTTCTGAGTAGTGTGTAGTATTGACGGTAGTTTCTGTGTAGTGTGTAGTATTGAAGGTAGTTTCTGTGTAGTATTGGCGGTAATTTCTGTGTAGTGTGTAGTATTGGCGGTAGTTTCTGTGTCGTGTGTAGTATTGACGGTAGTTTCTGTGTCGTGTGTGGTATTAACGTAGTTTCTGTGTCGTGTGTAGTATTGACGGTAGTTTCTGTGTCGTGTGTGGTATTGACGTAGTTTCTGTGTAGTGTGTAGTATTGACGGTAGTTTCTGTGTCGTGGTAGTATTGACGGTAGTTCTGTGTAGTGTGTAGTATTGGCGGTAGTTTCTGTGTCGTGTGTGGTATTGACGTAGTTTCTGTGAAGTGTGTAGTATTGACGGTAGTTTATGTGTCGTGTGTAGTATTGGCGGTAGTTTCTGTGTCTTGTGTGGTATTGACGGTAGTTTCTGTGTCGTGTGTAGAATTGACGGTAGTGTAGTATTGGCGGTAGTTTCTGTGTAGTGTGTAGTATTGGCGGTAGTTTCTGTGTCGTGTGTAGTATTGACGGTAGTTTCTGTGTCGTGTGTGGTATTGACGTAGTTTCTGTGTCGTGTGTAGAATTGACGGTAGTGTAGTATTGGCGGTAGTTTCTGTGTAGTGTGTAGTATTGGCGGTAGTTTCTGTGTCGTGTGTAGTATTGACGGTAGTTTCTGTGTCGTGTGTGGTATTGACATAGTTTC
>CM026390.1:109721911-109746712 GCA_014843695.1 Archivesica marissinica
CCCTAGCATAACAATATAACAGTATAGTCCCAACCACCAGGTACCCTAGCATAACAATATAACAGTATAGTCCCAACCACCATGTACCCTAGCACAACAGTATAGTCCCAACCACCAGGTACCCTAGCATAGCAATATAACAGTATAGTCCCAGCCACCAGGTACCCTAGCATAACAGTATAGTCCCAACCACCAGGTACCCTAGCATAACAATATAACAGTATAGTCCCAACCATAAGGTACCCTAGCATAACAATATAACAGTATAGTCCCAACCACCATGTACCCTAGCACAACAGTATAGTCCCAACCACCAGGTACCCTAGCATAGCAATATAGCAGTATAGTCCCAACCACCAGGTACCCTAGCATAACAATATAGTCCCAACCACCAGGTACCCTAGCACAACAGTATAGTCCCAACTACCAGGTACCCTAGCATAGCAGTATAGTCCCAACCACCAGGTACCCTAGCATAGCAGTATAGTCCCAACTACCAGGTACCCTAGCACAACAGTATAGTCCCAACTACCAGGTACCCTAGCATAGCAGTATAGTCCCAACCACCAGGTACCCTAGCACAACAATATAGTCCCAACTACCAGGTACCCTAGCATAGCAGTATAGTCCCAGCCACCAGGTACCCTAGCATAACAATATAGTCCCAACCACCAGGCACCCTAGCACAACAATATAGTCCCAACCACCAGGTACCCTAGCATAACAATATAGTCCAAACCACCAGGTACCCTAGCATAACAATATAGTCCCAACCACCAGGTACCCTAGCATAACAGTATAGTCCCAACCACCAGGTACCCTAGCATAACAGTATAGTCCCAACCACCAGGTACCCTAGCATAACAATATAACAGTATAGTCCCAACCACCAGGTACCCTAGCATAACAGTATAGTCCCAACCACCAGGTACCCTAGCACAACAGTATAGTCCAACCACCAGGTACCCTAGCATAACAGTATAGTCCCAACCACCAGGTACCCTAGCATAACAGTATAGTCCCAACCACCAGGTACCCTAGCATAACAGTATAGTCCCAACCACCAGGCACCCTAGCATAACAGTATAGTCCCAACCACCAGGTACCCTAGCATAACAATATAACAGTATAGTCCCAACCACCAGGTACCCTAGCACAACAGTATAGTCCCAACCACCAGGTACCCTAGCATAACAATATAACAGTATAGTCCCAACCACCAGGTACCCTAGCATAACAATATAGTCCCAACCACCAGGTACCCTAGCATAACAATATAGTCCCAACCACCAGGTACCCTAGCATAACAGTATAGTCCCAACCACCAGGTACCCTAGCATAACAAATAACAGTATAGTCCCAACCACCAGGTACCCTAGCATAACAGTATAGTCCCAACCACCAGGTACCCTAGCATAACAATATAGTCCCAACCACCAGGTACCCTAGCATAACAATATAGTCCCAACCACCAGGTACCCTAGCATAACAGTATAGTCCCAACCACCAGGTACCCTAGCATAACAATATAACAGTATAGTCCCAACCACCAGGTACCCTAGCATAACAATATAGTCCCAACCACCAGGTACCCTAGCATAACAGTATAGTCACAACCACCAGGTACCCTAGCATAACAATATAACAGTATAGTCCCAGCCACCAGGTACCCTAGCACAACAGTATAGTCCCAACCACCAGGTACCCTAGCATAACAATATAACAGTATAGTCCCAACCACCAGGTACCCTAGCACAACAGTATAACAGTATAGTCCCAACCACCAGGTACCCTAGCATAACAATATAGTCCCAACCACCAGGTACCCTAGCATAACAGTATAGTCCCAACCACCAGGTACCCTAGCATAACAGATAGTCCCAACCACCAGGTACCCTAGCATAACAATATAGTCCCAACCACCAGGTACCCTAGCATAACAGTATAGTCCCAACCACCAGGTACCCTAGCATAACAGATAGTCCCAACCACCAGGTACCCTAGCATAACAATATAGTCCCAACCACCAGGTACCCTAGCATAACAGTATAGTCCCAACCACCAGGTACCCTAGCATAACAGATAGTCCCAACCACCAGGTACCCTAGCATAACAATATAGTCCCAACCACCAGGTACCCTAGCATAACAGTATAGTCCCAACCACCAGGTACCCTAGCATAACAGATAGTCCCAACCACCAGGTACCCTAGCATAACAATATAGTCCCAACCACCAGGTACCCTAGCATAACAGTATAGTCCCAACCACCAGGTACCCTAGCATAACAGATAGTCCCAACCACCAGGTACCCTAGCATAACAATATAGTCCCAACCACCAGGTACCCTAGCATAACAATATAGTCCTAACCACCAGGTACCCTAGCATAACAATATATAACAGTATAGTCCTAACCACCAGGTACCCTAGCATAACAGATAGTCCCAACCACCAGGTACCCTAGCATAACAGTACAACAGTATAGTCCCAACCACCAGGTACCCTAGCATAACAATATAACAATATAGTCCCAACCACCAAGTACCCTAGCATAACAGATAGTCCCAACCACCAGGTACCCTAGCATAACAGTATAACAGTATAGTCCCAACCACCAGGTACCCTAGCATAACAATATAACAGTATAGTCCTAACCACCAGGTACCCTAGCATAACAATATAACAGTATAGTCCCAACCACCAGGTACCCTAGCATAACAATATAACAGTATAGTCCCAACCACCAGGTACCCTAGCATAACAGTATAGTCCCAACCACCAGGTACCCTAGCATAACAGTATAGTCCCAACCACCAGGTACCCTAGCATACAGTATAGTCCCAACCACCAGGTACCCTAGCATAACATAACAGTATAGTCCCAACCACCAGGTACCCTAGCATAACAGATAGTCCCAACCACCAGGTACCCTAGCATAACAATATAACAGTATAGTCCCAACCACCAGGTACCCTAGCATAACAGTATAGTCCCAACCACCAGGTACCCTAGCATAACAATATAACAGTATAGTCCCAACCACCAGGTACCCTAGCATAACAGTATAGTCCCAACCACCAGGTACCCTAGCATAACAGTATAGTCCCAACCACCAGGTACCCTAGCATAACAGATAGTCCCAACCACCAGGTACCCTAGCATAACAATATAGTCCCAACCACCAGGTACCCTAGCATAACAGTATAGTCCCAACCACCAGGTACCCTAGCATAACAATATAACAGTATAGTCCCAACCACCAGGTACCCTAGCATAACAATATAGTCCCAACCACCAGGTACCCTAGCATAACAGTATAGTCCCAACCACCAGGTACCCTAGCATAACAATATAACAGTATAGTCCCAACCACCAGGTACCCTAGCACAACAGTATAGTCCCAACCACCAGGTACCCTAGCATAACAATATAACAGTATAGTCCCAACCACCAGGTACCCTAGCACAACAGTATAACAGTATAGTCCCAACCACCAGGTACCCTAGCATAACAATATAGTCCCAACCACCAGGTACCCTAGTATAACAGTATAGTCCCAACCACCAGGTACCCTAGCATAACAATATAGTCCCAACCACCAGGTACCCTAGCATAACAATATAACAGTATAGTCCCAACCACCAGGTACCCTAGCATAACAATATAACAGTATAGTCCCAACCACCAGGTACCCTAGCATAACAGATAGTCCCAACCACCAGGTACCCTAGCATAGCAATATAACAATATAGTCCCAACCACCAGGTACCCTAGCATAACAATATAGTCCCAACCACCAGGTACCCTAGCATAACAATATAGTCCCAACCACCAGGTACCCTACATAACAGTATAACAATATAGTCCCAACCACCAGGTACCCTAGCATAACAGTATAGTCCCAACCACCAGGTACCCTAGCATAACAGAACAGTATAGTCCCAACCACCAGGTACCCTAGCATAACAGTATAGTCCCAACCACCAGGTACCCTAGCATAACAGTATAGTCCCAACCACCAGGTACCCTAGCATAACAGATAGTCCCAACCACCAGGTACCCTAGCATAACAATATAACAGTATAGTCCCAACCACCAGGTACCCTAGCATAACAGTATAGTCCCAACCACCAGGTACCCTAGCATAACAATATAACAGTATAGTCCCAACCACCAGGTACCCTAGCATAACAGTATAGTCCCAACCACCAGGTACCCTAGTATAACAGTATAGTCCCAACCACCAGGTACCCTAGCATAACAGTATAGTCCCAACCACCAGGTACCCTAGCATAACAATATAGTCCCAACCACCAGGTACCCTAGCATAACAATATAACAGTATAGTCCCAACCACCAGGTACCCTAGCATAACAATATAACAGTATAGTCCCAACCACCAGGTACCCTAGCATAACAATATAGTCCCAACCACCAGGTACCCTAGCATAACAATATAACAGTATAGTCCCAACCACCAGGTACCCTAGCATAACAGTATAGTCCCAACCACCAGGTACCCTAGCATAACAATATAACAGTATAGTCCCAACCACCAGGTACCCTAGCATAACAATATAACAGTATAGTCCCAACCACCAGGTACCCTAGCATAACAATATAACAGTATAGTCCCAACCACCAGGTACCCTAGCATAACAGTATAGTCCCAACCACCAGGTACCCTAGCATAACAATATAACAGTATAGTCCCAACCACCAGGTACCCTAGCATAACAGATAGTCCCAACCACCAGGTACCCTAGCATAACAATATAACAGTATAGTCCCAACCACCAGGCACCCTAGCATAACAGATAGTCCCAAGTCAGTCCCAACCACCAGGTACCCTAGCATAACAGTATAACAATATAGTCCCAACCACCAGGTACCCTAGCATAACAATATAACAATATAGTCCCAACCACCAGGTACCCTAGCATAACAGTATAACAGTATAGTCCCAACCACCAGGTACCCTAGCATAACAGATAGTCCCAACCACCAGGTACCCTAGCATAACAATATAACAGTATAGTCCCAACCACCAGGTACCCTAGCATAACAATATAGTCCCAACCACCAGGTACCCTAGCATAACAATATAGTCCCAACCACCAGGTACCCTAGCATAACAGTATAACAATATAGTCCCAACCACCAGGTACCCTAGCATAACAATATAACAGTATAGTCCCAACCACCAGGTACCCTAGCATAACAATATAACAGTATAGTCCCAACCACCAGGTACCCTAGCATAACAGTATAGTCCCAACCACCAGGTACCCTAGCATAACAGTATAGTCCCAACCACCAGGTACCCTAGCATAACAGTATAGTCCCAACCACCAGGTACCCTAGCATAACAATATAACAGTATAGTCCCAACCACCAGGTACCCTAGCATAACAGATAGTCCCAACCACCAGGTACCCTAGCATAACAATATAACAGTATAGTCCCAACCACCAGGTACCCTAGCATAACAGTATAGTCCCAACCACCAGGTACCCTAGCATAACAATATAACAGTATAGTCCCAACCACCAGGTACCCTAGCATAACAGTATAGTCCCAACCACCAGGTACCCTAGCATAACAATATAGTCCCAACCACCAGGTACCCTAGTATAACAGTATAGTCCCAACCACCAGGTACCCTAGCATAACAATATAGTCCCAACCACCAGGTACCCTAGCATAACAATATAACAGTATAGTCCCAACCACCAGGTACCCTAGCATAACAATATAACAGTATAGTCCCAACCACCAGGTACCCTAGCATAACAGATAGTCCCAACCACCAGGTACCCTAGCATACAATATAACAGTATAGTCCCAACCACCAGGTACCCTAGCATAACAATATAACAGTATAGTCCCAACCACCAGGTACCCTAGCATAACAATATAGTCCCAACCACCAGGTACCCTAGCATAACAATATAACAGTATAGTCCCAACCACCAGGTACCCTAGCATAACAGTATAGTCCCAACCACCAGGTACCCTAGCATAACAGTATAGTCCCAACCACCAGGTACCCTAGCATAACAGTATAGTCCCAACCACCAGGTACCCTAGCATAACAGTATAGTCCCAACCACCAGGCACCCTAGCATAACAATATAGTCCCAACCACCAGGTACCCTAGCATAACAATATAACAATATAGTCCCAACCACCAGGTACCCTAGCATAACAATATAACAATATAGTCCCAACCACCAGGTACCCTAGCATAACAGTATAACAGTATAGTCCCAACCACCAGGTACCCTAGCATAACAGTATAGTCCCAACCACCAGGTACCCTAGCATAACAATATAGTCCCAACCACCAGGTACCCTAGCATAACAGTATAACAATATAGTCCCAACCACCAGGTACCCTAGCATAACAATATAACAGTATAGTCCCAACCACCAGGTACCCTAGCACAACAGTATAGTCCCAACCACCAGGTACCCTAGCATAACAATATAACAGTATAGTCCCAACCACCAGGTACCCTAGCATAACAGTATAGTCCCAACCACCAGGTACCCTAGCATAACAGTATAGTCCCAACCACCAGGTACCCTAGCATAACAGATAGTCCCAACCACCAGGTACCCTAGCATAACAGTATAGTCCCAACCACCAGGTACCCTAGCATAACAGTATAGTCCCAACCACCAGGTACCCTAGCATAACAATATAACAGAAGAGGGATCACCAAAGCCAGAAATTAAATGAGGGGCCTCCATGACCAGTGGTTACGGTCGTCGACTTCAAATCACTTTCCTCTTACCACTGTATGTTCAAATCCCATTGGGTGTGTCAAATAGATCAGAGATTGCATCCAGGTGTCCGTCTGTGCCTGAACTACTGCTAGAGGGGTACCAAGGGTCTTCTCCACTAATAATAGCGGGAGAGCCACCATAAGACACTAAGCTGTTGTAGGCCTCGTTCTATAGAATGACATTGGCAAAATAGTTGCCGTAGGGACCCTGACCCTTCTCCCTGAAAGCTCTGTTTAATGATTGAAAGTTAGTGTTCACTGTGTTTATTCATTGAAAGTTAGCGTTCACTGTGTTTATTCATTGAAAGTTAGCATTCACTGTGTTTATTCATTGAAAGTTAGCGTTCACAGTGTTTATTCATTGAAAGTTAGCGTTCACTGTGTTTATTCATTGAAAGTTAGCGTTCACTGTGTTTATTCATTGAAAGTTAGTGTTCACTGTGTTTATTCATTGAAAGTTAGTGTTCACTGTGTTTATTCATTGAAAGTTAGTGTTCACTGTTTATTCATTGAAAGTTAGCATTCACTGTGTTTATTCATTGAAAGTTAGTGTTCACTGTGTTTATTCATTGAATGTTAGTGTTCACTCTGTTTATTCATGGAAAGTTAGTGTTCACTGTTTATTCATTGAAAGTTAGTGTTCACTGTTTATTCATTGAAAGTTAGTGTTCACTGTTTATTCATTGAAAGTTAGTGTTCACTCTGTTTATTCATTGAAAGTTAGTGTTCACTCTGTTTATTCATTGAAAGTTAGTGTTCACTGTTATTCATTGAAAGTTAGTGTTCACTGTGTTTATTCATTGAAAGTTAGTGTTCACTGTGTTTATTCATTGAAAGTTAGTGTTCACTGTGTTTATTCATTGAAAGTTTGTCCGCCTCTGTAGTCGAGTGGTTAAGGTCGCTGACTTGTATACCACTGTAACCTATCATCACTGATGGTCACGGGTTCGAGCCACGCTCAGGCCGTGTCTAATTTATATGAAAAAGTTGGCAGTTTCTTACGGAGGTTGGTGCACCCAAGTACTGGTTAACCGCTGGAGTCTGCCCAGGAAAGGTGTTGTTAGGTAAACTGCCCGCCGGCGATATAGCCCAAAATGGTGCTGATGCAGGCGTAAAACCCGAAATCTAACATAACTAATCATTGAAAGTAGTGTTCAATTTATTTCGGAAGAATTTGTTAGCAACGCTATTTATGCGCAAGATGTGTATTTTTTTTGCGATGTAATGTTTTACACATAAATAAATAAAAGTTGTTATTTTAGTGGAACCCGCCAAGCTCGAGATGTCAGTCATTGAGAGAAGGGCGTCTGCTCAGTGCTCCCATGTTCAAGCACAAGGAGCCCGAGTCCCTAAAAGCAAGGTATGCATTCTTACTGTCGTACATTTCCTTTGTTGTACCATGATTCCTATACATTTAGATATCACGTAGGATTTCTCGTACCATTTTCCATGTAACGTAATATAAATTGCTATCGAGTTCTATTGCCATTTTTGACAAATTATATTCCTAAATTGAGAGACTGTATCTCTAATTTACCCCTTTTCTTAATAAGATGTACCATCCAAGCTTGTCTATACCACCAGATTGTGGCCTTCTTCCCGTCTTTTTAAGTGAGTGCTAAAAAAAGAAGAAAATTCAAACCACCTGCCGACAGTGACAACCTGTGAACAATGACCACCTCCCAACAATGACTGCCTTTCTACAGTACCCACATTTCTACTGTGACAACCTGTCAACAATGACCACCTCCCAACAATGACTGCCTTTCTACAGTAACCACCTGTTGACAGTGACAACCTGTCAACAATGACCACCTCCCAACAATGACTGCCTTTCTACAGTACCCACGTGTCTACTGTGACAACCTGTCAACAATGACCACCTCCCAACAATGACAACCTGTCAATAATGACCACCTCCCAACAATGACTGCCTTTCTACAGTAACCACATGTCTACTGTGACAACCTGTCAACAATGACCACCTCCCAACAATGACTGCCTTTCTACAGTAACCACTTGTCTACTGTGACAACCTGTCAACAATGACCATCTCCCAACAATGACAACCTGTCAACAATGACCACCTCCCAACAATGACTGCCTTTCTACAGTAACCACATGTCTACTGTGACAACCTGTCAACAATGACCATCTCCCAACAATGACAACCTGTCAACAATGACCACTTCCCAACAATGACTGCCTTTCTACAGTAACCACTTGTCTACTGTGACAACCTGTCAACAATGACCACCTCCCAACAATGACTGCCTTTCTACAGTAACCACTTGTCTACTGTGACAACCTGTCAAAAATGACCACCTCCCAACAATGACTGCCTTTCTACAGTAACCACTTGTCTACTGTGACAACCTGTCAACAATGACCACCTCCCAACAATGACTGCCTTTCTACAGTAACCACATGTCTACTGTGACAACCTGTCAACAATGACCATCTCCCAACAATGACAACCTGTCAACAATGACCACCTCCCAACAATGACTGCCTTTCTACAGTAACCACTTGTCTACTGTGACAACCTGTCAACAATGACCACCTCCCAACAATGACTGCCTTTCTACAGTACCCACATGTCTACTGTGACAACCTGTCAACAATGACCATCTCCTAAACAATGACAACCTGTCAACAATGACCACCTCCCAACAATGACTGCCTTTCTACAGTACCCACATGTCTACTGTGACAACCTGTCAACAATGACCATCTCCCAACAATGACAACCTGTCAACAATGACCACCTCCTCCCAACAATGACTGCCTTTCTACAGTAACCATGTGTCTACTTTGACAACCTGTCAACAATGACCACCTCCCAACAATGACTGCCTTTCTACAGTAACCATGTGTCTACTGTGACAACCTGTCAACAATGACCACCTCCCAACAGTGACAACCTGTCAACAATGACCACCTCCCAACAGTGACAACCTGTCAACAATGACCACCTCCCAACAGTGACAACCTGTCAACAATGACCACCTGTCAACAATAATAATCTGTTATTACACATATTTACCATTCCCGTTTGACTATATTTTCTTCTATTTGTCAAAAGTACCTGTTCGGTTTCATAGTAATAATGTCTCACTTACATGGAAGATGGTAGAATTTGGAGAACCAGTTAACAGTTGTTGTAGATCTAACACAGTATGTGTATAGGAAGATGTACCTACCTATATGACAAGTTATACAAGAATGGCAATAGCTATTGTGAGATGTGGCCGAGCGTTTATAGCGTAATTTATTTCAAAATCACTCGACCCTCACTTATCTAGGTTCGAATCCCACTGTGGGTGTTGAATTATTTCGTGTGAGGAAGATAATCAGATGGGTTGTGGAAGTATGGTGGTTCTACCCAGGTACATCATCCGTGTCTGAAATATTGCACGAATGGGCACCCAGGGTATTCCTCCGCCAATGACTGATGGAGAGTCGCCAGATGACCTAAGCTGTTGGTGCGACAGATAAAACTACCGCGATACACTTAAGGAATGAATCGATGGTTAATAGTTTCCATCGGGGTAGGAACTACATTGGGCGTGGTTAATGTGTGTGGAGGCCGAAGGCATCCACGTTAACTTTAAGCACGCCCAATGTAGTTCATACCCCGATGGAAAATATTAACCAGCGATTCATTACTTATATTTACATTCATTATTCTTTTCAATGACACCAAAGAATATATAGCACACATTGCATTTAAACTGTTTTTAGTCCACATTTGCAACTTACCATGTGCCGGAACAGGTAAATAGATCATCCCTGGAACAACGTACACTATAAGACCGCCTTTTCTCGCAATGAACGCTGCCTAACACTGCGAATGCGCATGCCCATAACTTCGAGTGCGCATGTAAGCTGCATATCATTAGTTGGAAACCCTCGTACGAAAATGAATACAATCAGGGCACATATGTTCATCGAAGGAAATGCAATAGCGATGTAAATATTGTATTGTGTGAGTAATCCAATCCTACCCTTTATTTGTTAAACAATTACTGTGTATCTAAGAAACCACGTTGATGTGTAGCCTGGAAACTGGAGTAACATGGTAAAATAAGAACCATAACTCTGTAGTGCATTAACTATATGCTCCATAATTATCTCTCAAAAGAATGTTCGTGTTTGTGTGTAAGTCTGTCATGTCTCAGAAGCCCAGCATTTATCTGGCCATCGAACACTATGTCCATCAGAAACTATCTGACCGTCGAACACTATGTCCATCAGAAACTATCTGACCGTCGAACACTATGTCCATCAGAAACTATCTGACCGTCGAACACTATGTCCATCAGAAACTATCTGACCGTCGAACACTATGTCCATCAGAAACTATCTGACCATCGAACACTATGTCCATCAGAAACTATCTGACCGTCGAACACTATGTCCATCAGAAACTATCTGACCGTCGAACACTATGTCCATCAGAAACTATCTGACCGTCGAACACTGTCCATCAGAAACTATCTGTCCATCAGAAACTATCTGTCCATCAGAAACTATCTGTCCATCAGAAACTATCTGTCCATCAGAAACTATCAGAAACTATCTGTCCATCAGAAACTATCAAAAACTATCTGTCCATCAGAAACTATCTGTCCATCAGAAACTATATGTCCATCAGACCATCAGAAACTATCTGGCCATCAAAAACTATCTGACCATCAGAAACTATCTGTCCATCAGAAACTATCTGTCCATCAGACCATCAGAAACTATCTGTCCATCAGAAACTATCTGTCTATCAGAAACTATCTGTCCATCAGAAACTATCTGATGTCCATCAGAAACTATCTGTCCATCAGAAACTATCTGTCCATCAGAAACTATCTGTCCATCAGAAACTATATGTCCATCAGAAACTATCTGATGTCCATCAGAAACTATCTGTCCATCAGACCATCAGAAACTATCTGTCCATCAGAAACTATCTGTCCATCAGAAACTATCTGATGTCCATCAGAAACTATCTGTCCATCAGAAACTATCTGGCCATCAGAAACTATCAGACCATCAGAAACTATCTGTCCATCAGAAACTATCTGGCCATCAGAAACTATCTGTCCATCAGAAACTATCTGTCCATCAGAAACTATCTGTCCATCAGAAACTATCTGTCCATCAGACCATCAGAAACTATCTGTCCATCAGAAACTATCTGTCCATCAGAAACTATCTGTCCATCAGACCATCAGAAACTATCTGTCCATCAGAAACTATCTGTCCATCAGAAACTATCTGTCCATCAGAAACTATCAGAAACTATCTGTCCATCAGAAACTATCTGTCCATCAGAAACTATCTGTCCATCAGAAACTATCTGTCCATCAGAAACTATCTGTCCATCAGAAACTATCTGTCCATCAGACCATCAGAAACTATCTGTCCATCAGAAACTATCTGTCCATCAGAAACTATCTGTCCATCAGAAACTATCTGTCCATCAGACCATCAGAAACTATCTGGCCATCAGAAACTATTTGTCCATCAGAAACTATCTGTCCATCAGAAACTATCTGTCCATCAGAAACTATCTGGCCATCAGAAACTATCTGACCATCAGAAACTATCTGTCCATCAGAAACTATCTGTCCATCAGACCATCAGAAACTATCTGTCCATCAGAAACTATCTGTCCATCAGAAACTATCTGATGTCCATCAGAAACTATCTGTCCATCAGAAACTATCTGTCCATCAGAAACTATCTGTCCATCAGACCATCAGAAACTATCTGTCCATCAGAAACTATCTGTCCATCAGAAACTATCTGTCCATCTGATGTCCATCAGAAACTATCTGTCCATCAGAAACTATCTGTCCATCAGAAACTATCTGGCCATCAGAAACTATCTGTCCATCAGACAATCAGAAACTATCTGTCCATCAGAAACTATCTGTCCATCAGAAACTATCTGATGTCCATCAGAAACTATCTGTCCATCAGAAACTATCTGGCCATCAGAAACTATCAGACCATCAGAAACTATCTGTCCATCAGAAACTATCTGGCCATCAGAAACTATCTGTCCATCAGAAACTATCTGACCATCGAACACTATGTCCATCAGAAACTATCTGACCGTCGAACACTATGTCCATCAGAAACTATCTGACCGTCGAACACTATGTCCATCAGAAACTATCTGACCGTCGAACACTATGTCCATCAGAAACTATCTGACCATCGAACACTATGTCCATCAGAAACTATCTGACCGTCGAACACTATGTCCATCAGAAACTATCTGACCGTCGAACACTATGTCCATCAGAAACTATCTGACCGTCGAACACTGTCCATCAGAAACTATCTGTCCATCAGAAACTATCTGTCCATCAGAAACTATCTGTCCATCAGAAACTATCTGTCCATCAGAAACTATCAGAAACTATCTGTCCATCAGAAACTATCAAAAACTATCTGTCCATCAGAAACTATCTGTCCATCTGTCCATCAGAAACTATCTGTCCATCAGAAACTATATGTCCATCAGACCATCAGAAACTATCTGGCCATCAGAAACTATCTGACCATCAGAAACTATCTGTCCATCAGAAACTATCTGTCCATCAGACCATCAGAAACTATCTGTCCATCAGAAACTATCTGTCCATCAGAAACTATCTGTCCATCAGAAACTATCTGATGTCCATCAGAAACTATCTGTCCATCAGAAACTATCTGTCCATCAGAAACTATCTGTCCATCAGAAACTATATGTCCATCAGAAACTATCTGATGTCCATCAGAAACTATCTGTCCATCAGAAACTATCTGGCCATCAGAAACTATCTGTCCATCAGACCATCAGAAACTATCTGTCCATCAGAAACTATCAGAAACTATCTGACCATCAGAAACTATCTGTCCATCAGAAACTATCTGGCCATCAGAAACTATCAGAAACTATCTGTCCATCAGAAACTATCTGGCCATCAGAAACTATCTGTCCATCAGAAACTATCTGTCCATCAGAAACTATCTGTCCATCAGAAACTATCTGTCCATCAGAAACTATCTGTCCATCAGAAACTATCTGTCCATCAGACCATCAGAAACTATCTGTCCATCAGAAACTATCTGTCCATCAGAAACTATCTGTCCATCAGAAACTATCTGTCCATCAGAAACTATCTGTCCATCAGAAACTATCTGTCCATCAGACCATCAGAAACTATCTGTCCATCAGAAACTATCTGTCCATCAGACCATCAGAAACTATCTGTCCATCAGAAACGATCTGTCCATCAGAAACTATCTGTCCATCAGAAACTATCAGAACTATCTGTCCATCAGAAACTATCAGAAACTATCTGTCCATCAGAAACTATCTGTCCATCAGAAACTATCTGTCCATCAGACCATCAGAAACTATATGTCCATCAGAAACTATCTGTCCATCAGAAACTATCTGTCCATCAGACCATCAGAAACTATCTGTCCATCAGACCATCAGAAACTATCTGTCCATCAGAAACTATCTGTCCATCAGAAACTATCTGTCCATCAGAAACTATCTGTCCATCAGACCATCAGAAACTATCTGGCCATCAGAAACTATTTGTCCATCAGAAACTATCTGTCCATCAGAAACTATCTGTCCATCAGAAACTATCTGGCCATCAGAAACTATCTGACCATCAGAAACTATCTGTCCATCAGAAACTATCTGTCCATCAGACCATCAGAAACTATCTGTCCATCAGAAACTATCTGTCCATCAGAAACTATCTGTCCATCAGAAACTATCTGATGTCCATCAGAAACTATCTGTCCATCAGAAACTATCTGTCCATCAGAAACTATCTGTCCATCAGACCATCAGAAACTATCTGTCCATCAGAAACTATCTGTCCATCAGAAACTATCTGTCCATCTGATGTCCATCAGAAACTATCTGTCCATCAGAAACTATCTGTCCATCAGAAACTATCTGGCCATCAGAAACTATCTGTCCATCAGACCATCAGAAACTATCTGTCCATCAGAAACCATCTGTCCATCAGAAACTATCTGATGTCCATCAGAAACTATCTGTCCATCAGAAACTATCTGGCCATCAGAAACTATCAGACCATCAGAAACTATCTGTCCATCAGAAACTATCTGGCCATCAGAAACTATCTGTCCATCAGAAACTATCTGTCCATCAGAAACTATCTGTCCATCAGAAACTATCTGTCCATCAGAAACTATCTGTCCATCAGAAACTATCTGTCCATCAGACCATCAGAAACTATCTGTCCATCAGACCATCAGAAACTATCTGTCCATCAGAAACTATCTGTCCATCAGAAACTATCTGTCCATCAGAAACTATCTGTCCATCAGACCATCAGAAACTATCTGTCCATCAGAAACTATCTGTCCATCAGAAACTATCTGTCCATCAGAAACTATCTGTCCATCAGACCATCAGAAACTATCTGTCCATCAGAAACTATCTGTCCATCAGACCATCAGAAACTATCTGTCCATCAGACCATCAGAAACTATCTGACCATCAAAAACTATCTGACCATCAGAAACTATCAGAAACTATCTGGCCATCAGAAACTATCTGTCCATCAGAAACTATCTGTCCATCAGAAACTATCAGAAACTATCTGTCCATCAGACCATCAGAAACTATCTGTCCATCAGAAACTATCTGTCCATCAGAAACTATCTGTCCATCAGACCATCAGAAACTATCTGTCCATCAGAAACTATCTGTCCATCAGACCATCAGAAACTATCTGTCCATCAGAAACTATCTGTCCATCAGACCATCAGAAACTATCTGTCCATCAGACCATCAGAAACTATCTGACCATCAAAAAATATCTGACCATCAGAAACTATCAGAAACTATCTGGCCATCAGAAACTATCTGTCCATCAGAAACTATCTGTCCATCAGAAACTATCAGAAACTATCTGTCCATCAGAAACTATCTGTCCATCAGAAACTATCTGGCCATCAGAAACTATCTGGCCATCAGAAACTATCTGACCATCAGAAACTATCTGTCCATCAGAAACTATCTGTCCATCAGAAACTATCTGTCCATCAGAAACTATCTGTCCATCAGAAACTATCTGTCCATCAGAAACTATCTGTCCATCAGACCATCAGAAACTATCTGTCCATCAGAAACTATCTGTCCATCAGACCATCAGAAACTATCTGTCCATCAGAAACTATCTGTCCATCAGAAACTATCTGTCCATCAGAAACTATCAGAAACTATCTGTCCATCAGAAACTATCAGAAACTATCTGTCCATCAGAAACTATCTGTCCATCAGAAACTATCTGTCCATCAGACCATCAGAAACTATCTGTCCATCAGAAACTATCTGTCCATCAGAAACTATCTGTCCATCAGACCATCAGAAACTATCTGTCCATCAGACCATCAGAAACTATCTGTCCATCAGAAACTATCTGTCCATCAGAAACTATCTGTCCATCAGAAACTATCTGTCCATCAGACCATCAAAAACTATCTGGCCATCAGAAACTATCTGTCCATCAGAAACTATCTGTCCATCAGAAACTATCTGTCCATCAGAAACTATCTGACCATCAGAAACTATCTGTCCATCAGAAACTATCTGACCATCAGAAACTATCAGAAACTATCTGTCCATCAGAAACTATCAGAAACTATCTGACCATCAGAAACTATCTGACCATCAGAAACTATCTGACCATCAGAAACTATCAGAAACTATCTGTCCATCAGAAACTATCTGACCATCAGAAACTATCTGGCCATCAGAAACTATCTGTCCATCAGAAACTATCTGTCCATCAGAAACTATCTGTCCATCAGAAACTATCTGTCCATCAGAAACTATCTGTCCATCAGAAACTATCAAAAACTATCTGTCCATCAGAAACTATCTGGCCATCAGAAACTATCTGTCCATCAGAAACTATCTGTCCATCAGAAACTATCTGTCCATCAGAAACTATCTGTCCATCAGAAACTATCTGTCCATCAGACCATCAGAAACTATCTGTCCATCAGAAACTATCTGTCCATCAGACCATCAGAAACTATCTGTCCATCAGACCATCAGAAACTATCTGTCCATCAGACCTATTTGTCCATCAGACCATCAGAAACTATCTGTCCATCAGACCATCAGAAACTATCTGTCCATCAGACCATCAGAAACTATCTGTCCATCAGAAACTATCTGTCCATCAGAAAATATCCAGTTTGGTTGATGCCTTTCGCTTCTGTCGTTTCTGCTCACGAAGCCGAGTTCGCTCAGCCTCGGCTCGTCTTACCCCAGCTTTCACAACGTGTCTCCATGATGACCGGTTTGATGCTGTGTCCTCCCAAGACTCTATGTTGATTTGCGCTGATATATTGACATTTTAATTACTCACATACTGCTCACATGCTGCACTAGGTCAGTTCAATAAGCTGATGGCAGCACTGCAGTGGCATACTGTGTATATTTACCAACCAGTAAGTCTCCAGCGCTACAGTGGCATGCTGGGTATATTTACCAACCAGCAAGTCTCCAGCGCTGCAGTGGCATGCTGGGTATATTTACCAACCAGCAAGTCTCCAGCGCTGCAGTGGCATACTGGGTATATTTACCAACCAGCAAGTCTCCAGTGCTGCAGTGGCATGCTGGGTATATTTACCAACCAGCAAGTCTCCAGCGCTGCAGTGGCATGCTGGGTATATTTACCAACCAGCAAGTCTCCAGCGCTGCAGTGGCATGCTTGGGTATATTTACCAACCAGCAAGTCTCCAGCGCTGCAGTGGCATGCTTAGTATATTTATTTACCAACCAGCAAGTCTCCAGTGCTACAGTGGCATGCTGGGTATATTTACCAACCAGCAAGTCTCCATATAGGAGTGATTGATTAGTATTCACCACTTCCTCGTTTGTTTAATGTGTGACGTGTGGCAATAGTTTCAGGCCGATATTTGAAAGTATGCATTCCTTGGTGATGAGCTTACCAACTCTGCCAGCAGTTCCGCCAAGACTTCAGTAAGCAAGTGTAAAAACTGGGTGGGGTAGAGGATTAACCTTTACCACGCGCTAGGCGAAATGAGCTGATAACAAATTTGTAATATTTTTCTTATTTTTCCTAGAAAGTAGGGCTTGACGTTTCATTCAAATCGTCCTGATTGGTCGATTTGAATGAAATGTCACGAGCCCTACTTTCTAGGAAAGGTAAGAAAAATCAGGACAATTTATAATGAAACGTCAAGCTCTACTTTCTAGGAAAAATATTACACATCTGTTATCTGCTCATTTCGCCTACAGTGTGCTAGAGGTGAACACGATTTACCCCCCATGTATAGACTGATGTGGTCATGTTTCAATACTACCAATGGTATTGGTGGGGGTAGCTGATTAACACGATTTACCTCTCATAAATAGTGCAAGATTTGATTGGGGTAGTTGTTGCTATGGAATGGGTAGTGGATTAACTTGATTTTACCCCTAGTGATGTAAGTCGTGTGTGTAGTTCCATATTTGCTTTGGGTTTGATATTTCAGATCAAATATAGCTTTTGTTTTCCAAGGTCATGATATTTGATTGAAATTGAAGTCTATAACATATCTTGTATTTAAGAAACATTGTAGCTATGGTAATGGTGCTTGGAAACATATCATTACACCTGATTCCAATTTCTGTAAAATTACATTTCTTGGACATCAGATTTAATTTATGCCACTAATTTTATGATGGTCATTTTGTGATTATTTTTACATATTTGAAACATTTTGAAATATATACAGTCTACATCCGTTTCGTCAAAGTCGGTTATGTTGAATTCTCCGGTTATCTTGAAGTCGGATCAAAGTCCCGTTTCAGACATTATCATTTTTTTATATAACTGGATCTCTTTATATCGAATTGAGTTAAGTCAAACTTCGGTTATGTCGAAGTATTTTGTTCGGTCCGACGGAATTCGACATAACGGATGTAGACTGTATTTTAAAATAATGCCTCATTTTTTGGCAATAATAATAGACAATATTTTATATTATTTTAGTCGTCAGAAAAGTTTTGATTTGTACATTATAATTTGAGGGTATGTTTACTGTTGTCATGTTGCACCTTGGACATTGTGTGACCGATGTCTTTAAGTATTGTAACATGTAAATATATATATATGTAATTTGTAATGTCACATGTTGTTTTCAATGTTGTAAACAAATAACATTATGCTGGTTGAATCTATCACATTTTTTGTTTATTGTCTTCCTTTTTTGTTTGCAACTTGTATGCTGGAGTTGCTGATTCTATATATAAACATATTTTTAGCTCGGTTGTTTTGGATGTAGCGGCAAGTTATTGTCAGACTTTGGTCGGGGTCTGCGTCGTTTCTCCAGCATATGTCCCAGAACCATGATGTTGGAACATAACTTCATTGATAGACAGATATACTGTAACTGATATATGCACACTACTGCGCCACGTCATAGAAATAATGTGCCGGTGACCGTGACCATTATCGGGGCCAATAAGTTGTAAAAAATAATGTTTTACGTATTCGATTATCAACCAATAGTCAAAAAATTGTACTGACATTTAGGATGTGTAGGAAAAACACACCTTTCTCAAGGTCTAAAGATTGACGTTTCGGTGGGGGAAAACCCCACCTTTCTCGAGGTCTAAAGATTGACGTTTCGGTGGAGGAAAACCCACCTTTCTCAAGGTCTAAAGATTGACGTTTCGGTGGGGGAAAACCCACCTTTCTCGAGGTTTAAAGATTGACGTTTCGGTGGGTAAACCCCACCTTTCTCGAGGTTTAAAGATTGACGTTTCAGTGGGAAAACCCCACCTTTCTCGAATGTTTTGTCTCAAGTTTTTTATTAGCAGTATGAAAAATGGAAGTGATTAACTATTGTTTGAATCTTGAAAACAGAGTACAGAGTATGTTATCTATCATATCTCAGAGTAGATCATCAGAACAATTTTAATAAGAATTATACCAACAAGGAATAAATAGCTGACTCATTTGGACCAATATTTAAGAAATAATAAGTATCGTTATTCTGCGATATACCACGGTTGAAACTTATTATTTCGATTCTAACACGACTTACTTCTAATAATTTTAGACGAGAATCAAAGGAGTATTTTCTTCAAACGCCGTGCTACTCCGCTGCATTTGGTTTTCGAAATTTCCTCCCGCGTAAGGGGTGATGACGTTATTTTTTATGGAAAATATCAATCTCGTGCATAAATGAACAAAAGTTGTAACTGATCAATAATTTTATTTATTTTGTCAAATAAAACTGTACAGAATAGTAACTGAAATGTTACTTAACAGAAAAACGAGACGGACAAGAGATTATCTGATTCTAAAAATAGCTCACTTCCGCGAATTCTCACGGTAGTATTTACAAACATCACGTGACTTTCATTCATAAAACTTTACACGCATTGTATAAATGGAATAGCAAAAACACGGTGCGCGCGCAGCATAGTTCAAGGTATGTATATCGCAGAATAACCCGAGGTAGATTTTACTCTACAAGTATGTATGTTATTAGCTGGGTCGTGTTAGAATTATGGATAATCAAGACATGTAGAACAGCCAAGATATGGTACCCACTAGAGGTGTTATGCTTTACCAATATACTGCCACAATTACAATGGGAAGTAAGTATTAAAATAATTAAAGAGGGAAGTAATTATTGAAACTATTAAAAAGGGAAGTAATTTTGTAAATTAATTTAAAAAAGGGGAAGTAATTATATAAACTATTGAAAAAGAGAAGTAATTATATAAACTATTAAAAAGGGAAGTAATTATGTAAGACAATTGAAAAGGGAAGCAAATGTTCAAAATGATTGCAACTAAAGCGAATATGTAAGCCAAAGAAAAAGGGGAAGTAATTATCCTCAAGTATGTAAAAGGGGAAGCAACTATGTGAAACAATTGCAAAGGGAAGCAAGTATGTGAAACAAATTAATACCATTACACAGAGGAAGCAAGTATATGAAACATTTACAAGGGGAAGCAACTATGTGAAACAATTAAATAGGGAAGCAAGTATGTGAAATTATTACAACGCAAGGTTTGGCAGGGTACCCACGCATCAGGGAAAACAGGGAAAACAGGGAAAATGACCAAAACCTGTTCCCTGCAGGGAATTATCAGGGAATTTTAAAAACATGAGAATATCAGGGAATTATCAGGGAATTTTATTTTGTCATCCTCGCACGCGCGCATACATGGTCGTCCGCGACCATTTTGTCGTCGTCCGCGCATAGTTTGTCATCTATGCGCACACGTGTATTTGGTCATGATTGAGTATTTCGTCATCTAGATGCGAACGAGTATATTTGATCATCTTGAGTATTTCGTCATCTAGGCCTATGTAAACGCGTATATTTGTCAGGGAAAATTGGAGATTGATCAGGGAAATATCAGGGAATTATCAGGGAATTTGTTTCCTCATATCCTGTGGGTACCCTGGTTTGGTAATTTACAGAAGAAACGATATAGTTTCTCCATTACAAATGCCGATAATTGAGTAACACCCCTTTACAAAGGAGGACATCTTGTTACAGCCCGACAACCGGAAGAGTTAGTAAAAGAAATACGCAAATGATCTTGTATCGCAGACGAATCAGGATGCTTACACGGGTAAATCCTCGGCAAATCTTACATCTTTGTGGAGCACACAAACGATACTGCGACAGAAACACTGTAGATAGAATTTCATGCTTGTGTGTCTCAACATTATGTAAGATTTGTATCCACACTCGTGTCTCAACATTATGTAAGATTTGTATCCACACTCGTGTGTCTCAACATTATGTAAGATTTGTATCCACGCTCGTATGTCTCAACATTATGTAAGATTTGTATCCACGATCGTGTGTCTCAACATTATGTAAGATTTGTATCCACGATCGTGTGTCTCAACATTATGTAAGATTTGTATCCACGATCGTGTGTCTCAACATTATGTAAGATTTGTATCACACGCTCGGAGCATAACCAGATTACAGCCTCCCAAACTGTGCGAGCATGGACAAACAGTTGCATAATTCCTGCATAATTCCTGCATAATCCTGCATTGCTACCCTGTATCTGAAGCATTCATTTCTCTTTCTAAATAGATTCGAGATTACTCGTCACAAGCATCTGGGTTATTGTACACGTTTGTCCCACAAAATGGCAGTTTGTTTGACGGTCACGTGGCATTTGGTCACGTGATTGCAATGCAATCTATGTATTACATATAAGCATCTTGGTCATTGACCCGTGTCAAGCTATATATCGATCGATACTTAACCCATTCAACACCAAGTAACTGACATGGACTGGTCCATGACATTCTTAGACCAATAAATTAATAAGAAAATTAAATTTGGACCAATTCATTTTATTAAAATGGGTAATTTTGTCTAAAAACAGTAATATTACCTGCAAAAAGTGCAGATCCTGATGAGACGGCTCGTCACGAGCCGGCTGGTTCATCTGGATCTACATTTTTTGTAAGCCTATTGAGAGGTCTATGGTGTTGAAAGGGTTAAATGAACAACAATACACATACATTTAGCTGCTTATTCTTGTTTTCAATCTATTTAACCAGTGTGATCAATTAACTCAGATAAGATTTCTACACGTTTTTACAAACAATATGGCGCCTGTGTTGAAAGGTCACGTTGTCATTTGGTCATGTGAATTACATTGATTTCAGATGACGACACGGAGGTTATTGGCCGGTACGCCATTTTGTGTGTCAAGCTATGTTGATCGATATATAAATTACATTAACCCATTCAACACCAAGTAACTCACATGGACTGGTCCATGATATTCATAAACCAATAAATGAATCAGAAAATCACATTTGGACAAGTTCATTTATCAAAATGGGTAATTATGACTAAAAATAGTCATATCACTGGCACTAGCCGGCTCATCTGGATCTACACTTTTTGTAAGCCTATTTAGAGGTCTGTGGTGTTGAAAGGGTTAACAATACACACATTTAGCGGTTTATCGTGTTTGTTTAAATTTAAGAGTGAGCGACGTGTTATTTAGACATGTGTTTGCAATCAAGCTCTGTACATCACCGGCACTTATGACAGTAACATTTCATGTTTTTGACTCTTTAGTGAAGTGGAGAAATTACCGTTATTGGTATGAGAGAAAGGTAAAATGTCTCGTAAATAAAATATATACTGTAAGAATTATGTCCTCTCCTGATCACATTCACTTTTCACTTGAATATTTCTAGTCGAAGCTCACATCACACTCATTCTCAATCAATATTCAATTTGTATTCATATATACGTATATCTATCATTAATTTGATTATATTTATAAAGTTTTTATGTGTAAAATTATTCTCATGCTTTTTGGAGGCCTACTTTGAAACTGAGGATAAATATTTGATAGTACTGCCTACTTTGAAATTCGGGTTAAATATTTTATGGTACGGGTTACTTCAAAACTTGGGTTAAATATTTTATAGTACTGCCTAATTCAAAACTTTGGTTAAATATTTTATAGTACTGCCTAATTCAAAATTCGGGTTAAATATTTTATGGTACTGCCTACTTTGAAATTCGGGTTAAATATTTTATGGTACTGCCTACTTTGAAACTCGGGTTAAATATTTTATCCGGACTGTTTCTTACACGCTTCTCTTGATGCATGTGTTATTCTGTATACAATGTGTACGTGTATAGTGTACTGTATACAATGTGTACGTGTATAGTGTACTGTATACAATGTGTACGTGTATAGTGTACTGTGTACAATGTGTACATGTATAGTGTACTGTATACAATGTGTACATGTATAGTGTACTGTGTACAATGTGTACGTGTATAGTGTACTGTATACAATGTGTACATGTATAGTGTACTGTGTACAATGTGTATGTGTATAGTGTACTGTATACAATGTGTACATGTATAGTGTACTGTGTACAATGTGTACATGTATAGTGTACTGTGTACAATGTGTACGTGTATAGTGTACTGTATACAATGTGTACATGTATAGTGTACTGTATACAATGTGTACATGTATAGTGTACTGTATACAATGTGTACGTGTATAGTGTACTGTGTACAATGTGTACATGTATAGTGTACTGTGTACAATGTGTACATGTATAGTGTACTGTGTACAATGTGTACGTGTATAGTGTACTGTGTACAATGTGTACATGTATAGTGTACTGTATACAATGTGTACGTGTACTGTGTACAATGTGTACGTGTACTGTGTACAATGTGTACGTGTATAGTGTACTGTATACAATGTGTACGTGTATAGTGTACTGTGTACAATGTGTACGTGTATAGTGTACTGTGTACAATGTGTACATGTATAGTGTACTGTGTACAATGTGTACGTGTATAGTGTACTGTATACAAATATAGTGTACTGTATACAATGTGTACGTGTATAGTGTACTGTATACAATGTGTATAGTGTACTGTATACAATGTGTACGTGTATAGTGTACTGTATACAATGTGTACGTGTATAGTGTACTGTATACAATGTGTACGTGTATAGTGTACTGTGTACAATGTGTACGTGTATAGTGTACTGTATACAATGTGTACGTGTATAGTGTACTGTATACAATGTGTACGTGTATAGTGTACTGTATACAATGTGTACGTGTACTGTGTACAATGTGTACGTGTATAGTGTACTGTGTACGTGTGTACGTGTATAGTGTACTGTGTACGTGTATAGTGTACTGTGTACTGTGTACAATGTGTACGTGTATAGTGTACTGTGTACAATGTGTACGTGTATAGTGTACTGTGTACAATGTGTACGTGTATAGTGTACTGTATACAATGTGTACGTGTATAGTGTACTGTGTACAATGTGTACGTGTATAGTGTACTGTGTACAATGTGTACGTGTATAGTGTACTGTGTACAATGTGTACGTGTATAGTGTACTGTATACAATGTGTACGTGTATAGTGTACTGTATACAATGTGTACGTG
>CM026390.1:109747712-109779316 GCA_014843695.1 Archivesica marissinica
TCCATCAGAAACTATCTGTCCATCAGACCATCAGAAACTATCTGTCCATCAGAAACTATCTGTCCATCAGACCATCAGAAACTATCTGTCCATCAGACCATCAGAAACTATCTGACCATCAAAAAATATCTGACCATCAGAAACTATCAGAAACTATCTGGCCATCAGAAACTATCTGTCCATCAGAAACTATCTGTCCATCAGAAACTATCAGAAACTATCTGTCCATCAGAAACTATCTGTCCATCAGAAACTATCTGGCCATCAGAAACTATCTGGCCATCAGAAACTATCTGACCATCAGAAACTATCTGTCCATCAGAAACTATCTGTCCATCAGAAACTATCTGTCCATCAGAAACTATCTGGCCATCAGAAACTATCTGACCATCAGAAACTATCTGTCCATCAGAAACTATCTGTCCATCAGACCATCAGAAACTATCTGTCCATCAGAAACTATCTGTCCATCAGAAACTATCTGTCCATCAGAAACTATCTGATGTCCATCAGAAACTATCTGTCCATCAGAAACTATCTGTCCATCAGAAACTATCTGTCCATCAGACCATCAGAAACTATCTGTCCATCAGAAACTATCTGTCCATCAGAAACTATCTGTCCATCTGATGTCCATCAGAAACTATCTGTCCATCAGAAACTATCTGTCCATCAGAAACTATCTGGCCATCAGAAACTATCTGTCCATCAGACCATCAGAAACTATCTGTCCATCAGAAACCATCTGTCCATCAGAAACTATCTGATGTCCATCAGAAACTATCTGTCCATCAGAAACTATCTGGCCATCAGAAACTATCAGACCATCAGAAACTATCTGTCCATCAGAAACTATCTGGCCATCAGAAACTATCTGTCCATCAGAAACTATCTGTCCATCAGAAACTATCTGTCCATCAGAAACTATCTGTCCATCAGAAACTATCTGTCCATCAGAAACTATCTGTCCATCAGACCATCAGAAACTATCTGTCCATCAGACCATCAGAAACTATCTGTCCATCAGAAACTATCTGTCCATCAGAAACTATCTGTCCATCAGAAACTATCTGTCCATCAGACCATCAGAAACTATCTGTCCATCAGAAACTATCTGTCCATCAGAAACTATCTGTCCATCAGAAACTATCTGTCCATCAGACCATCAGAAACTATCTGTCCATCAGAAACTATCTGTCCATCAGACCATCAGAAACTATCTGTCCATCAGACCATCAGAAACTATCTGACCATCAAAAACTATCTGACCATCAGAAACTATCAGAAACTATCTGGCCATCAGAAACTATCTGTCCATCAGAAACTATCTGTCCATCAGAAACTATCAGAAACTATCTGTCCATCAGACCATCAGAAACTATCTGTCCATCAGAAACTATCTGTCCATCAGAAACTATCTGTCCATCAGAAACTATCTGTCCATCAGACCATCAGAAACTATCTGTCCATCAGAAACTATCTGTCCATCAGACCATCAGAAACTATCTGTCCATCAGAAACTATCTGTCCATCAGACCATCAGAAACTATCTGTCCATCAGACCATCAGAAACTATCTGACCATCAAAAACTATCTGACCATCAGAAACTATCAGAAACTATCTGGCCATCAGAAACTATCTGTCCATCAGAAACTATCTGTCCATCAGAAACTATCAGAAACTATCTGTCCATCAGAAACTATCTGTCCATCAGAAACTATCTGGCCATCAGAAACTATCTGGCCATCAGAAACTATCTGACCATCAGAAACTATCTGTCCATCAGAAACTATCTGTCCATCAGAAACTATCTGTCCATCAGAAACTATCTGTCCATCAGAAACTATCTGTCCATCAGACCATCAGAAACTATCTGTCCATCAGAAACTATCTGTCCATCAGACCATCAGAAACTATCTGTCCATCAGAAACTATCTGTCCATCAGAAACTATCTGTCCATCAGAAACTATCAGAAACTATCTGTCCATCAGAAACTATCAGAAACTATCTGTCCATCAGAAACTATCTGTCCATCAGAAACTATCTGTCCATCAGACCATCAGAAACTATCTGTCCATCAGAAACTATCTGTCCATCAGAAACTATCTGTCCATCAGACCATCAGAAACTATCTGTCCATCAGACCATCAGAAACTATCTGTCCATCAGAAACTATCTGTCCATCAGAAACTATCTGTCCATCAGAAACTATCTGTCCATCAGACCATCAAAAACTATCTGGCCATCAGAAACTATCTGTCCATCAGAAACTATCTGTCCATCAGAAACTATCTGTCCATCAGAAACTATCTGACCATCAGAAACTATCTGTCCATCAGAAACTATCTGACCATCAGAAACTATCAGAAACTATCTGTCCATCAGAAACTATCAGAAACTATCTGACCATCAGAAACTATCTGACCATCAGAAACTATCTGACCATCAGAAACTATCAGAAACTATCTGTCCATCAGAAACTATCTGACCATCAGAAACTATCTGGCCATCAGAAACTATCTGTCCATCAGAAACTATCTGTCCATCAGAAACTATCTGTCCATCAGAAACTATCTGTCCATCAGAAACTATCTGTCCATCAGAAACTATCAAAAACTATCTGTCCATCAGAAACTATCTGGCCATCAGAAACTATCTGTCCATCAGAAACTATCTGTCCATCAGAAACTATCTGTCCATCAGAAACTATCTGTCCATCAGAAACTATCTGTCCATCAGACCATCAGAAACTATCTGTCCATCAGAAACTATCTGTCCATCAGACCATCAGAAACTATCTGTCCATCAGAAACGATCTGTCCATCAGAAACTATCTGTCCATCAGAAACTATCAGAAACTATCAGAAACTATCTGTCCATCAGAAACTATCAGAAACTATCTGTCCATCAGAAACTATCTGTCCATCAGAAACTATCTGTCCATCAGACCATCAGAAACTATATGTCCATCAGAAACTATCTGTCCATCAGAAACTATCTGTCCATCAGACCATCAGAAACTATCTGTCCATCAGACCATCAGAAACTATCTGTCCATCAGAAACTATCTGTCCATCAGAAACTATCTGTCCATCAGAAACTATCTGTCCATCAGACCATCAGAAACTATCTGTCCATCAGAAACTATCTGTCCATCAGACCATCAGAAACTATCTGTCCATCAGAAACGATCTGTCCATCAGAAACTATCTGTCCATCAGAAACTATCAGAAACTATCAGAAACTATCTGTCCATCAGAAACTATCAGAAACTATCTGTCCATCAGAAACTATCTGTCCATCAGAAACTATCTGTCCATCAGACCATCAGAAACTATATGTCCATCAGAAACTATCTGTCCATCAGAAACTATCTGTCCATCAGAAACTATCTGTCCATCAGACCATCAGAAACTATCTGTCCATCAGAAACTATCTGTCCATCAGAAACTATCTGTCCATCTGATGTCCATCAGAAACTATCTGTCCATCAGAAACTATCTGTCCATCAGAAACTATCTGGCCATCAGAAACTATCTGTCCATCAGACCATCAGAAACTATCTGTCCATCAGAAACCATCTGTCCATCAGAAACTATCTGATGTCCATCAGAAACTATCTGTCCATCAGAAACTATCTGGCCATCAGAAACTATCAGACCATCAGAAACTATCTGTCCATCAGAAACTATCTGGCCATCAGAAACTATCTGTCCATCAGAAACTATCTGTCCATCAGAAACTATCTGTCCATCAGAAACTATCTGTCCATCAGAAACTATCTGTCCATCAGAAACTATCTGTCCATCAGACCATCAGAAACTATCTGTCCATCAGACCATCAGAAACTATCTGTCCATCAGAAACTATCTGTCCATCAGAAACTATCTGTCCATCAGAAACTATCTGTCCATCAGACCATCAGAAACTATCTGTCCATCAGAAACTATCTGTCCATCAGAAACTATCTGTCCATCAGAAACTATCTGTCCATCAGACCATCAGAAACTATCTGTCCATCAGAAACTATCTGTCCATCAGACCATCAGAAACTATCTGTCCATCAGACCATCAGAAACTATCTGACCATCAAAAACTATCTGACCATCAGAAACTATCAGAAACTATCTGGCCATCAGAAACTATCTGTCCATCAGAAACTATCTGTCCATCAGAAACTATCAGAAACTATCTGTCCATCAGACCATCAGAAACTATCTGTCCATCAGAAACTATCTGTCCATCAGAAACTATCTGTCCATCAGACCATCAGAAACTATCTGTCCATCAGAAACTATCTGTCCATCAGACCATCAGAAACTATCTGTCCATCAGAAACTATCTGTCCATCAGACCATCAGAAACTATCTGTCCATCAGACCATCAGAAACTATCTGACCATCAAAAAATATCTGACCATCAGAAACTATCAGAAACTATCTGGCCATCAGAAACTATCTGTCCATCAGAAACTATCTGCCATCGAAACTATCAGAAACTATCTGTCCATCAGAAACTATCTGTCCATCAGAAACTATCTGGTCCATCAGAAACTATCTGTCCATCAGAAACTATCTGTCCATCAGAAACTATCTGTCCATCAGAAACTATCTGTCCATCAGAAACTATCGTTTGTCCATCAGAAACTATCTTTGTCCATCAGAAACTATCTGTCCATGCCATCAGAAACTATCTGTCCATCAGAAACTATATGTCCATCAGACCATCAGAAACTATCTGGCCATCAGAAACTATCTGACCATCAGAAACTATCTGTCCATCAGAAACTATCTGTCCATCAGACCATCAGAAACTATCTGTCCATCAGAAACTATCTGTCCATCAGAAACTATCTGTCCATCAGAAACTATCTGTCCATCAGAAACTATCTGTCCATCAGAAACTATCTGTCCATCAGAAACTATCTGTCCATCAGAAACTATATGTCCATCAGAAACTATCTGATGTCCATCAGAAACTATCTGTCCATCAGAAACTATCTGGCCATCAGAAACTATCTGTCCATCAGACCATCAGAAACTATCTGTCCATCAGAAACTATCTGTCCATCAGAAACTATCTGATGTCCATCAGAAACTATCTGTCCATCAGAAACTATCTGGCCATCAGAAACTATCAGACCATCAGAAACTATCTGTCCATCAGAAACTATCTGGCCATCAGAAACTATCTGTCCATCAGAAACTATCTGTCCATCAGAAACTATCTGTCCATCAGACCATCAGAAACTATCTGTCCATCAGAAACTATCTGTCCATCAGATGAACTATCTGTCCATAGACATCAGAAACTATCTGTCATCAGAAACTATCTGTCCATCAGAAACTATCGAAACTATCTGTCCATCAGAAACTATCTGTCCATCAGAAACTATCAGAAACTATCTGTCCATCAGACCATCAGAAACTATCTGTCCATCAGAAACTATCTGTCCATCAGAAACTATCTGTCCATCAGACCATCAGAAACTATCTGTCCATCAGAAACTATCTGTCCATCAGACTATCAGAAACTATCTGTCCATCAGAAACTATCTGTCCATCAGACCATCAGAAACTATCTGTCCATCAGACCATCAGAAACTATCTGTCCATCAGAAACTATCTGTCCATCAGAAACTATCTGTCCATCAGAAACTATCTGTTGACCATCAGAAACTATCTGTCCATCAGAAACTATCTGTCCATCAGAAACTATCTGTCCATCAGAAACTATCTGTCCATCAGAAACTATCTGGCCATCAGAAACTATCTGTCCATCAGAAACTATCTGCTATCAGAAACTATCTGTCCATCAGAAACTATCTGTCCATCAGAAACTATCTGATGTCCATCAGAAACTATCTGTCCATCAGAAACTATCTGTCCATCAGAAACTATCTGTCCATCAGACCATCAGAAACTATCTGTCCATCAGAAACTATCTGTCCATCAGAAACTATCTGTCCATCTGATGTCCATCAGAAACTATCTGTCCATCAGAAACTATCTGTCCATCAGAAACTATCTGGCCATCAGAAACTATCTGTCCATCAGACCATCAGAAACTATCTGTCCATCAGAAACCATCTGTCCATCAGAAACTATCTGATGTCCATCAGAAACTATCTGTCCATCAGAAACTATCTGGCCATCAGAAACTATCAGACCATCAGAAACTATCTGTCCATCAGAAACTATCTGGCCATCAGAAACTATCTGTCCATCAGAAACTATCTGTCCATCAGAAACTATCTGTCCATCAGAAACTATCTGTCCATCAGAAACTATCTGTCCATCAGAAACTATCTGTCCATCAGACCATCAGAAACTATCTGTCCATCAGACCATCAGAAACTATCTGTCCATCAGAAACTATCTGTCCATCAGAAACTATCTGTCCATCAGAAACTATCTGTCCATCAGACCATCAGAAACTATCTGTCCATCAGAAACTATCTGTCCATCAGAAACTATCTGTCCATCAGAAACTATCTGTCCATCAGACCATCAGAAACTATCTGTCCATCAGAAACTATCTGTCCATCAGACCATCAGAAACTATCTGTCCATCAGACCATCAGAAACTATCTGACCATCAAAAACTATCTGACCATCAGAAACTATCAGAAACTATCTGGCCATCAGAAACTATCTGTCCATCAGAAACTATCTGTCCATCAGAAACTATCAGAAACTATCTGTCCATCAGACCATCAGAAACTATCTGTCCATCAGAAACTATCTGTCCATCAGAAACTATCTGTCCATCAGACCATCAGAAACTATCTGTCCATCAGAAACTATCTGTCCATCAGACCATCAGAAACTATCTGTCCATCAGAAACTATCTGTCCATCAGACCATCAGAAACTATCTGTCCATCAGACCATCAGAAACTATCTGACCATCAAAAAATATCTGACCATCAGAAACTATCAGAAACTATCTGGCCATCAGAAACTATCTGTCCATCAGAAACTATCTGTCCATCAGAAACTATCAGAAACTATCTGTCCATCAGAAACTATCTGTCCATCAGAAACTATCTGGCCATCAGAAACTATCTGGCCATCAGAAACTATCTGACCATCAGAAACTATCTGTCCATCAGAAACTATCTGTCCATCAGAAACTATCTGTCCATCAGAAACTATCTGTCCATCAGAAACTATCTGTCCATCAGAAACTATCGTTTGTCCATCAGACTATCAGAAACTATCTGTCCATCAGAAACTATCTGTCCATCTGTCCATCAGAAACTATCTGTCCATCAGAAACTATATGTCCATCAGACTATCAGAAACTATCTGTCCATCAGAAACTATCTGACCATCAGAAACTATCTGTCCATCAGAAACTATCTGTCCATCAGACCATCAGAAACTATCTGTCCATCAGAAACTATCTGTCCATCAGAAACTATCTGTCCATCAGAAACTATCTGATGTCCATCAGAAACTATCTGTCCATCAGAAACTATCTGTCCATCAGAAACTATCTGTCCATCAGAAACTATATGTCCATCAGAAACTATCTGTGTCCATCAGAAACTATCTGTCCATCAGAAACTATCTGTCCATCAGAAACTATCTGTCCATCAGACCATCAGAAACTATCTGTCCATCAGAAACTATCTGTCCATCAGAAACTATCTGATGTCCATCAGAAACTATCTGTTAGAAACTATCTGGCCATCAGAAACTATCTGACCATCAGAAACTATCTGTCCATCAGAAACTATCTGGTAGAAACTATCTGTCCATCAGAAACTATCTGTCCATCAGAAACTATCTGTCCATCAGACCATCAGAAACTATCTGTCCATCAGAAACTATCTGTCCATCAGATGAACTATCTGTCCATAGACTATCAGAAACTATCTGTCCATCAGAAACTATCTGTCCATCAGAAACTATCAGAAACTATCTGTCCATCAGAAACTATCTGTCCATCAGAAACTATCTGTCCATCAGAAACTATCTGTCCATCAGACCATCAGAAACTATCTGTCCATCAGAAACTATCTGTCCATCAGAAACTATCTGTCCATCAGACCATCAGAAACTATCTGTCCATCAGAACTATTTGTCCATCAGACCATTTGTCTATCTGTCCATCAGATTTGTTGCCATCAGAAACTATCTGTCCATCAGACCATCAGAAACTATCTGTCCATCAGAAACTATCTGTCCATCAGAAAATATCCAGTTTGGTTGATGCCTTTCGCTTCTGTCGTTTCTGCTCACGAAGCCGAGTTCGCTCAGCCTCGGCTCGTCTTACCCCAGCTTTCACAACGTGTCTCCATGATGACCGGTTTGATGCTGTGTCCTCCCAAGACTCTATGTTGATTTGCGCTGATATATTGACATTTTAATTACTCACATACTGCTCACATGCTGCACTAGGTCAGTTCAATAAGCTGATGGCAGCACTGCAGTGGCATACTGTGTATATTTACCAACCAGTAAGTCTCCAGCGCTACAGTGGCATGCTGGGTATATTTACCAACCAGCAAGTCTCCAGCGCTGCAGTGGCATGCTGGGTATATTTACCAACCAGCAAGTCTCCAGCGCTGCAGTGGCATACTGGGTATATTTACCAACCAGCAAGTCTCCAGTGCTGCAGTGGCATGCTGGGTATATTTACCAACCAGCAAGTCTCCAGCGCTGCAGTGGCATGCTGGGTATATTTACCAACCAGCAAGTCTCCAGCGCTGCAGTGGCATGCTTGGGTATATTTACCAACCAGCAAGTCTCCAGCGCTGCAGTGGCATGCTTAGTATATTTATTTACCAACCAGCAAGTCTCCAGTGCTACAGTGGCATGCTGGGTATATTTACCAACCAGCAAGTCTCCATATAGGAGTGATTGATTAGTATTCACCACTTCCTCGTTTGTTTAATGTGTGACGTGTGGCAATAGTTTCAGGCCGATATTTGAAAGTATGCATTCCTTGGTGATGAGCTTACCAACTCTGCCAGCAGTTCCGCCAAGACTTCAGTAAGCAAGTGTAAAAACTGGGTGGGGTAGAGGATTAACCTTTACCACGCGCTAGGCGAAATGAGCTGATAACAAATTTGTAATATTTTTCTTATTTTTCCTAGAAAGTAGGGCTTGACGTTTCATTCAAATCGTCCTGATTGGTCGATTTGAATGAAATGTCACGAGCCCTACTTTCTAGGAAAGGTAAGAAAAATCAGGACAATTTATAATGAAACGTCAAGCTCTACTTTCTAGGAAAAATATTACACATCTGTTATCTGCTCATTTCGCCTACAGTGTGCTAGAGGTGAACACGATTTACCCCCCATGTATAGACTGATGTGGTCATGTTTCAATACTACCAATGGTATTGGTGGGGGTAGCTGATTAACACGATTTACCTCTCATAAATAGTGCAAGATTTGATTGGGGTAGTTGTTGCTATGGAATGGGTAGTGGATTAACTTGATTTTACCCCTAGTGATGTAAGTCGTGTGTGTAGTTCCATATTTGCTTTGGGTTTGATATTTCAGATCAAATATAGCTTTTGTTTTCCAAGGTCATGATATTTGATTGAAATTGAAGTCTATAACATATCTTGTATTTAAGAAACATTGTAGCTATGGTAATGGTGCTTGGAAACATATCATTACACCTGATTCCAATTTCTGTAAAATTACATTTCTTGGACATCAGATTTAATTTATGCCACTAATTTTATGATGGTCATTTTGTGATTATTTTTACATATTTGAAACATTTTGAAATATATACAGTCTACATCCGTTTCGTCAAAGTCGGTTATGTTGAATTCTCCGGTTATCTTGAAGTCGGATCAAAGTCCCGTTTCAGACATTATCATTTTTTTATATAACTGGATCTCTTTATATCGAATTGAGTTAAGTCAAACTTCGGTTATGTCGAAGTATTTTGTTCGGTCCGACGGAATTCGACATAACGGATGTAGACTGTATTTTAAAATAATGCCTCATTTTTTGGCAATAATAATAGACAATATTTTATATTATTTTAGTCGTCAGAAAAGTTTTGATTTGTACATTATAATTTGAGGGTATGTTTACTGTTGTCATGTTGCACCTTGGACATTGTGTGACCGATGTCTTTAAGTATTGTAACATGTAAATATATATATATGTAATTTGTAATGTCACATGTTGTTTTCAATGTTGTAAACAAATAATATTATGCTGGTTGAATCTATCACATTTTTTGTTTATTGTCTTCCTTTTTTGTTTGCAACTTGTATGCTGGAGTTGCTGATTCTATATATAAACATATTTTTAGCTCGGTTGTTTTGGATGTAGCGGCAAGTTATTGTCAGACTTTGGTCGGGGTCTGCGTCGTTTCTCCAGCATATGTCCCAGAACCATGATGTTGGAACATAACTTCATTGATAGACAGATATACTGTAACTGATATATGCACACTACTGCGCCACGTCATAGAAATAATGTGCCGGTGACCGTGACCATTATCGGGGCCAATAAGTTGTAAAAAATAATGTTTTACGTATTCGATTATCAACCAATAGTCAAAAAATTGTACCGACATTTAGGATGTGTAGGAAAAACACACCTTTCTCAAGGTCTAAAGATTGACGTTTCGGTGGGGGAAAACCCCACCTTTCTCGAGGTCTAAAGATTGACGTTTCGGTGGAGGAAAACCCACCTTTCTCAAGGTCTAAAGATTGACGTTTCGGTGGGGGAAAACCCACCTTTCTCGAGGTTTAAAGATTGACGTTTCGGTGGGTAAACCCCACCTTTCTCGAGGTTTAAAGATTGACGTTTCAGTGGGAAAACCCCACCTTTCTCGAATGTTTTGTCTCAAGTTTTTTATTAGCAGTATGAAAAATGGAAGTGATTAACTATTGTTTGAATCTTGAAAACAGAGTACAGAGTATGTTATCTATCATATCTCAGAGTAGATCATCAGAACAATTTTAATAAGAATTATACCAACAAGGAATAAATAGCTGACTCATTTGGACCAATATTTAAGAAATAATAAGTATCGTTATTCTGCGATATACCACGGTTGAAACTTATTATTTCGATTCTAACACGACTTACTTCTAATAATTTTAGACGAGAATCAAAGGAGTATTTTCTTCAAACGCCGTGCTACTCCGCTGCATTTGGTTTTCGAAATTTCCTCCCGCGTAAGGGGTGATGACGTTATTTTTTATGGAAAATATCAATCTCGTGCATAAATGAACAAAAGTTGTAACTGATCAATAATTTTATTTATTTTGTCAAATAAAACTGTACAGAATAGTAACTGAAATGTTACTTAACAGAAAAACGAGACGGACAAGAGATTATCTGATTCTAAAAATAGCTCACTTCCGCGAATTCTCACGGTAGTATTTACAAACATCACGTGACTTTCATTCATAAAACTTTACACGCATTGTATAAATGGAATAGCAAAAACACGGTGCGCGCGCAGCATAGTTCAAGGTATGTATATCGCAGAATAACCCGAGGTAGATTTTACTCTACAAGTATGTATGTTATTAGCTGGGTCGTGTTAGAATTATGGATAATCAAGACATGTAGAACAGCCAAGATATGGTACCCACTAGAGGTGTTATGCTTTACCAATATACTGCCACAATTACAATGGGAAGTAAGTATTAAAATAATTAAAGAGGGAAGTAATTATTGAAACTATTAAAAAGGGAAGTAATTTTGTAAATTAATTTAAAAAAGGGGAAGTAATTATATAAACTATTGAAAAAGAGAAGTAATTATATAAACTATTAAAAAGGGAAGTAATTATGTAAGACAATTGAAAAGGGAAGCAAATGTTCAAAATGATTGCAACTAAAGCGAATATGTAAGCCAAAGAAAAAGGGGAAGTAATTATCCTCAAGTATGTAAAAGGGGAAGCAACTATGTGAAACAATTGCAAAGGGAAGCAAGTATGTGAAACAAATTAATACCATTACACAGAGGAAGCAAGTATATGAAACATTTACAAGGGGAAGCAACTATGTGAAACAATTAAATAGGGAAGCAAGTATGTGAAATTATTACAACGCAAGGTTTGGCAGGGTACCCACGCATCAGGGAAAACAGGGAAAACAGGGAAAATGACCAAAACCTGTTCCCTGCAGGGAATTATCAGGGAATTTTAAAAACATGAGAATATCAGGGAATTATCAGGGAATTTTATTTTGTCATCCTCGCACGCGCGCATACATGGTCGTCCGCGACCATTTTGTCGTCGTCCGCGCATAGTTTGTCATCTATGCGCACACGTGTATTTGGTCATGATTGAGTATTTCGTCATCTAGATGCGAACGAGTATATTTGATCATCTTGAGTATTTCGTCATCTAGGCCTATGTAAACGCGTATATTTGTCAGGGAAAATTGGAGATTGATCAGGGAAATATCAGGGAATTATCAGGGAATTTGTTTCCTCATATCCTGTGGGTACCCTGGTTTGGTAATTTACAGAAGAAACGATATAGTTTCTCCATTACAAATGCCGATAATTGAGTAACACCCCTTTACAAAGGAGGACATCTTGTTACAGCCCGACAACCGGAAGAGTTAGTAAAAGAAATACGCAAATGATCTTGTATCGCAGACGAATCAGGATGCTTACACGGGTAAATCCTCGGCAAATCTTACATCTTTGTGGAGCACACAAACGATACTGCGACAGAAACACTGTAGATAGAATTTCATGCTTGTGTGTCTCAACATTATGTAAGATTTGTATCCACACTCGTGTCTCAACATTATGTAAGATTTGTATCCACACTCGTGTGTCTCAACATTATGTAAGATTTGTATCCACGCTCGTATGTCTCAACATTATGTAAGATTTGTATCCACGATCGTGTGTCTCAACATTATGTAAGATTTGTATCCACGATCGTGTGTCTCAACATTATGTAAGATTTGTATCCACGATCGTGTGTCTCAACATTATGTAAGATTTGTATCACACGCTCGGAGCATAACCAGATTACAGCCTCCCAAACTGTGCGAGCATGGACAAACAGTTGCATAATTCCTGCATAATTCCTGCATAATCCTGCATTGCTACCCTGTATCTGAAGCATTCATTTCTCTTTCTAAATAGATTCGAGATTACTCGTCACAAGCATCTGGGTTATTGTACACGTTTGTCCCACAAAATGGCAGTTTGTTTGACGGTCACGTGGCATTTGGTCACGTGATTGCAATGCAATCTATGTATTACATATAAGCATCTTGGTCATTGACCCGTGTCAAGCTATATATCGATCGATACTTAACCCATTCAACACCAAGTAACTGACATGGACTGGTCCATGACATTCTTAGACCAATAAATTAATAAGAAAATTAAATTTGGACCAATTCATTTTATTAAAATGGGTAATTTTGTCTAAAAACAGTAATATTACCTGCAAAAAGTGCAGATCCTGATGAGACGGCTCGTCACGAGCCGGCTGGTTCATCTGGATCTACATTTTTTGTAAGCCTATTGAGAGGTCTATGGTGTTGAAAGGGTTAAATGAACAACAATACACATACATTTAGCTGCTTATTCTTGTTTTCAATCTATTTAACCAGTGTGATCAATTAACTCAGATAAGATTTCTACACGTTTTTACAAACAATATGGCGCCTGTGTTGAAAGGTCACGTTGTCATTTGGTCATGTGAATTACATTGATTTCAGATGACGACACGGAGGTTATTGGCCGGTACGCCATTTTGTGTGTCAAGCTATGTTGATCGATATATAAATTACATTAACCCATTCAACACCAAGTAACTCACATGGACTGGTCCATGATATTCATAAACCAATAAATGAATCAGAAAATCACATTTGGACAAGTTCATTTATCAAAATGGGTAATTATGACTAAAAATAGTCATATCACTGGCACTAGCCGGCTCATCTGGATCTACACTTTTTGTAAGCCTATTTAGAGGTCTGTGGTGTTGAAAGGGTTAACAATACACACATTTAGCGGTTTATCGTGTTTGTTTAAATTTAAGAGTGAGCGACGTGTTATTTAGACATGTGTTTGCAATCAAGCTCTGTACATCACCGGCACTTATGACAGTAACATTTCATGTTTTTGACTCTTTAGTGAAGTGGAGAAATTACCGTTATTGGTATGAGAGAAAGGTAAAATGTCTCGTAAATAAAATATATACTGTAAGAATTATGTCCTCTCCTGATCACATTCACTTTTCACTTGAATATTTCTAGTCGAAGCTCACATCACACTCATTCTCAATCAATATTCAATTTGTATTCATATATACGTATATCTATCATTAATTTGATTATATTTATAAAGTTTTTATGTGTAAAATTATTCTCATGCTTTTTGGAGGCCTACTTTGAAACTGAGGATAAATATTTGATAGTACTGCCTACTTTGAAATTCGGGTTAAATATTTTATGGTACGGGTTACTTCAAAACTTGGGTTAAATATTTTATAGTACTGCCTAATTCAAAACTTTGGTTAAATATTTTATAGTACTGCCTAATTCAAAATTCGGGTTAAATATTTTATGGTACTGCCTACTTTGAAATTCGGGTTAAATATTTTATGGTACTGCCTACTTTGAAACTCGGGTTAAATATTTTATCCGGACTGTTTCTTACACGCTTCTCTTGATGCATGTGTTATTCTGTATACAATGTGTACGTGTATAGTGTACTGTATACAATGTGTACGTGTATAGTGTACTGTATACAATGTGTACGTGTATAGTGTACTGTGTACAATGTGTACATGTATAGTGTACTGTATACAATGTGTACATGTATAGTGTACTGTGTACAATGTGTACGTGTATAGTGTACTGTATACAATGTGTACATGTATAGTGTACTGTGTACAATGTGTATGTGTATAGTGTACTGTATACAATGTGTACATGTATAGTGTACTGTGTACAATGTGTACATGTATAGTGTACTGTGTACAATGTGTACGTGTATAGTGTACTGTATACAATGTGTACATGTATAGTGTACTGTATACAATGTGTACATGTATAGTGTACTGTATACAATGTGTACGTGTATAGTGTACTGTGTACAATGTGTACATGTATAGTGTACTGTGTACAATGTGTACATGTATAGTGTACTGTGTACAATGTGTACGTGTATAGTGTACTGTGTACAATGTGTACATGTATAGTGTACTGTATACAATGTGTACGTGTACTGTGTACAATGTGTACGTGTACTGTGTACAATGTGTACGTGTATAGTGTACTGTATACAATGTGTACGTGTATAGTGTACTGTGTACAATGTGTACGTGTATAGTGTACTGTGTACAATGTGTACATGTATAGTGTACTGTGTACAATGTGTACGTGTATAGTGTACTGTATACAAATATAGTGTACTGTATACAATGTGTACGTGTATAGTGTACTGTATACAATGTGTATAGTGTACTGTATACAATGTGTACGTGTATAGTGTACTGTATACAATGTGTACGTGTATAGTGTACTGTATACAATGTGTACGTGTATAGTGTACTGTGTACAATGTGTACGTGTATAGTGTACTGTATACAATGTGTACGTGTATAGTGTACTGTATACAATGTGTACGTGTATAGTGTACTGTATACAATGTGTACGTGTACTGTGTACAATGTGTACGTGTATAGTGTACTGTGTACGTGTGTACGTGTATAGTGTACTGTGTACGTGTATAGTGTACTGTATACAATGTGTACGTGTATAGTGTACTGTATACAATGTGTACGTGTATAGTGTACTGTATACAATGTGTACGTGTATAGTGTACTGTGTACAATGTGTACGTGTATAGTGTACTGTGTACGTGTATAGTGTACATGTACTGTGTACTGTGTACAATGTGTACGTGTATAGTGTACTGTATACAATGTGTACATGTATAGTGTACTGTATACAATGTGTACGTGTATAGTGTACTGTATACAATGTGTACGTGTATAGTGTACTGTATACAATGTGTACGTGTATAGTGTACTGTGTACAATGTGTACATGTATAGTGTACTGTGTACAATGTGTACATGTATAGTGTACTGTGTACAATGTGTACATGTATAGTGTACTGTGTACGTGTATAGTGTATTCATTCCTGCATGACCTGTAATCCTGGTGCATGACCTGTAATCCTGGTGCATGACCTGTAATCCTGGTGCATGACCTGTAATCCTGGTGCATGACCTGTAAGTGCTTGTGTATAATGCGCAGTAGAAAATTTCGAAAAGTTTTTAGTGAAAAATATAAGCGCAATGCATCAAAAATGATAGTATTGTTTGTTTAAAATTTATTCATAAGGATATTATAAGATTATTGGAAATTGTTAAATAAGTAATGCTAGAAAATGAACGAACATTAACAATACTCAACAACAGAATATGTATTACGACTGTGTGTGTAACCCTAACACGGACAGGTTAATCTGCACTAACTATGTCAAAATTACTTCTTGATGATATAATGTGATGATGTAAGTACATAATATTCTGGCAAATGCTGTAGCTCGAGTAATATTCACCACTCATTTATTTGTCTTTTGCATAATCAGAGATATTAGTCAGTTCACTGCCCTCTGAGGATAGGTCTCCTTCACTGCCCTCTGAGGATAGGTCTCCTTCACTGCCCTCTGAGGATAGGTCTCCTTCACTGCCCTCTGAGGATAGGTCTCCTTCACTGCCCTCTGAGGATAGGTCTCCTCAGTTCATTGCCCTCTGAGGATAGGTCTCCTCAGTTCACTGCCCTCTGAGGATAGGTCTCCTCAGTTCACTGCCCTCTGAGGATAGGTCTCCTCAGTTCACTGCCCTCTGAGGATAGGTCTCCTCAGTTCACTGCCCTCTGAGGATAGGTCTCCTCAGTTCACTGCCCTCTGAGGATAGGTCTCCTCAGTTCACTGCCCTCTGAGGATAGGTCTCCTCAGTTCACTGCCCTCTGAGGATAGGTCTCCTCAGTTCACTGCCCTCTGAGGATAGGTCTCCTTCACTGCCCTCTGAGGATAGGTCTCCTCAGTTCACTGCCCTCTGAGGATAGGTCTCCTCAGTTCACTGCCCTCTGAGGATAGGTCTCCTCAGTTCACTGCCCTCTGAGGATAGGTCTCCTCAGTTCACTGCCCTCTGAGGATAGGTCTCCTCAGTTCACTGCCCTCTGAGGATAGGTCTCCTCAGTTCACTGCCCTCTGAGGATAGGTCTCCTTCACTGCCCTCTGAGGATAGGTCTCCTTCACTGCCCTCTGAGGATAGGTCTCCTTAAGTGGTTTTCCTCTGTTTTTATCGTTGTTTCCTTTGCACAACATGTTATCAGCAATTTTCATCCACTTTCTCATTTTATAATTCTTAAATTACTATATCCAGATAGAATGTCCTACAGTGTAAATATTTTTAATCATTGTTTTTAGTCGCATGATAAAATCACATTAATCCCATAACCACACCATTTTGGTTAGTAAACAACAGTAAAAACAGAGGATTCCAACTAGGACGAAAAAGACTGTATCTGCCAAGGGAGGTAATAGAAAAACCAGCAGTCTCATTGTGTTGACAGGGCTTGTGTTCACAGTAAGGAGTGGGTGGGGTAATTTGTAACAAGCTGATTATTTGGAAATTGGGTGGCCATTGTATGGACAGTAAGTTTAATTAGTGCAAAAACGTTTCCAGGTTTGTAGGATTTGACCGCATCATGCTGTTCCACCTACTGAGCATTCCCAACATGTATTGTTCTTTCATTCACAGCTCCTCCTCTACGAATTCCAACTTGTACAAGGCGCAAAAATGTACGGTTTCTAAACCTGTACAACCACGGTCTATAAGTCAGTCAAGCGGAACGTCTTCTGTAAATAATCTAGTCTTTAGTCCCCAACCGTCGGATATATTGTCACCAAAAGGCAAAGTGCCGAGCAGGTATATACAATACACGTGCAAGAGTGGCGTGCTTTTATGTGGGAATTTTTAAAAAAAGCTAAGGCATTATGGTATGTTGTATGTTTTAACAGCAGTTTAACAGCAGTTTAACAGCAGATGATTTCGTAATATTCGTAATATTCTTTGTTTTCACATAGTTTTAATTAGCAAGTGTGTTAGGTGTTTTGTTGCTAAACTGATGCCATTGCTTAACCCATTCAACCCCAAGTAACTCACATGGACTGGTCCATGATATTCATAAACCAATAAATGAATCAGAAAATCACATTTGGACAAGTTCATTTATCAAAATGGGTAATTATGTCTAAAAATATTAGACATGTCATATCACTGGCAAAAAGTGCAGATCCTGAGGAGACGGCTCGTCACGAGCCGGCTCATCTGGATCTACACTTTTTTGTAAGCCTATTTAGAGGCCTGTTGGGTTGAAAGGGTTAAATAACATAGAATTAGCTTCAAGTGTACTTTAAAAAAAAGAGTTGTGTTCTTTTCTGAAACTTTTAAGCGTTTTACACTACAATAACAGCTTTGCCTTTTACTAGTAATGGATTTGACCTTTTAAGATATAGTAATGGAGTTGACCTTTTAAGATATAGTAATGGAGCTGACCTTTTAAGATTAGTAATGGATTTGACCTTTTAAGATTAGTAATGGAGTTGACCTTTTAAGATATAGTAATGGAGTTGACCTTTTAAGATTAGTAATGGAGTTGACCTTTTAAGATTAGTAATGGAGTTGACCTTTTAAGATTAGTAATGGATTTGACCTTTTAAGATTAGTAATGGATTTGATCTTTTAAGATTAGTAATGGATTTGACCTTTTAAGATTAGTAATGGATTTGATCTTTTAAGATATATTAATGGATTTGACCTTTTAAGATTAGTAATGGATTTGACCTTTTAAGATTAGTAATGGATTTGACCTTTTAAGATATATTAATGGAGTTGACCTTTTAAGATTAGTAATGGAGTTGACCGTTTAAGATATATTAATGGATTTGACCGAGATTGTTTTGGCCTACAATAGACTTTGTCCATTTGTCATCCAGTTGGTTAGTATAGCGCAGGGGTAGCTCGTTCGCATCAGGTGTGAAAGGCCCAGAGTTTGCACCCAGCTGTGGCTGATAGGACTGTGCCCTTAGGCAAGGCACTTAAATTCCACATTGCCTCTTCTCTCTCCCTCATCTTCTCTCTCCCTCATGGCGATCGATAATTTTATTTTGCTTGTTTCTCTCCAGAAGTCGCCAGATTACTTTCGTCACATTTCTGGATGAGAAAAAGGTTGACTTATGGCCGGGAATATACGGTATTTGTCCCATCACCATCGTTGTTTCCAAAAGTGTCAAAATGTACATGTATACAGTTGTTTCCAAGTGTCAAAATGTACATGTATATACAGTTGTTTGCAAAAGTGTCAAAATGTACATGTATACAGTTGTTTCCAAAAGTGTCAAAATGTACATGTTATACAGTTGTTTCCAAACGTTTGTCAAAATGTACATGTATACAGTTGTTTCCAAAAGTTTGTCAAAAGGTACATGTATACAGTTGTTTCCAAAAGTTTGTCAAAAGGTACATGTATACAGTTGTTTCCAAAAGTTTTGTCAAAATGTACATGTATACAGTTGTTTCCAAAAGTTTTGTCAAAATGTACATGTATACAGTTGTTTCCAAAAGTTTTGTCAAAATGTACATGTATACTGTTGTTTCCAAAAGTTTTGTCAAAATGTGCATGTATACAGTTGTTTCCAAAAGTGTCAAAATGTACATGTATACTGTTGTTTCCAAAAGTTTTGTCAAAATGTACATGTATACAGTTGTTTCCAAAAGTGTCAAAATGTACATGTATACAGTTGTTTCCAAAAGTTTTGTCAAAATGTACATGTATACAGTTGTTTCCAAAAGTATTAAAATGTACATGTATACAGTTTTTGTAATGTAGAACACATACTCCATACTTTATGAATAATTTGAACCACGAGCTAATAGATAAGCGTCATAGTTTATAAAGAAATATATTGGTACTAATGTAGGAAAATAGAGATGATATTGGAAGACTCTTCTCGCCCTGATCATCACAAGTCCAGGTAGTTGTCTCACGCTTGTGGGAATGATTCATTCAGTTGTTTGAAGCACAGGAGTTTGCAGCACATTTGTGGGAATGATTCATTCAGTTGCTTGGAGCACAGGAGTTTGCAGCACATTTGTGGGAATGGCTCATTCAGTTGCTTGGAGCACAGGAGTTTGCAGCACACCTTGTGGAATGATTCATTCAGTTGCTTGAATCACAGGAGTTTGCAGCACGCTTGTGGGAATGGCTCATTCAGGAGTTTGCAGCACACTTGTGGAAATGGCTCATTCAGTTGCTTGAAGCACAGGAGTTTGCAGCACATTTGTGGAAATGGCTCATTCAGTTGCTTGAAGCACAGGAGTTTGCAGCACACTTGTGGGAATGGCTCACACACTTGTGGGAATGGCTCATTCAGTTGCTTGAAGCACAGGAGTTTGCAGCACACTTGTGGGAATGGCTCATTCACGAGTTTGCAGCATGCTTGTGGGAATGATTCATTCAGTTGCTTGAAGCACAGGAGTTTGAAATTTTATCTGTAAGGCACCAAAAGCCTTGTACCGCTAAACCTAGGACCTCACTTCTAGTAAAAAAAAAAATAATATAGCCGGGGGTCTTGAGGATAGTGGTACAAAGCATTTGGTGTTAAACAATTTAATAATTTATAAGGAGCTGTGCTAGATGTTCTGACAAGTGTTTATAATGGGTAACTATTTAGGGAACGACCGCTTCCAGGGTAACTATTTAGGGAACGACCGCTTCCAGGGTAACTATTTAGGGAACGACCACTTCCAGGGTAACTATTTAGGGAACAACCGCTTCCAGGGTTAGGGAACGACCGCTTCCAGGGTAACTATTTTGGGAATGACCGCTTCCAGGGTAACTATTTAGGGTTTAGGGAACGACCGCTTCCAGGGTTAGGGAACGACCACTTCCAGGGTTAGGGAACGACCACTTCCAGGGTTAGGGAACGACCCCTTCCAGGGTTGGGGTTGGGTGGGGTTGGTTTTTGGGGTTGGGTGGTTGGGTTTTTGGGGGTTGGGTGGGACCGCTTCCAGGGTAACTATTTAGGGAACGACCGCTTCCAGGGTTAGGGAACGACCGCTTCCAGGGTTTTTGGGTTGGGTTGGGACGACCGCTTCCAGGGTTTTTAGGGGGTTGGGTTTTTGGGGTTGGGTTTTTGGGGTTGGGTTTTTAGGGAACGACCGCTTCCAGGGTTAGGGAATGACCACTTCCAGGGTTAGGGAACGACCGCTTCCAGGGTTAGGGAACGACCACTTCCAGGTTAGGGAACGACCACTTCCAGAGTTAGGGAACGACCACTTCCAGAGTTAGGAACGACCACTTCCAGGGTTAGGGAACGGCTTCCAGGGTTAGGGAACGACCACTTCCAGGGTTAGGGAACGACCACTTCCAGGGTAACTATTTAGGAACGACCACTTCCAGGGTAACTATTTAGGGAACGATCGCTTCCAGGGTAACTATTTAGGGAACGATCGCTTCCAGGGTAACTATTTAGGGAACGACGCTTCCAGGGTAACTATTTAGGGAACGACCGCTTCCAGGGTAACTATTTAGGGAACGTCGCTTCCAGGGTAACTATTTAGGAACGATCGCTTCCAGGGTAACTATTTAGGGAACGATCGCTTCCAGGGTAACTATTTAGGGAACGATCGCTTCCAGGGTAACTATTTAGGGAACGACCGCTTCCAGGGTAACTATTTAGGGAACGACCGCTTCCAGGGTAACTATTTAGGGAACGACCGCTTCCAGGGTAACTATTTAGGGAACGACCGCTTCCAGGGTAACTATTTAGGGAACGACCACTTCCAGGGTAACTATTTAGGGAATGATGGCTTCCAGGGTAACCGACCACTTCCAGGGTAACTATTTAGGAATGATGCTTCCAGGGTAACTATTTAGGGAACGACCGCTTCCAGGGTAACTATTTAGGAACGATCGCTTCCAGGGTAACTATTTAGGAACGACCGCTTCCAGGGTAACTATTTAGGGAACGATCGCTTCCAGGGTAACTATTTAGGGAACGACCGCTTCCAGGGTAACTATTTAGGGACGACCGCTTCCAGGGTTAGGGAACGACCACTTCCAGGGTAACTATTTAGGAACGACCGCTTCCAGGTAACTATTTAGGGAACGACCACTTCCAGGGTAACTATTTAGGAACGACCGCTTCCAGGGTAACTATTTAGGAACGATCGCTTCCAGGGTAACTATTTAGGGAACGACCGCTTCCAGGGTAACTATTTAGGGAACGACGCTTCCAGGTTAGGGAACGACCACTTCCAGGGTAACTATTTAGGGAACGACCGCTTCCAGGGTAACTATTTAGGGAACGACCGCTTCCAGGGTAACTATTTAGGGAACGACCGCTTCCAGGGTAACTATTTAGGGAACGACCGCTTCCAGGGTAACTATTTAGGGAATGATGGCTTCCAGGGTAACTATTTAGGGAACGATCGCTTCCAGGTAACTATTTAGGGAATGATGGCTTCCAGGTAACTATTTAGGGAACGACCACTTCCAGGGTAACTATTTAGGGAACGACCGCTTCCAGGGTAACTATTTAGGGAACGATCGCTTCCAGGGTAACTATTTAGGGAACGACCACTTCCAGGGTGAGGGAATGACCGCTTCCAGGGTAACTATTTAGTGAACGACCGCTTCCAGGGTGAGGGAATGACCGCTTCCAGGGTAACTATTTAGGGAACGACCACTTCCAGGGTGAGGGAATGACCGCTTCCAGGGTAACTATTTAGGGAACGATCGCTTCCAGGGTGAGGGAATGACCGCTTCCAGGGTAACTATTTAGTGAACGACCGCTTCCACCGCTTCCAGGGTAACTATTTAGGGAACGACCACTTCCAGGGTGAGGGAATGACCGCTTCCAGGGTAACTATTTAGGGAACGACCGCTTCCAGGGTAACTATTTAGGGAACGACCGCTTCCAGGGTAACTATTTAGGGAACGACCGCTTCCAGGGTTAGGGGACCATTGGTTAGGGAACGACCGCTTCCAGGGTTAGGGAACGACCGCTTCCAGGGTAACTATTTAGGGAATGACGGCTTCCATGGGTAACTATTTAGGGAACGTTCTGTCCAATTCCTTATTGTAAATAATTAGCGTTCTGTCCAATTCCTTATTGTAAATAATTAGCGTTCTGTCCAATTCCTTATTGTAAATAATTAGCGTTCTGTCCAATTCCTTAATTAGCGTTCTGTCCAATTCCTTATTGTAAATAATTAGCGTTCTGTCCAATTCCTTATTGTAAATAATTAGCGTTCTGTCCAATTCCTTATTGTAAATAATTAGCGTTCTGTCCAATTCCTTATTGTAAATAATTAGCGTTCTGTCCAATTCCTTATTGTAAATAATTAGCGTTCTGTCCAATTCCTTAATTAGCGTTCTGTCCAATTCCTTATTGTAAATAATTAGCGTTCTGTCCAATTCCTTATTGTAAATAATTAGCGTTCTGTCCAATTCCTTATTGTAAATAATTAGCGTTCTGTCCAATTCCTTAATTAGCGTTCTGTCCAATTCCTTATTGTAAATAATTAGCTTCTGTCCAATTCCTTATTGTAAATAATTTAGGTTCTGTCCAATTCCTTATTGTAAATAATTAGCGTTCTGTCCAATTCCTTATTGTAAATAATTAGCGTTCTGTCCAATTCCTTATTGTAAATAATTAGCGTTCTGTCCAATTCCTTAATTAGCGTTCTGTCCAATTCCTTATTGTAAATAATTAGCGTTTTGTCCAATTCCTTATTGTAAATAATCATGTACAACTATATAATATTATAAACACAATATTTTGCGTACATTGGAATACCACTGTATGCCTATCTATAATTATGTAAGCATCAGAGTGCATGCATATTCATGTTTCTTTCTTTAACACCCATACTCTTACGTACGCTTTGCCTGTTTTTTCTCTTTGTTTTAATGCTATATTTCTCTAGTTTCAGGTGCATTATTTTAATATTTATTGTCAGGGATCATTCTAGAGGACACAATACGAAATCCGAAATTGTCGCCCTAGGGAGGGGCCCCACTTCTCCCTAAAATTTTCGATTTTCAAATTGTGTCTAGTAAGTAAGATACACTGGCCCATTATAAAGCACTCCGTCTATTCAAATGTTGTATTTAATGGTTGTACTGTGCATTTTAACCCTATTTTGCAGAAGTATATTAAAGAACACCATTTAAGGAAGCGATCACGCGCTTTCTCACTTCTCCCAAAAATTCTGACCTAGAATGAACCCTGTATTGTGACTGTATTGAGCTTGTGTATTATTGTACATTGAATTGATGATAGGTGAACAGCCTCATACTATGGCGATTGTTTCAATTAATTTAATAGCATGTATTGTATAACTTATATTCCATATTTCATTACGGTCGATTGCGACACTGCGGTTGATTGACACCCGGTTACAGTAACCCGAACTACTGAGGTCATTCCCCGAACACAGCGAATAATATTAATATCAACAAAACATACTTTCATGTGAGGAAGCTATCCAGCTGACTTGTGAAAGGTTGGTGGTTCTAACCAGGTGCCCGTCCGTGCCTGAAATATTGCTCAGAGGGGCAACCAGGGTCTTACTCCACAGATAATTGCTGGAGAGTCGCCATACGACGACCTAAGCTGTTGGTGTAGCTTTAACTGAACAAAAGATTAAATTCAAGAACATTTATATTTTGACACATATCTACTGTACTACATGCACTCTTTGAGTTTGTCTGTAGTTACCGTATAGACTCACCATATAGTGTCGAGGCTGTTGTCTGTAGTTACCGTATAGACTCACCATATAGTGTCGAGGCTGTTGTCACCGTATAGACTCACCATATAGTGTCGAGGCTGTTGTCTGTAGTTACCGTATAGACTCACCATATAGTGTCGAGGCTGTAACTTGAAATCTGGCAAAACGTAGTTTACATACCGGTACACTACTTGGTCCTGAAAATCTCTCAAAAGTGTTGGGATCAACAAATTGGCGAGATAAATAGCCAAATTAATATGTAATACACATTGGTTTAGTTTTCAAAAATATTTTTGCATGATCAACCATTCTAGAGCATGTTTATAAGCTTGACTTGTGGTGTATATGGTAACCAACAAATGTTATAATCAACTGCTAAATACCTTGCTCTTATATTGTAATGCTACTAGGTTTTTAAGGAAGTTATAATAGCACGTCGCACTTACCGTAATTTACGATCCTGTTACAAACACATTATTGCCTATCAAAATACGATTTACTAATCGGTACCCTTTCTAAATTCTTACGAAGTCGTCCTCCTATGGAAAGACTGCTTTTGTTTGTTTATATAAAATATAATGTATTGTTGTTTATTTAGGTGACTGTCAGTCCGTCTGCCCCCACTTCAGGAACTATTTAGTGGCAGCATACCTATGTTTGCATCCACCAAGTACCAGCGGCAGACCATGAGACTTGTCCAGCAGGAGATCAGCAAACCATTCGCAAAGAGACCAAAGAAGAAGCTCAAGCTGAAAATGGAGCAATTCTTCGGGCAAGGACAAAGTAGTTAGCCAGTACCCCGATGTCTTGGTCAGCCAGACCCCGATGTCTTGGTCAAATCTCCTGGTTTCTTCAGTAGTGTCTGAATCAACCTCCTGCCTTCTTGATCTCACTGTCGAGTTAGTGGTCCACTAACATTTCATAGTTAATCAGATAGTTGTGACAAGTTGTGACAGACTAAGTACACAATTTAGCATGTCGGCTATTTCATTGAAATCTACACACGCATTGCCAATAACCTCTGACACTACAATCTACACACGCATTGCCAATAACCTCTGACATTACAATCTACACATGCATTGCCAATAACCTCTGATGTTACAATCTACACACGCATTGCCAATAACCCCTGACGTTACAATATACACACACATTGCCAATAACCCCATACGTTACAATATACACACACATTGCCAATAACCTCTGACATTACAATCTACACACACATTGCCAATAACCTCCAACGTTACAATATACACTGCCAATAACCTCCAACGTTACAATATACACACACATCAGGTTATTGACAAGTTGCGACACAATAGAGATAATTTAGCGCGGCATAATCACAGGTTTCCTGCGTCCGAGAAAACCCTGCACACACATTTACAATCATTAAAATGCGATTATGTCCGACTGATTTGTTTTACATGTCGGGTGGTCGGGCGGGCCTGTGGATTTTGCGAAGACTGCTGTTCTTCTGTCTGGCATAATTAGATTGATTGAAAATGGCAATTCTGAAGTTTTTATGTTTGAATAATAACTCAAATGTTATTATTCCAACATAAAGGCGTATTACCATGAACATCTTTTTGCTTTTGCCAACATGCCTCTATATCTTTCTACAGCTACAGGATGAACAAAAAACTATTTGAAACTACCGAAACTACTGGTGTACAACAGGGCTCATCATGGACAAAAGTCTCCTGGGGGCACCATTTCTCCCTCCCATTTTTTTTTTACAATATTCAGTCCATTGTAAAAAGCACTAAATAATACCATTAGATGACGTTTTCTCACTTCTCCCCAAAATTGGGGTCTAGCTCGAGCCCGGGTACCCATTGAATCGCTGCCATTATAATTATATAAAGGTGAAATGTTGTGCAACTATTCAAATACAGTATATAATTTTCATAATATCCAATTAATAAATTTTTCTCTTTCCACACAAGAAATACGGAAAAAATGTTTGGTAGTGCTATTGGGGTGGACGGACATTTGATATTTTGGGAAATGGGACATTCTCACGTTGGGTTATAGATTTATTTGTATAATTGTTTAATATTAACAGGGTTGTTGTGTGAATCTTTCCAAAAATAAATATTGTTAAATTTGGAAAAGCTGAGTTTTCACATTTTAGGTGGGGGCGATTCTCTTTTCAGTATTTTGGCAGATTTCCATTCACAGCCTTGATTTACTTACTGTTTGTTACTTTCACCTACTGGGTCTCTGTGTGTATATAGATTAGGGTTCCCTTTGTCTGTTGCCAAAATGACATTTTACAAAACATGTGCCAAAAATGTACCGCCAGTGTTGTTTTTTTGTCGCAATTGGCTACCGACGGCGGGAACCCCGCAATTAATTTCCGGCGATATGACTCTGTGGACATGGGGTGTGGTGTGCAGCGTTATTGCAGACAACAGAAGTAGCAAGCTTCCATTACATATTTCGCATCTATTTATTACGTCATTTAATTCATTAGTTGTGTCGATCATTTTATAGAGGATTCCATTGTTCCAAGACGGGCAATTCCATTACAGAAATGTATATCGTGTTTTCTAGATTATACACAAATATGAATATTTTTCAATTGGTAACTATGATCAATACTTCTCACTGGTATACAAGCGTCTCGGTTTGTTTTTGCCAGCAATTTCAATAAATCATGGTAAATTTGGACCAGTTCATTTATCAAAATGGGCAGATACGAGACGGCTCATCTGGATCTACACTTTTTGTAAGCCTATTTAGAGGTCTGCAAGTGTTGTCTAAAAATAGTAATATTACTGGTAAAAGGTGCAGATCCAGACGAGACGGCTCATCTGGATCTACACTTTTTGTAGTGTTTGAGGTTGATATATATGTTGTGGTATGTTTCACTGACAGCTTTGAAATGTAGCTATTTTTGATGTATTGCTACTGTAGTTAAACAACTTGCTATGGCATGCATGTTTTCAAACAAATCTCTTCTCATTTTGTGAGATTATTATATAATTTCTGCGCCCACTAAACTGGAACCATACAGACCATAACTTCCAAATTGGAGAGTTGAATCTCTTGAGAACCAGACTGTACGCTGTTAAGTTGTTGATAAGATACTGCTGTCCTTGCTCAACCAGCATAAAAACGTTGCGTCGTTTCTAGAATTTAAATCACTGCCTTGAACGCGAGAACACTGGGAATCCTGAATTCGCAGAAATGCAGCAAAAGCCAGTGTCGTGAGGGCGACGGGGGCAAGTACCACTTAAGAGCGTGCAGTTTCACAGTCTTGGGTTGAATAAATTTGTAGAACTTTCATATATGTAATTGATAAATCTTTATTATATCTCTGCAGAAATACAAACTGGGTCCTTAAAATACCCGAGACGACAAAGGTGTATAGCGGCATTGTGCCAACATTGTTACTCGTACATTTTTTGTGTCGTGTTGAGAAACGGATAAGAATAGGAATTCAGATACACGCACCAATCTAACACAAACCAGCTTTCTTATTCGAAACAGATTTGTGTTTTTTATTATTATGTGTGTACAGTGTTGGTGGACAAAATGGCAATATTCATTTTTGTGGTGAGTAGTGTAGTAGTTGCTAGGGAACACCATAGCATATATATACTATGGAAGTATACATTTTCAAATAGTATCCGAGTAGTTCAACTAATAAACGTCATATATGACGTATGTTTAACAAAATACTGTAAACATCCTTGCGTAATATGAGTGTTACTCTAAAAACATTTGTTTGCGACGTCCCTTTAAGGTTTGTGTATATAAGCATGGTGTTTCTAGCCGGGTATTCCCCCACCAATAACAGCCGAGAGTCGGTCCGACATTTAAGCCCAAAAAACTGGTCAGTGTGGCGACCGTATTTATAGACGTGCTATGCTTTTAGTCGTAGTTGTTATACTAAAACCTTTTTATGGACGAGTCGCAGTAGTCCCGATTTGTTGTTGCTAGGCGACGTTGCAGAACTGTGGGTTTGAAACCCGACATTCTACAATTGTTGTTAATGAAGAGGTTTGTTTTAAGATCTCTATATATTTTTGATTGTTTTTAGGTTATGTAGATGCTATTACGCGGCAGATTAGTATGTGTAATGTGTTATTATTGTTAAGTTTGAAGTACGGGAAGTCGCAGAGAAACATTCCATGTAGTGTTGCATATACTTCGACTGTCCCAGTTTTAATGCCAGCAAATTGTAGTAAAATCTGATCTACGCACATTCATTTCTTGGTTAAGATTATATATACAATCAAACCTGTCTTAAGCAGCCAGCCACGGGAATCCAGAGACTGGCTGCTTAATAGAGGTGACCACTAACACAGGTTTGACTGTAATTAATTGCATTGGATTTCTTCGATGGTGTGTGTGTAGGGATGATTTCTTCTATGATACTGGTGTGTGTGTGTAGGGAGGATTTCTTCTATGATACTGGTGTGTGTGTAGGGAGGATTTCTTCGATGGTGAAACTTACCTTTTTTAGAAATTGAACAGGAAAACGTTGCCCGACAGGTCAGTTAAAATCCAAACCAAATTACACTGGCTGTATACGATTGCAGCTTTAGAGAAACTGGAATATGACTGACACATTTTTTTATGTTCTTTCAGCATTACCTATTGTAACAGGTCAGCGTTATTCTTATACATGTATATAGTACATACCCAGTTTCTCCTGCCACAGGCAACCATATTCAAGTAACCTTGTATGACCCAACACGAGTCTGCATTTGGGTTTTTTAGGAAGAAATCTCTATAATAAACCATATATTGCCATGTGAATCTGTGATATAGACCAGCCAAATTATTGTTGAATTATTCAATATTTAAATAAAATGGAAAAAACTGCATTAATATTTTATTTGTCTTCTATTTAGGATAAGCTGCTGTAATTAACTCGAGTCTCCGCGTGTTGATATCCTTAGGCAAATCACAGTGGTTGCCGAGAAATAATGACCTACCTATAGGCAAATCAGTGGTTGTCTAGAAATAATGACCTACCTATAGGCAAATCAGTGCCAAGAAATAGTGACCTACCTATAGGCAAATCACAGTGGTTGCCGAGAAATAATGACCTACCTATAGGCAAATCAGTGGTTGTCTAGAAATAATGACCTACCTATAGGCAAATCAGTGCCAAGAAATAGTGACCTACCTATAGGCAAATCAGTGGTTGCCTAGAAATAATGACCTACCTATAGGCAAATCAGTGCCGAGAAATAGTGACCTACCTATAGGCAAATCACAGTGCCGAGAAATAGTGACCTACCTATAGGCAAATCACAGTGGTTGCCAAGAAATAGTGATACTGATGGCGAGTTCTGTAAATAAACAAACATGTATAGCACCCAATATTTAATAAGGGCAATAGATATCATTCTGAACGAGGAAACTCTAATATACATGGGTTATAGTTTCGCTGTACGTATATGTACTAGTCAAGTTCATTAGTAACTGTCGTTTGATTAAAGTGTGCTTGGTAAATTTTCAATGGCTAACACATGCATATGCTTTTCCCCTGTAATTGTAAAAATAAAACTATAATTCACATGCAAATATATCCATTACCTTTACAAAGTGATCAATGTCAATAAATATAGAAGTAAAATATTGAAATATACGACAGTAATTGTGCTCTTGGACTCGTTCACACCCAGACCATGCCTGAGCCACTCGTTCAGAACATGCCTGAGCCACTCGTTCACACCCAGACCGTGCCTGAGCCACTCGTTCACACCCAGACGTTGCCTGTGCCACTCGTTCACACCCAGACCTTGCCTGAGCCACTCGTTCACACCCAGACATTGCCTGTGCCACTCGTTCACACCCAGACGTTGCCCGAGCCACTCGTTCACACCCAGACCTTGCCCGAGCCACTCGTTCACACCCAGACCTTGCCCGTGCCACTCGTTCACACCCAGACGTTGCCTGAGCCACTCGTTCACACCCAGACGTTGCCTGAGCCACTCGTTCACACCCAGACGTTGCCCGAGCCACTCGTTCACACCCAGACGTTGCCTGAGCCACTCGTTCACACCCAGATGTGCCTGAGCCACTCGTTCACACCCAGACGTTGCCTGAGCCACTCGTTCACACCCAGACGTTGCCTGAGCCACTCGTTCACACCCAGACCTTGCCTGAGCCACTCGTTCACACCCAGACGTTGCCTGAGCCACTCGTTCACACCCAGACGTTGCCTGAGCCACTCGTTCACACCCAGACGTTGCCTGAGCCACTCGTTCACACCCAGACGTTGCCTGAGCCACTCGTTCACACCCAGACGTTGCCCGAGCCACTCGTTCACACCCAGACGTTGCCTGAGCCACTCGTTCACACCCAGACCTTGCCTGAGCCACTCGTTCACACCCAGACGTTGCCCGAGCCACTCGTTCACACCCAGACGTTGCCTGAGCCACTCGTTCACACCCAGACGTTGCCTGTGCCACTCGTTCACACCCAGACGTTGCCTGAGCCACTCGTTCACACCCAGACCTTGCCTGAGCCACTCGTTCACACCCAGACGTTGCCTGAGCCACTCGTTCACACCCAGACGTTGCCTGAGCCACTCGTTCACACCCAGACGTTGCCTGAGCCACTCGTTCACACCCAGACGTTGCCTGAGCCACTCGTTCACACCCAGACGTTGCCTGAGCCACTCGTTCACACCCAGACGTTGCCTGAGCCACTCGTTCACACCCAGACGTTGCCTGAGCCACTCGTTCACACCCAGACGTTGCCTGAGCCACTCGTTCACACCCAGACGTTGCCTGAGCCACTCGTTCACACCCAGACGTTGCCTGAGCCACTCGTTCA
>CM026390.1:109780316-109801443 GCA_014843695.1 Archivesica marissinica
ACTGATGGTATATACAGCGATACAGTGTAGGTTGCAGCTGATGCTATATACAGAGATACAGTGTAGGTTGCAACTGATGCTATATACAGGAACACAGTGTAGGTTGCAGCTGATGCTATATACAGGGATACAGTGTAGGTTGCAGCTGATGCTATATACAGGGATACAGTGTAGGTTGCAACTGATGGTATATACAGGGATACAGTGTAGGTTGCAGCTGATGCTATATACAGGGATACAGTGTAGGTTGCAGCTGATGCTATATACATGGATACAGTGTAGGTTGCAACTGATGGTATATACAGGAACACAGTGTATGTTGCAACTGATGCTATATACAGGGATACAGTGTAAGTTGCAGCTGATGCTATATAAAGGAACACAGTGTAGGTTGCAGCTGATGTTATATACAGGAACACAGTGTATGTTGCAGCTGATGCTATATACAGGGACACAGTGTAGGTTGCAGCTGATGCTATATACAGGAACACAGTGTAGGTTGCAGCTGATACTATATACAGGGATACAGTGTAGGTTGCAGCTGATGCTATATACAGGGGTACAGTGTAGGTTGCAGTTGATGCTATATAAAGGTATACAGTGTAGGTTGCAGCTGATGCTATATACAGGGATACAGTGTAGGTTGCAACTGATGGTATATACAGGGATACAGTGTAGGTTGCAACTGATGGTATATACAGGGACACAGTGTAGGTTGCAGCTGATGCTATATACAGGAACACAGTGTAGGTTGCAGCTGATGCTATATACATGGATACAGAGTAGGTTGCAGCTGATGCTATATACAGGGATACAGAGTAGGTTGCAGCTGATGCTATATACAGGGATACAGTGTTGGTTGCAGCTGATGGTATATACAGTGACACAGTGCAGGTTGCAGCTGATGGTATATACAGGGATACAGTGTAGGTTGCAGCTGATGCTATATACATGGATACAGAGTAGGTTGCAGCTGATGCTATATACAGGGATACAGAGTAGGTTGCAGCTGATGCTATATACAGGGATACAGTGTATGTTGCAGCTGATGGTATATACAGGGATACAGTGCAGGTTGCAGCTGATGGTATATACAGTGACACAGTGCAGGTTGCAGCTGATGGTATATACAGGGATACAGTGTAGGTTGCAGCTGATGCTATATACAGGGATACAGTGCAGGTTGCAGCTGATGGTATATACAGGGATACAGTGTAGGTTGCAGCTGATGTTATATACAGGGACACAGTGCAGGTTGCAGCTGATGGTATATACAGGGACACAGTGCAGGTTGCAGCTGATGGTATATACAGGGATAGTGTAGGTTGCAGCTGATGGTATATACAGGGACACAGTGTAGGTTGCAACTGATGCTATATACAGGGATACAGTGTAGGTTGCAGCTGATGGTATATACAGGGACACAGTGTCGGTTGCAGCTGATGTTATATACAGGGACACAGTGTAGGTTGCAACTGTGTATATACGACACAGTGTCGGTTGCAGATGATGTATATACAGGGACACAGTGTAGGTTGCAGCTGATGCTATATACAGGGACACCGTGTAGGTTGCAACTGATGGTATATACAGCGATACAGTGTAGGTTGCAGCTGATGCCTATACAGAGATACAGTGTATGTTGCAACTGATGCTATATACAGGAACACAGTGTAGGTTGCAGCTGATGCTATATACAGGGATACAGTGTAGGTTGCAGCTGATGCTATATACAGGGGTACAGTGTAGGTTGCAACTGATGGTATATACAGAGATACAGTGTAGGTTGCAGCTGATGCTATATAAAGGGATACAGTGTAAGTTGCAGCTGATGCTATATACATGGGTACAGTGTAGGTTGCAACTGATGGTATATACAGGAACACAGTGTATGTTGCAACTGATGGTATATACAGGGATACAGTGTAAGTTGCAGCTGATGCTATATAAAGGAACACAGTGTATGTTGCAGCTGATGTTATATACAGGAACACAGTGTATGTTGCAGCTGATGCTATATACAGGGACACAGTGTAGGTTGCAGCTGATGCTATATAAAGGGACACAGTGTAGGTTGCAGCTGATACTATATACAGGGATACAGTGTAGGTTGCAGCTGATGCTATATACAGGGGTAGTGTAGTTGCAGTTGATGCTATATAAAGGTATACAGTGTAGGTTGCAGCTGATGCTATATACAGGGATACAGTGTAGGTTGCAACTGATGGTATATACAGGGATACAGTGTAGGTTGCAACTGATGGCATATACAGAGACACAGTGTAGGTTGCAGCTGATGCTATATACAGGAACACAGTGTAGGTTGCAGCTGATGCTATATACATGGATACAGAGTAGGTTGCAGCTGATGCTATATACAGGGATACAGTGTTGGTGCAGCTGATGGTATATACAGTGACACAGTGCAGGTTGCAGCTGATGGTATATACAGGGATACAGTGTAGGTTGCAGCTGATGCTATATACAGGGATACAGTGTAGGTTGCAGCTGATGCTATATACAGGGATACAGTGTAGGTTGCAGCTGATGCTATATACAGGGATACAGTGTATGTTGCAGCTGATGGTATATACAGGGATACAGTGCAGGTTGCAGCTGATGGTATATACAGGGACACAGTGCAGGTTGCAGCTGATGGTATATACAGGGATACAGTGTAGGTTGCAGCTGATGCTATATACAGGGATACAGTGTAGGTTGCAGCTGATGGTATATACAGGGATACAGTGTAGGTTGCAGCTGATGTTATATACAGGGACACAGTGCAGGTTGCAGCTGATGGTATATACAGTGACACAGTGCAGGTTGCAGCTGATGGTATATACAGGGATAGTGTAGGTTGCAGCTGATGGTATATACAGGGACACAGTGTAGGTGCAACTGATGCTATATACATGGATACAGTGTAGGTTGCAGCTGATGGTATATACAGGGACACAGTGTAGGTTGCAGCTGATGGTATATACAGAGATACAGTGTAGGTTGCAACTAATGGTATATACAGGGATACAGTGTAGGTTGCAACTGATGGTATATACAGGGATACAGTGTAGGTTGCAACTGATGCTATATACAGGGATATAGTGCAGGTTGCAGTTGATGCTATATACAGGGATACAGTGTAGGTTGCAGCTGATGCTATATACAGGGATACAGAGTAGGTTGCAGCTGATGCTATATACAGGGATACAGTGTAGGTTACAGCTGATGCTATATACAGGGATACAGTGTAGGTTGCAACTGATGCTATATACAGGGATACAGTGTAGGTTGCAGCTGATGCTATATACAGGAACACAGTGTAGGTTGCAGCTGATGCTATATACAGGGATACAGTGTAGGTTGCAACTGATGCTATATACAGGGAAACAGTGTAGGTTGCAACTGTTGCTATATACAGGGATACAGTGTAGGTTGCAGCTGATGTTATATACAGGAACACAGTGTATGTTGCAACTGATGCTATATACAGGGATACGGTGTAGGTTGCAACTGATGTCATATACAGGAACACAGTGTAGGTTGCAACTGATGGAATATACAGGGACACAGTGTCGGTTGCAGCTGATGTTATATACAGGGACACAGTGTAGGTTGCAACTGATGGTATATACAGGGACACAGTGTCGGTTGCAGCTGATGTTATATACAGGGACACAGTGTAGGTTGCAGCTGATGCTATATACAGGGACACCGTGTAGGTTGCAACTGATGGTATATACAGCGATACAGTGTAGGTTGCAGCTGATGCTATATACAGAGATACAGTGTATGTTGCAACTGATGCTATATACAGGAACACAGTGTAGGTTGCAGCTGATGCTATATACAGCGATACAGTGTAGGTTGCAACTGATGCTATATACAGGAACACAGTGTAGGTTGCAGCTGATGCTATATACAGGGATACAGTGTAGGTTGCAGCTGATGCTATATACAGGGGTACAGTGTAGGTTGCAACTGATGGTATATACAGGGATACAGTGTAGGTTGCAGCTGATGCTATATACATGGGTACAGTGTAGGTTGCAACTGATGGTATATACAGGAACACAGTGTATGTTGCAACTGATGCTATATACAGGGATACAGTGTAAGTTGCAGCTGATGCTATATAAAGGAACACAGTGTATGTTGCAGCTGATGTTATATACAGGAACACAGTGTATGTTGCAGCTGATGCTATATACAGGGACACAGTGTAGGTTGCAGCTGATGCTATATAAAGGAACACAGTGTAGGTTGCAGCTGATACTATATACAGGGATACAGTGTAGGTTGCAGCTGATGCTATATACAGGGGTACAGTGTAGGTTGCAGTTGATGCTATATAAAGGTATACAGTGTAGGTTGCAGCTGATGCTATATACAGGGATACAGTGTAGGTTGCAACTGATGGTATATACAGGGATACAGTGTAGGTTGCAACTGATGGCATATACAGAGACACAGTGTAGGTTGCAGCTGATGCTATATACAGGAACACAGTGTAGGTTGCAGCTGATGCTATATACATGGATACAGAGTAGGTTGCAGCTGATGCTATATACAGGGATACAGAGTAGGTTGCAGCTGATGCTATATACAGGGATACAGTGTAGGTTGCAGCTGATGGTATATACAGTGACACAGTGCAGGTTGCAGCTGATGGTATATACAGGGATACAGTGTAGGTTGCAGCTGATGCTATATACATGGATACAGAGTAGGTTGCAGCTGATGCTATATACAGGGATACAGAGTAGGTTGCAGCTGATGCTATATACAGGGATACAGTGTATGTTGCAGCTGATGGTATATACAGGGATACAGTGCAGGTTGCAGCTGATGGTATATACAGTGACACAGTGCAGGTTGCAGCTGATGGTATATACAGGGATACAGTGTAGGTTGCAGCTGATGCTATATACAGGGATACAGTGCAGGTTGCAGCTGATGGTATATACAGGGATACAGTGTAGGTTGGAGCTGATGTTATATACAGGGACACAGTGCAGGTTGCAGCTGATGGTATATACAGTGACACAGTGCAGGTTGCAGCTGATGGTATATACAGGGATAGTGTAGGTTGCAGCTGATGGTATATACAGGGACACAGTGTAGGTGCAACTGATGCTATATACATGGATACAGTGTAGGTTGCAGCTGATGGTATATACAGGGACACAGTGTAGGTTGCAGCTGATGGTATATACAGAGATACAGTGTAGGTTGCAACTAATGGTATATACAGGGATACAGTGTAGGTTGCAACTGATGGTATATACAGGGATACAGTGTAGGTTGCAACTGATGCTATATACAGGGATATAGTGCAGGTTGCAGTTGATGCTATATACAGGGATACAGTGTAGGTTGCAGCTGATGCTATATACAGGGATACAGAGTAGGTTGCAGCTGATGCTATATACAGGGATACAGTGTAGGTTACAGCTGATGCTATATACAGGGATACAGTGTAGGTTGCAACTGATGCTATATACAGGGATACAGTGTAGGTTGCAGCTGATGCTATATACAGGAACACAGTGTAGGTTGCAGCTGATGCTATATACAGGGATACAGTGTAGGTTGCAACTGATGCTATATACAGGGATACAGTGTAGGTTGCAACTGTTGCTATATACAGGGATACAGTGTAGGTTGCAGCTGATGTTATATACAGGAACACAGTGTATGTTGCAACTGATGCTATATACAGGGATACAGTGCAGGTTGCAACTGATGTTATATACACGGACACATTGTAGGTTGCAGCTGATACTATATACAGGGATACAGTGTAGGTTGCAGCTGATGTTATATACAGGGATACAGTGTAGGTTGCAGCTGATGGTATATACAGGAACACAGTGTAGGTTGCAACTGATGTTATATACAGGGACACAGTGTAGGTTGCAGCTGATGCTATATACAGGGACACAGTGTAGGTTGCAGCTGATGCTATATACAGGGATACAGTGTAGGTTGCAACTGATGCTATATACAGGAACACAGTGTAGGTTGCAGCTGATGCTATATACAGCGATACAGTGTAGGTTGCAACTGATGCTATATACAGGAACACAGTGTAGGTTGCAGCTGATGCTATATACAGGGATACAGTGTAGGTTGCAGCTGATGCTATATACAGGGATACAGTGTAGGTTGCAACTGATGGTATATACAGGGATACAGTGTAGGTTGCAGCTGATGCTATATACAGGGATACAGTGTAGGTTGCAGCTGATGCTATATACATGGGTACAGTGTAGGTTGCAACTGATGGTATATACAGGAACACAGTGTATGTTGCAACTGATGCTATATACAGGGATACAGTGTAAGTTGCAGCTGATGCTATATAAAGGAACACAGTGTATGTTGCAGCTGATGTTATATACAGGAACACAGTGTATGTTGCAGCTGATGCTATATACAGGGACACAGTGTAGGTTGCAGCTGATGCTATATAAAGGAACACAGTGTAGGTTGCAGCTGATACTATATACAGGGATACAGTGTAGGTTGCAGCTGATGCTATATACAGGGGTACAGTGTAGGTTGCAGTTGATGCTATATAAAGGTATACAGTGTAGGTTGCAGCTGATGCTATATACAGGGATACAGTGTAGGTTGCAACTGATGGTATATACAGGGATACAGTGTAGGTTGCAACTGATGGCATATACAGAGACACAGTGTAGGTTGCAGCTGATGCTATATACAGGAACACAGTGTAGGTTGCAGCTGATGCTATATACATGGATACAGAGTAGGTTGCAGCTGATGCTATATACAGGGATACAGAGTAGGTTGCAGCTGATGCTATATACAGGGATACAGAGTAGGTTGCAGCTGATGCTATATACAGGGATACAGTGTATGTTGCAGCTAATGGTATATACAGGGATACAGTGCAGGTTGCAGCTGATGGTATATACAGTGACACAGTGCAGGTTGCAGCTGATGGTATATACAGGGATACAGTGTAGGTTGAAGCTGATGCTATATACAGTGATACAGTGCAGGTTGCAGCTGATGGTATATACATGGATACAGTGTAGTTTGGAGCTGATGTTATATACAGGGACACAGTGCAGGTTGCAGCTGATGGTATATACAGTGACACAGTGCAGGTTGCAGCTGATGGTATATACAGGGATAGTGTAGGTTGCAGCTGATGGTATATACAGGGACACAGTGTAGGTGCAACTGATGCTATATACATGGATACAGTGTAGGTTGCAGCTGATGGTATATACAGGGACACAATGTAGGTTGCAGCTGATGGTATATACAGAGATACAGTGTAGGTTGCAACTAATGGTATATACAGGGATACAGTGTAGGTTGCAACTGATGGTATATACAGGGATACAGTGTAGGTTGCAACTGATGCTATATACAGGGATATAGTGCAGGTTGCAGTTGATGCTATATACAGGGATACAGTGTAGGTTGCAGCTGATGCTATATACAGGGATACAGAGTAGGTTGCAGCTGATGCTATATACAGGGATACAGTGTAGGTTACAGCTGATGCTATATACAGGGATACAGTGTAGGTTGCAACTGATGCTATATACAGGGATACAGTGTAGGTTGCAGCTGATGCTATATACAGGAACACAGTGTAGGTTGCAGCTGATGCTATATACAGGGATACAGTGTAGGTTGCAACTGATGCTATATACAGGGATACAGTGTAGGTTGCAACTGTTGCTATATACAGGGATACAGTGTATGTTGCAGCTGATGTTATATACAGGAACACAGTGTATGTTGCAACTGATGCTATATACAGGGATACAGTGCAGGTTGCAACTGATGTTATATACACGGACACATTGTAGGTTGCAGCTGATACTATATACAGGGATACAGTGTAGGTTGCAGCTGATGTTATATACAGGGATCCAGTGTAGGTTGCAGCTGATGGTATATACAGGAACACAGTGTAGGTTGCAACTGATGCTATATACAGGGATACAGTGCAGGTTGCAGCTGATGCTATATACAGGGATACAGTGTAGGTTGCAGCTGATGCTATATACAGGGATACAGAGTAGGTTGCAGCTGATGCTATATACAGGGATACAGTGTAGGTTACAGCTGATGCTATATACAGGGATACAGTGCAGGTTGCAACTGATGTTACATACACGGACACATTGTAGGTTGCAGCTGATACTATATACAGGGATACAGTGTAGGTTGCAGCTGATGTTATATACAGGGATACAGTGTAGGTTGCAGCTGATGGTATATACAGGAACACAGTGTAGGTTGCAGCTGATGCTATATACAGGGATACAGTGTAGGTTACAGCTGATGGTATATACAGGGATACAGTGTAGGTTACAGCTGATGCTATATACAGGGATAGAGTGTAGGTTGCAGCTGAGGCTATATACAGGAACACAGTGTAGGTTACAGCTGATGCTATATACAGGGATACAGTGTATGTTGCAGCTGATGCTATATACAGGGACACATTGTAGGTTGCAGCTGATACTATATACAGGGATACAGTGTAGGTTGCAGCTGATGCTATATACAGGGATACAGTGTAGGTTGCAGCTGATGCTATATACAGGGATACAGTGTAGGTTGCAGCTGATGCTATATACAGGGATACAGTGTAGGTTGCAACAGATGGTATATACAGGGATACAGTGCAGGTTGCAACTGATGGTACATACAGGGATACAGTGCAGGTTGCAACTGATGGTATATACAGGGATAGTGTAGGTTGCAACTGATGCTATATACAAGGATACAGTGTAGGTTGCAACTGGTGCTATATACAGGGATACAGTGTAGGTTGCAGCTGATGTTATATACAAGGATACAGTGTAGGTTGCAACTGATGCTATATACAGGGATACAGTGTAGGTTGCAGCTGATGCTATATACAGGAACACAGTGTAGGTTGCAGCTGATGCTATATACAGGGATACAGTGTAGGTTGCAACTGATGCTATATACAAGGATACAGTGTAGGTTGCAACTGGTGCTATATACAGGGATACAGTGTAGGTTGCAGCTGATGTTATATACAGGAACACAGTGTATGTTGCAACTGATGCTATATACAGGGATACAGTGTAAGTTGCAGCTGATGGTATATACAGGGATACAGTGTAGGTTGCAACTGATGGTATATACAGGGACACAGTGTAGGTTGCAACTGATGGTATATACAGGGATACAGTGTAGGTTGCAACTGATGGTATATACAGGGATACAGTGTAGGTTGCAACTGATGCTATATACAGGGATACAGTGTAGGTTACAGCTGATGGTATATACAGGGATACAGTGTAGGTTGCAGCTGATGGTATATACAGGGATACAGTGTAGGTTGCAACTGATGGAATATACAGGGACACAGTGTAGGTTGCAGCTGATGTTATATACAGGGACACAGTGTAGGTTGCAGCTGATGCTATATACAGGGACACAGTGTAGTTGCAACTGATGTTATATACAGCGATACAGTGTAGGTTGCAGCTGATGCTATATACAGAGATAAGTGTGGTTGCAACTGATGCTATATACAGGACACAGTGCAGGTTGCAGCTGATGCTATATACAGGGATACAGTGTAGGTTGCAACTGATGCTATATACAGGGATACAGTGCAGGTTGCAACCGATGTTATATACACGGACACATTGTAGGTTGCAGCTGATACTATATACAGGGATACAGTGTAGGTTGCAGCTGCTGTTATATACAGGGATACAGTGTAGGTTGCAGCTGATGGTATATACAGGAACACAGTGTAGGTTGCAACTGATGCTATATACAAGGATACAGTGTAGGTTGCAACTGGTGCTATATACAGGGGTACAGTGTAGGTTGCAGCTGATGTTATATACAGGAACACAGTGTATGTTGCAACTGATGCTATATACAGGGATACAGTGTAAGTTGCAGCTGATGGTATATACAGGGATACAGTTGAGGTTGCAACTGATGTTATATACACGGAAACAGTGTAGGTTGCAACTGATGGTATATACAGGAATACAGTGTAGGTTGCAACTGATGGTATATACAGGGATACAGTGTAGGTTGCAACTGATGCTATATACAGGGATACAGTGTAGGTTACAGCTGATGGTATATACAGGGATACAGTGTAGGTTGCAGCTGATAGTATATACAGGGATACGGTGTAGGTTGCAACTGATGGAATATACAGGGACACAGTGTCGGTTGCAGCTGATGTTATATACAGGGACACAGTGTAGGTTGCAGCTGATGCTATATACAGGGACACAGTGTAGGTTGCAACTGATGTTATATACAGCGATACAGTGTAGGTTGCAGCTGATGCTATATACAGAGATACAGTGTAGGTTGCAACTGATGCTATATACAGGAACACAGTGTAGGTTGCAGCTGATGCTATATACAGGGATACAGTGTAGGTTGCAACTGATGCTATATACAGGGATACAGTGTAGGTTGCAACTGATGCTATATACAGGGACACAGTGTAGGTTGCAGCTGATGCTATATACAGGGATACAGTGTAGGTTGCAGCTGATGCTATATACAGGGATACAGTGTAGGTTGCAGCTGATGCTATATACAGGGATACAGTGTAGGTTGCAACTGATGCTATATACAGGGACACAGTGTAGGTTGCAGCTGATGGTATATACAGGGATACAGTGTAGGTTGCAGCTGATGCTATATACAGGGACACAGTGTAGGTTGCAGCTGATGCTATATACAGGGACACAGTGTAGGTTGCAGCTGATGCTATATACAGGGACACAGTGTAGGTTGCAGCTGATGCTATATACAGGGAACAGTGTAGGTTGCAGCTGATGCTATATACAGGGATACAGTGTAGGTTGCAGCTGATGCTATATACAGGGATACAGTGTAGGTTGCAGCTGATGCTATATACAGGGATACAGTGTAGGTTGCAGCTGATGCTATATACAGGGATACAGTGTAGGTTGCAGCTGATGCTATATACAGGGATACAGTGTAGGTTGCAACAGATGGTATATACAGGGATACAGTGCAGGTTGCAACTGATGGTACATACAGGGATACAGTGCAGGTTGCAACTGATTGTATATACAGGGATAGTGTAGGTTGCAACTGATGCTATATACAAGGATACAGTGTAGGTTGCAACTGGTGCTATATACAGGGATACAGTGTAGGTTGCAGCTGATGTTATATACAAGGATACAGTGTAGTTTGCAACTGATGCTATATACAGGGATACAGTGTAGGTTGCAGCTGATGCTATATACAGGAACACAGTGTAGGTTGCAGCTGATGCTATATACAGGGACACAGTGTAGGTTGCAGCTGATGCCATATACAGAGATACAGTGTATGTTGCAACTGATGCTATATACAGGAACACAGTGTAGGTTGCAGCTGATGCTATATACAGCGATACAGTGTAGGTTGCAACTGATGCTATATACAGGAACACAGTGTAGGTTGCAACTGATGGTATATACAGGAACACAGTGTATGTTGCAACTGATGCTATATACAGGGATACAATGTAAGTTGCAGCTGATGCTATATAAAGGAACACAGTGTATGTTGCAGCTGATGTTATATACAGGAACACAGTGTATGTTGCAGCTGATGCTATATACAGGGACACAGTGTAGGTTGCAGCTGATGCTATATAAAGGAACACAGTGTAGGTTGCAGCTGATACTATATACAGGGATACAGTGTAGGTTGCAGCTGATGCTATATACAGGGGTACAGTGTAGGTTGCAGTTGATGCTATATAAAGGTATACAGTGTAGGTTGCAGCTGATGCTATATACAGGGATACAGTGTAGGTTGCAACTGATTGTATATACAGGGATACAGTGTAGGTTGCAACTGATGGCATATACAGAGACACAGTGTAGGTTGCAGCTGATGCTATATACAGGAACACAGTGTAGGTTGCAGCTGATGCTATATACATGGATACAGAGTAGGTTGCAGCTGATGCTATATACAGGGATACAGAGTAGGTTGCAGCTGATGCTATATACAGGGATACAGAGTAGGTTGCAGCTGATGCTATATACAGGGATACAGTGTATGTTGCAGCTAATGGTATATACAGGGATACAGTGCAGGTTGCAGCTGATGGTATATACAGTGACACAGTGCAGGTTGCAGCTGATGGTATATACAGGGATACAGTGTAGGTTGAAGCTGATGCTATATACAGTGATACAGTGCAGGTTGCAGCTGATGGTATATACATGGATACAGTGTAGTTTGGAGCTGATGTTATATACAGGGACACAGTGCAGGTTGCAGCTGATGGTATATACAGTGACACAGTGCAGGTTGCAGCTGATGGTATATACAGGGATAGTGTAGGTTGCAGCTGATGGTATATACAGGGACACAGTGTAGGTGCAACTGATGCTATATACATGGATACAGTGTAGGTTGCAGCTGATGGTATATACAGGGACACAGTGTAGGTTGCAGCTGATGGTATATACAGAGATACAGTGTAGGTTGCAACTAATGGTATATACAGGGATACAGTGTAGGTTGCAACTGATGGTATATACAGGGATACAGTGTAGGTTGCAACTGATGCTATATACAGGGATATAGTGCAGGTTGCAGTTGATGCTATATACAGGGATACAGTGTAGGTTGCAGCTGATGCTATATACAGGGATACAGAGTAGGTTGCAGCTGATGCTATATACAGGGATACAGTGTAGGTTGCAGCTGATGCTATATACAGGGATACAGTGTAGGTTGCAACTGATGCTATATACAGGGATACAGTGTAGGTTGCAGCTGATGCTATATACAGGAACACAGTGTAGGTTGCAGCTGATGCTATATACAGGGATACAGTGTAGGTTGCAACTGATGCTATATACAGGGATACAGTGTAGGTTGCAACTGATGCTATATACAGGGATACAGTGTAGGTTGCAGCTGATGTTATATACAGGAACACAGTGTATGTTGCAACTGATGCTATATACAGGGATACAGTGCAGGTTGCAACTGATGTTATATACACGGACACATTGTAGGTTGCAGCTGATACTATATACAGGGATACAGTGTAGGTTGCAGCTGATGTTATATACAGGGATACAGTGTAGGTTGCAGCTGATGGTATATACAGGAACACAGTGTAGGTTGCAACTGATGCTATATACAGGGATACAGTGTAGGTTGCAGCTGATGCTATATACAGGGATACAGTGTAGGTTGCAGCTGATGCTATATACAGGGATACAGTGTAGGTTGCAGCTGATGCTATATACAGGGATACAGTGTAGGTTGCAGCTGATGCTATATACAGGGATACAGTGCAGGTTGCAACTGATGTTATATACACGGACACATTGTAGGTTGCAGCTGATACTATATACAGGGATACAGTGTAGGTTGCAGCTGATGTTATATACAGGGATACAGTGTAGGTTGCAGCTGATGGTATATACAGGAACACAGTGTAGGTTGCAGCTGATGCTATATACAGGGATACAGTGTAGGTTACAGCTGATGGTATATACAGGGATACAGTGTAGGTTACAGCTGATGCTATATACAGGGATAGAGTGTAGGTTGCAGCTGAGGCTATATACAGGAACACAGTGTAGGTTACAGCTGATGCTATATACAGGGATACAGTGTATGTTGCAGCTGATGCTATATACAGGGACACATTGTAGGTTGCAGCTGATACTATATACAGGGATACAGTGTAGGTTGCAGCTGATGCTATATACAGGGATACAGTGTAGGTTGCAGCTGATGCTATATACAGGGATACAGTGTAGGTTGCAGCTGATGCTATATACAGGGATACAGTGTAGGTTGCAACAGATGGTATATACAGGGATACAGTGCAGGTTGCAACTGATGGTACATACAGGGATACAGTGCAGGTTGCAACTGATGGTATATACAGGGATAGTGTAGGTTGCAACTGATGCTATATACAAGGATACAGTGTAGGTTGCAACTGGTGCTATATACAGGGATACAGTGTAGGTTGCAGCTGATGTTATATACAAGGATACAGTGTAGGTTGCAACTGATGCTATATACAGGGATACAGTGTAGGTTGCAGCTGATGCTATATACAGGAACACAGTGTAGGTTGCAGCTGATGCTATATACAGGGATACAGTGTAGGTTGCAACTGATGCTATATACAGGGATACAGTGTAGGTTGCAACTGGTGCTATATACAGGGATACAGTGTAGGTTGCAGCTGATGTTATATACAGGAACACAGTGTATGTTGCAACTGATGCTATATACAGGGATACAGTGTAGGTTGCAGCTGATGGTATATACAGGGATACAGTGTAGGTTGCAACTGATGGTATATACAGGGATACAGTGTAGGTTGCAACTGATGGTATATACAGGGATACAGTGTAGGTTGCAACTGATGGTATATACAGGGATACAGTGTAGGTTGCAGCTGATGGTATATACAGGGATACAGTGTAGGTTGCAACTGATGGTATATACAGGGATACAGTGTAGGTTGCAGCTGATGTTATATACAGGGACACAGTGTAGGTTGCAACTGATGGTATATACAGGGACACAGTGTCGGTTGCAGCTGATGTTATATACAGGGACACAGTGTAGGTTGCAGCTGATGCTATATACAGGGACACAGTGTAGGTTGCAACTGATGGTATATACAGCGATACAGTGTAGGTTGCAGCTGATGCTATATACAGAGATACAGTGTAGGTTGCAACTGATGCTATATACAGGAACACAGTGTAGGTTGCAGCTGATGCTATATACAGGGATACAGTGTAGGTTGCAACTGATGCTATATACAGGGATACAGTGTAGGTTGCAACTGATGTTATATACACGGACACAGTGTAGGTTGCAGCTGATGCTATATACAGGGATACAGTGTAGGTTGCAGCTGATGCTATATACAGGGATACAGTGTAGGTTGCAGCTGATGGTATATACAGGGATACAGTGTAGGTTGCAACTGATGCTATATACAAGGATACAGTGTAGGTTGCAACTGGTGCTATATACAGGGATACAGTGTAGGTTGCAGCTGATGTTATATACAGGAACACAGTGTATGTTGCAACTGATGCTATATACAGGGATACAGTGTAAGTTGCAGCTGATGGTATATACAGGGATACAGTGTAGGTTGCAACTGATGTTATATACAGGGAAACAGTGTAGGTTGCAACTGATGGTATATACAGGGATACAGTGTAGGTTGCAACTGATGGTATATACAGGGATACAGTGTAGGTTGCAACTGATGCTATATACAGGGATACAGTGTAGGTTACAGCTGATGGTATATACAGGGATACAGTGTAGGTTGCAGCTGATATATACGGGTACGTGTAGTTCAACTATGGATATACAGGGACACAGTGTGTTGCACACATGGTCAATACAGGACAAAAAAACAACACACAAAGTGAGGTTGCACTGATGTATATACAGGGATACAGTGTAGGTTGCAGCTGATGGTATATACAGGAACACAGTGTAGGTTGCAGCTGATGCTATATACAGGGATACAGTGTAGGTTACAGCTGATGGTATATACAGGGATACAGTGTAGGTTACAGCTGATGCTATATACAGGGATAGAGTGTAGGTTGCAGCTGAGGCTATATACAGGAACACAGTGTAGGTTACAGCTGATGCTATATACAGGGATACAGTGTATGTTGCAGCTGATGCTATATACAGGGACACATTGTAGGTTGCAGCTGATACTATATACAGGGATACAGTGTAGGTTGCAGCTGATGCTATATACAGGGATACAGTGTAGGTTGCAGCTGATGCTATATACAGGGATACAGTGTAGGTTGCAGCTGATGCTATATACAGGGATACAGTGTAGGTTGCAGCTGATGCTATATACAGGGATACAGTGTAGGTTGCAACAGATGGTATATACAGGGATACAGTGCAGGTTGCAACTGATGGTACATACAGGGATACAGTGCAGGTTGCAACTGATGGTATATACAGGGATAGTGTAGGTTGCAACTGATGCTATATACAAGGATACAGTGTAGGTTGCAACTGGTGCTATATACAGGGATACAGTGTAGGTTGCAGCTGATGTTATATACAAGGATACAGTGTAGGTTGCAACTGATGCTATATACAGGGATACAGTGTAGGTTGCAGCTGATGCTATATACAGGAACACAGTGTAGGTTGCAGCTGATGCTATATACAGGGATACAGTGTAGGTTGCAACTGGTGCTATATACAGGGATAGAGTGTAGGTTGCAGCTGATGTTATATACAGGGATACATTGTAGGTTGCAACTGATGCTATATAGGGATACAGTGCAGGTTGCAGCTGATGCTATATACAGGGATACAGAGTAGGTTGCAGCTGATGCTATATACAGGGATACAGAGTAGGTTGCTGCTGATGCTATATACAGGGATACAGTGTAGGTTACAGCTGATGCTATATACAGGGATACAGTTTAGCTTGCAGCTGATGCTATATACAGGGATACAGTGCAGGTTGCAACTAATGTTATATACACGGACACATTGTAGGTTGCAGCTGATACTATATACAGGGATACAGTGTAGGTTGCAGCTGATGTTATATACATGGATACAGTGTAGGTTGCAGCTGATGGTATATACAGGAACACAGTGTATGTTGCAACTGATGCTATATACAGGGATACAGTGTAAGTTGCAGCTGATGGTATATACAGGGATACAGTGTAGGTTGCAACTGATGGTATATACAGGGAAACAGTGTAGGTTGCAACTGATGGTATATACAGGGATACAGTGTAGGTTGCAACTGATGGTATATACAGGGATACAGTGTAGGTTGCAATTGATGCTATATACAGGGATACAGTGTAGGTTACAGCTGATGGTATATACAGGGATACAGTGTAGGTTGCAGCTGATAGTATATACAGGGATACGGTGTAGGTTGCAACTGATGGAATATACAGGGACACAGTGTCGGTTGCAGCTGATGTTATATACAGGGACACAGTGTAGGTTGCAGCTGATGCTATATACAGGGACACAGTGTAGGTTGCAACTGATGTTATATACAGCGATACAGTGTAGGTTGCAGCTGATGCTATATACAGAGATAGAGTGTTGGTTGCAACTGATGCTATATACAGGAACACAGTGCAGGTTGCAGCTGATGCTATATACAGGGATACAGTGTAGGTTGCAACTGATGCTATATACAGGGATACAGTGCAGGTTGCAACCGATGTTATATACACGGACACATTGTAGGTTGCAGCTGATACTATATACAGGGATACAGTGTAGGTTGCAGCTGCTGTTATATACAGGGATACAGTGTAGGTTGCAGCTGATGGTATATACAGGAACACAGTGTAGGTTGCAACTGATGCTATATACAAGGATACAGTGTAGGTTGCAACTGGTGCTATATACAGGGGTACAGTGTAGGTTGCAGCTGATGTTATATACAGGAACACAGTGTATGTTGCAACTGATGCTATATACAGGGATACAGTGTAAGTTGCAGCTGATGGTATATACAGGGATACAGTTGAGGTTGCAACTGATGTTATATACACGGAAACAGTGTAGGTTGCAACTGATGGTATATACAGGAATACAGTGTAGGTTGCAACTGATGGTATATACAGGGATACAGTGTAGGTTGCAATTGATGCTATATACAGGGATACAGTGTAGGTTACAGCTGATGGTATATACAGGGATACAGTGTAGGTTGCAGCTGATAGTATATACGGGGATACGGTGTAGGTTGCAACTGATGGAATATACAGGGACACAGTGTCGGTTGCAGCTGATGTTATATACAGGGACACAGTGTAGGTTGCAGCTGATGCTATATACAGGGACACAGTGTAGGTTGCAACTGATGTTATATACAGCGATACAGTGTAGGTTGCAGCTGATGCTATATACAGGGATACAGTGTAGGTTGCAACTGATGCTATATACAGGAACACAGTGCAGGTTGCAGCTGATGCTATATACAGGGATACAGTGTAGGTTGCAACTGATGCTATATACAGGGATACAGTGCAGGTTGCAACCGATGTTATATACACGGACACATTGTAGGTTGCAGCTGATACTATATACAGGGATACAGTGTAGGTTGCAGCTGATGCTATATACAGGGATACAGTGTAGGTTGCAGCTGATGCTATATACAGGAACACAGTGTAGGTTGCAGCTGATGCTATATACAGGGATACAGTGTAGGTTACAGCTGATGGTATATACAGGGATACAGTGTAGGTTACAGCTGATGCTATATACAGGGATACAGTGTAGGTTGCAGCTGATGCTATATACAGGAACACAGTGTAGGTTACAGCTGATGCTATATACAGGGATACAGTGTAGGTTGCAGCTGATGCTATATACAGGGACACAGTGTAGGTTGCAGCTGATACTATATACAGGGATACAGTGTAGGTTGCAGCTGATGCTATATACAGGGATACAGTGTAGGTTGCAGCTGATGCTATATACAGGGATACAGTGTAGGTTGCAGCTGCATACAGACATAGGTTGCAGCTGATGCTATATACAGGGATACAGTGTAGGTTGCAACTATGGTATATACAGGGATACAGTGCAGGTTGCAACTGATGGTAATACAGGACATGATTGCACTGATTATAAGGAGTGAGGTTGCATGCTATATACAGATACATGAGTGCACTGATACAGATACAGAGCTGATGCTATATACAGGGATACAGTGTAGGTTGCAGCTGATGTATTACGGATACAGTGTAGGTTGCAACTGGTGCTATATACAGGGATACAGTGTAGGTTGCAGCTGATGTTATATACAGGGATACAGTGTAGGTTGCAACTGATGCTATATACAGGGATACAGTGTAGGTTGCAGCTGATGTATATACAGGGATACAGTGTAGGTTGCAACTGATGCTATATACAGGGATACAGTGTAGGTTGCAGCTGATGCTATATACAGGGATACAGTGTAGGTTGCAGCTGATGCTATATACAGGGATACAGAGTAGGTTGCTGCTGATGCTATATACAGGGATACAGTGTAGGTTACAGCTGATGCTATATACAGGGATACAGTGTAGCTTGCAGCTGATGCTATATACAGGGATACAGTGCAGGTTGCAACTGATGTTATATACACGGACACATTGTAGGTTGCAGCTGATACTATATACAGGGATACAGTGTAGGTTGCAGCTGATGTTATATACATGGATACAGTGTAGGTTGCAGCTGATGGTATATACAGGAACACAGTGTAGGTTGCAGCTGATGCTATATACAGGGATACAGTGTAGGTTACAGCTGATGGTATATACAGGGATATAGTGTAGGTTACAGCTGATGCTATATACTGGGATAGAGTGTAGGTTGCAGCTGAGGCTATATACAGGGATACAGTGTATGTTGCAGCTGATGTTTTATACAGGGACACATTGTAGGTTGCAGCTGATACTATATACAGGGATACAGTGTAGGTTGCAGCTGATGCTATATACAGCGATACAGTGTAGGTTGCAACTGATGCTATATACAGACACACAGTGTAGGTTGCAGCTGATGCTATATACAGGGATACAGTGTAGGTTGCAGCTGATGCTATACACAGGGATACAGTGTAGGTTGCAGCTGATGGTATATACAGGGATACGGTGTAGGTTGCAACTGATGTCATATACAGGAACACAGTGTAGGTTGCAACTGATGGAATATACAGGGACACAGTGTCGGTTGCAGCTGATGCTATATACAGGGACACAGTGTAGGTTGCAACTGATGGTATATACAGGGACACAGTGTCGGTTGCAGCTGATGTTATATACAGGGACACAGTGTAGGTTGCAGCTGATGCTATATACAGGGACACAGTGTAGGTTGCAACTGATGATATATACAGCGATACAGTGTAGGTTGCAGCTGATGCTATATACAGAGATACAGTGTAGGTTGCAACTGATGCTATATACAGGAACACAGTGTAGGTTGCAGCTGATGCTATATACATGGATACAGTGTAGGTTGCAGCTTATGCTATATACAGCGATACAGTGTAGGTTGCAACTGATGCTATATACAGGAACACAGTGTAGGTTGCAGCTGATGCTATATACAGGGATACAGTGTAGGTTGCAGCTGATGCTATATACAGGGATACAGTGTAGGTTGCAGCTGATGCTATATACAGGGATACAGTGTAGGTTGCAGCTGATGCTATATACAGGGATACAGTGTAGGTTGCAGTTGATGCTATATACAGGGATACAGTGTAGGTTGCACTGATGCTTATACAGGATACAGATAGGTTGCACTGATGTATATACAGGGATACAGTGGGTTGCAACTGATGATATATACAGAGATACAGTGTAGGTTGCAGCTGCTATATACAGGGATACAGTGTAGGTTGCAGCTGATGCTTTTACAGGATGTGTAGGTTGCAGCTGATGGTTATACAGGGACACAGTGTAGGTTGCAGCTGATGTTATATACAGGAACACAGTGTAGGTTGCAGCTGATGCTATATACATGGATACAGAGTAGGTTGCAGCTGATGCTATATACAGGGATACAGAGTAGGTTGCAGCTGATGCTATTTACAGGGATACAGTGTATGTTGCAGCTGATGGTATATACAGTGACACAGTGCAGGTTGCAGCTGATGGTATATACAGGGATACAGTGTAGGTTGCAGCTGATGCTATATACATGGATACAGAGTAGGCTGCAGCTGATGCTCTATACAGGGATACAGAGTAGGTTGCAGCTGATGCTATATACAGGGATACAGTGCAGGTTGCAGCTGATGGTAAATACAGTGACACAGTGCAGGTTGCAGCTGATGGTGTATAAAGGGATACAGTGTAGGTTGCAGCTGATGCTATATACAGGGATACAGTGCAGGTTGCAGCTGATGGTATATACAGGGATACAGTTTAGGTTGCAGCTGATGTTATATACAGGGATACAGTGTAGGTTGCAACTGGTGCTATATACAGGGATAGAGTGTAGGTTGCAGCTGATGTTATATACAGGGATACATTGTAGGTTGCAACTGATGCTATATACA
>CM026390.1:109802443-109821595 GCA_014843695.1 Archivesica marissinica
TTCCAAGTGTAGTTGCTTGGTTAGATGTCCACGTGAACCTTTTCTCTTGATATCATTCCAAGTGTAGTTGCTTGGTTAGATATCTATGTGAACCGTTTCTCTGAATACCATTCCAAGTGTGGTTGCTTGGTTAGATGTCCATGTGAACCGTTTCTCTGAACATAATTCCAAGTGTAGTTGCTTGGTTAGATGTCCATGCGAACCGTTTCTCTGAATACCATTCCAATTGTAGTTGCTTGGTTAGATGTCCATGTGAACCGATTCTCTGAATACTATTCCAAGTGTAGTTGCTTGGTTAGATGTCCATGTGAACCGTTTCTCTGAATATCATTCCAAGTGTAGTTGCTTGGTTAGATGTCCACGTGAACCTTTTCTCTTGATATCATTCCAAGTGTAGTTGCTTGGTTAGATATCTATGTGAACCGTTTCTCTGAATACCATTCCAAGTGTGGTTGCTTGGTTAGATGTCCATGTGAACCGTTTCTCTGAACATAATTCCAAGTGTAGTTGCTTGGTTAGATGTCCATGTGAACCGTTTCTCTGAATACCATTCCAATTGTAGTTGCTTGGTTAGATGTCCATGTGAACCGTTTCTCTGAATACTATTCCAAGTGTAGTTGCTTGGTTAGATGTCCATGTGAACCGTTTCTCTGAATATCATTCCAAGTGTAGTTGCTTGGTTAGATGTCCATGTGAACCGTTTCTCTGAATATCATTCCAAGTGTAGTTGCTTGGTTAGATGTCCATGTGAACCGTTTTCTGAATATCATTCCAAGTGTAGTTGCTTGGTTAGATGTCCATGTGAACCGTTTCTCTGAATAATTCAAGTGTAGTTGCTTGGTTAGATGTCCATGTGAACCGTTTCTCTGAATATCATTCCAAGTGTAGTTGCTTGGTTAGATGTCCATGTGAACCGTTTCTCTGAATATCATTCCAAGTGTAGTTGTTGGTTAGATTTCCATGTGAACCGTTTCTCTGAATACCATTCCAAGTGTAGTTGCTTGGTTAGATGTCCATGTGAACCGTTTCTCTGAATATCATTCCAAGTGTAGTAGCTCGGTTAGATGTCCACGTGAACCGTTTCTCTGAATACCATTCCAAGTGTAGTTGCTTGGTTAGATGTCCATGTGAACCGTTTCTCTGAATATCATTCCTAGTGTAGTTGCTTTGTTAGATGTCCATGTGAACCGTTTCTCTGAATACCATTCCAAGTGTAGTTGCTTGGTTAGATGTCCATGTGAACCGTTTCTCTGAATACCATTCCAAGTGTAGTTGCTTGGTTAGATGTCCATGTGAACCGTTTCTCTGAATATCATTCCAAGTGTAGTTGCTTGGTTAGATGTCCATGTGAACCGTTTCTCTGAATACCATTCCAAGTGTAGTTGCTTGGTTAGATGTCCATGTGAACCGTTTCTCTGAATACCATTCCAAGTGTAGTTGCTTGGTTAGATGTCCATGTGAACCGTTTCTCTGAATATCATTCCAAGTGTAGTTGCTTGGTAGATTCCATGTGAACGTTTCTCTGAATACATTCCAAGTGTAGTTGCTTGGTTAGATGTCCATGTGAACCGTTTCTCTGAATACCTTCCAAGTGTAGTTGCTTGGTTAGATGTCCATGTGAACCGTTTCTCTGAATACCATTCCAAGTGTAGTTGCTTGGTTAGATGTCCACGTGAACCGTTTCTCTGAATACCATTCCAAGTGTAGTTGCTTGGTTAGATGTCCATGTGAACCGTTTCTCTGATATCATTCCAAGTGTAGTTGCTTGGTTAGATGTCCATGTGAACCGTTTCTCTGAATACCATTCCAAGTGTAGTTGCTTGGTTAGATGTCCATGTGAACCGTTTCTCTGAATACCATTCCAAGTGTAGTTGCTTTGTTAGATGTCCATGTGAACCGTTTCTCTGAATACCATTCCAAGTGTAGTTGCTTGGTTAGATGTCCATGTGAACCGTTTCTCTGATATAATTCCAAGTGTAGTTGCTTGGTTAGATGTCCATGTGAACCGTTTCTCTGAATACCATTCCAAGTGTAGTTGCTTGGTTAGATGTCCATGTGAACCGTTTCTCTGAATACCATTCCAAGTGTAGTTGCTTGGTTAGATGTCCATGTGAACCGTTTCTCTGAATATCATTCCAAGTGTAGTTGCTTGGTTAGATGTCCATGTGAACCGTTTCTCTGAATATCATTCCAAGTGTAGTTGCTTGGTTAGATGTCCATGTGAACCGTTTCTCTGAATACCATTCCAAGTGTAGTTGCTTGGTTAGATGTCCATGTGAACCGTTTCTCTGAATATCATTCCAAGTGTAGTTGCTTGGTTAGATGTCCATGTGAACCGTTTCTCTGAATATCATTCCAAGTGTAGTTGCTTGGTTAGATGTCCATGTGAACCGTTTCTCTGAATACCATTCCAAGTGTAGTTGCTTGGTTAGATGTCCATGTGAACCGTTTCTCTGAATACCATTCCAAGTGTAGTTGCTTGGTTAGATGTCCATGTGAACCGTTTCTCTGAATATCATTCCAAGTGTAGTTGCTTGGTTAGATGTCCATGTGAACCGTTTCTCTGAATACCATTCCAAGTGTAGTTGCTTGGTTAGATGTCCATGTGAACCGTTTCTCTGAATACCATTCCAAGTGTAGTTGCTTGGTTAGATGTCCATGTGAACCGTTTCTCTGAATATCATTCCAAGTGTAGTTGCTTGGTTAGATGTCCATGTGAACCGTTTCTCTGAATACCATTCCAAGTGTAGTTGCTTGGTTAGATGTCCATGTGAACCGTTTATCTGAATACCATTCCAAGTGTAGTTGCTTGGTTAGATGTCCATGTGAACCGTTTCTCTTAATATCATTCCAAGTGTAGTTGCTTGGTTAGATGTCCATGTGAACCGTTTCTCTGAATACCATTCCAAGTGTAGTTGCTTGGTTAGATGTCCATGTGAACCGTTTCTCTGAATAATTCCAAGTGTAGTAGCTCGGTTAGATGTCCACGTGAACCGTTTCTCTGAATACCATTCCAAGTGTCGTTGCTTGCTTAGATGTCCATGTGAACCGTTTCTCTGAATACCATTCCAAGTGTAGATTCTTGGTCAGATGTCCATGTGAACCGTTTATCTGAATATCGTTCCTAGTGTAGTTGCTTGGTTAGATGTCCATGTGAACCGTTTCTCTGAATACCATTCCAATTGCAGTTGCTTGGTTAGATGTCCATGTGAACCGATACTCTGAATACTATTCCAAGTGTAGTTGCTTGGTTAGATGTCTACGTGAACGTTTTCTCTTGATATCATTCCAAGTGTAGTTACTTGGTTAGATGTCCATGTTAACCGTTTCTCTGAATATCATTCCAAATGTAGTTGCTTGGTTAGATGTCCATGTGAACCGTTTCTCTGAATACCATTCCAAGTGTAGTTGCTTGGTTAGATGTCCATGTGAACCTTTTCTCTGAATACCATTCCAAGTGTAGTTGCTTGGTTAGATGTCCATGTGAACCGTTTCTCTGAATATCATTCCAAGTGTAGTTGCTTGGTTAGATGTCCACGTGAACCGTTTCTCTGAATACCATTCCAATTGTAGTTGCTTGGTTAGATGTCCATGTGAACCGTTTCTCTGAATATCATTCCAAGTGTAGTTGCTTGGTTAGATGTCCATGTGAACCGTTTCTCTGAATACCATTCCAAGTGTAGTTGCTTGGTTAGATGTCCATGTGAACCGTTTCTCTGAATACCATTCCAAGTGTAGTTGCTTGGTTAGATGTCCATGTGAACCGTTTCTCTGAATACCATTCCAAGTGTAGTTGCTTGGTTAGATGTCCATGTGAACCGTTTCTCTGAATACCATTCCAAGTGTGGTTGCTTGGTTAGATGTCCATGTGAACCGTTTCTCTGAATATAATTCCAAGTGTAGTTGCTTGGTTAGATGTCCATGTGAACCGTTTCTCTTGATATAATTCCAAGTGTAGTTGCTTGGTTAGATGTCCATGTGAACCGTTTCTCTGAATACCATTCCAAGTGTAGTTGCTTGGTTAGATGTCCATGTGAACCGTTTCTCTGAATATAATTCCAAGTGTAGTTGCTTGGTTAGATGTCCATGTGAACCGTTTCTCTTGATATCATTCCAAGTGTAGTTGCTTGGTTAGATGTCCATGTGAACCGTTTCTCTGAATACCATTCCAAGTGTAGTTGCTTGGTTAGATGTCCATGTGAACCGTTTCTCTGAATACCATTCCAAGTGTAGTTGCTTGGTTAGATGTCCATGTGAACCGTTTCTCTGAATATCATTCCAAGTGTAGTTGCTTGGTTAGATGTCCATGTGAACCGTTTCTCTGAATACCATTCCAAGTGTAGTTGCTTGGTTAGATGTCCATGTGAACCGTTTCTCTGAATACCATTCCAAGTGTAGTTGCTTGGTTAGATGTCCACGTGAACCGTTTCTCTGAATACCATTCCAAGTGTAGTTGCTTGGTTAGATGTCCATGTGAACCGTTTCTCTGAATATCATTCCAAGTGTAGTTGCTTGGTTAGATGTCCATGTGAACCGTTTCTCTGAATACCATTCCAAGTGTAGTTGCTTGGTTAGATGTCCATGTGAACCGTTTCTCTGAATATCATTCCAAGTGTAGTTGCTTGGTTAGATGTCCATGTGAACCGTTTCTCTGAATATCATTCCAAGTGTAGTTGCTTGGTTAGATGTCCATGTGAACCGTTTCTCTGAATACCATTCCAAGTGTAGTTGCTGGTTAGATGTCCATGTGAACCGTTTCTCTGAATACCATTCCAAGTGTAATTGCTTGGTTAGATGTCCATGTGAACCGTTTCTCTGAATACCATTCCAAGTGTGGTTGCTTGGTTAGATGTCCATGTGAACCGTTTCTCTGAATATCATTCCCAGTGTAGTTGCTTGGTTAGATGTCCATGTGAACCGTTTCTCTGAATACCATTCCAAGTGTGGTTGCTTGGTTAGACATCCAAGTGAACCGTTTCTCTGAATATAATTCCAAGTGTAGTTGCTTGGTTTGATGTCCATGTGAACCGTATCTCTGAATACCATTCCAAGTGTAGTTGCTTGGTTATATGTCCATGTGAACCGTTTCTCTTGATATAATTCCAAGTGTAGTTGCTTGGTTAGATGTCCATGTGAACCGTTTCTCTGAATACCATTCCAAGTGTGGTTGCTTGGTTAGACATCCAAGTGAACCGTTTCTCTGAATATAATTCCAAGTGTAGTTGCTTGGTTAGATGTCCATGTGAACCGTTTCTCTTGATATAATTCCAAGTGTAGTTGCTTGGTTAGATGTCCATTTGAACCGTTTCTCTGAATACCATTCCAAGTGTAGTTGCTTGGTTAGATGTCCATGTGAACCGTTTCTTTGAATAATATTCCAAGTGTAGTTGCTTAGTTAGATGTTCACGTGAACCGTTTCTCTGAATATCATTCCAAGTGTAGTTGCTTGGTTAGATGTCCATGTGAACCGTTTCTCTGAATATCATTCCAAGTGTAGTTGCTTGGTTAGATGTCCATGTGAACCGTTTCTCTGAATACCATTCCAAGTGTAGTTGCTTGGTTAGATGTCCATGTGAACCGTTTCTCTGAATACCATTCCAAGTGTAGTTGCTTGGTTAGATGTCCATGTGAACCGTTTCTCTGAATACCATTCCAAGTGTAGTTGCTTGGTTAGATGTCCATGTGAACCGTTTCTCTGAATATCATTCCAAGAGTAATAGCTCGGTTAGATGTCCATGTGAACCTTTTCTCTGAATACCATTCCAAGTGTAGTTGCTTGGTTAGATGTCCATGTTAACCGTTTCTCTGAATATCATTCCCAGTGTAGTTGTTTGGTTAGATGTCCATATGAACCCTTTCTCTGAATACCATTCCAAGTGTAGTTGCTTGGTTAGATGTCCACGTGAACCGTTTCTCTGAATACCATTCCAAGTGTAGTTGCTTGGTTAGATGTTCATGTGAACCGTTTCTCTGAATATCATTCCCAGTGTAGTTGCTTGGTTAGATGTCCATGTGAACCGTTTCTCTGAATACCATTCCAAGTGTGGTTGCTTGGTTAGACATCCAAGTGAACCGTTTCTCTGAATATCATTCCAAGTGTAGTTGCTTGGTTAGATTTCCATGTGAACCGTTTCTCTGAATATCATTCCAAATGTAGTAGCTCGGTTAGATGTCCATGTAAACCGTTTCTCTGAATACCATTCCAAGTGTAATTGCCTGGTTAGATGTCCATGTGAACCGTTTCTCTGAATACCATTCCAAGTGTAGTTGCTTGGTTAGATTTCCATGTGAACCGTTTCTCTGAATACCATTCCAAGTGTAGTTGCTTGGTTAGATGTCCATGTGAACCGTTTCTCTGAATACCATTCCAAGTGTGGTTGCTTGGTTAGATGTCCAAGTGAACCGTTTCTCTGAATATAATTCCCAGTGTAGTTGCTTGGTTAGATGTCCACGTGAACCGTTTCTCTTGATATCATTCCAAGGGTAGTTGCTTAGTTAGATGTCCACGTGAACCTTTTCTCTGAATACCATTCCAAGTGTAGTTACATGGTTAGATGTTCATGTGAACCGTTACTCTGAATATCATTCCCAGTGTAGTCGCTTGGTTAGATGTCCTTGTGAACGGTTTCTCAAAATATAATTCCAAGTGTAGTTGCTTGGTTAGATGTCCACGTGAACAGTTTCTCTTGATATAATTCCAAGTGTAGTTGCTTGGTTAGATGTCCATGTGAACCGTTTCTCTCAATACCATTCCAAGTGTGGTTGCTTGGTTAGACATCCAAGTGAACCGTTTCTCTGAATATAATTCCAAGTGTAGTTGATTGGTTAGATGTCCACGTGAACCGTTTCTCTTGATATAATTCCAAGTGTAGTTGCTTGGCTAGATGTCCATTTGAACCGTTTCTCTGAATACCATTCCAAGTGTAGTAGCATGGTTAGATGTCCATGTGAAACGTTTCTCTGAATACCATTCCAAGTGTAATTGCTTTGTTAGATGTCCATGTGAACCGTTTCTCTGAATACCATTCCAAGTGTGGTTGCTTGGTTTGATGTCCATGTGAACCGTTTCTCTGAATATAATTCCAAGTGTAGTTGCTTGGTTAGATGTCCATGTGAACCGTTTCTCTGAATACCATTCCAAGTGTGGTTGCTTGGTTAGACATCCAAGTGAACCGTTTCTCTGAATATAATTCCAAGTGTAGTTGCTTGGTTAGATGTCCACATGAACCGTTTCTCTTGATATAATTCCAAGTGTAGTTGCTTGGCTAGATGTCCATTTGAACCGTTTCTCTGAATACCATTCCAAGTGTAGTTGCTTGGTTAGATGTCGATGTGAACCGTTTCTTTGAATAATATTCCAAGTGTAGTTGCTTAGTTAGATGTTCACGTGAACCGTTTCTCTGAATATCATTCCAAGTGTAGTTGCTTGGTTAGATGTCCATGTGAACCGTTACGCTGAATACCATTCCAAGTGTAGTTGCTTGGTTAGATATCCATGTGAACCGTTTCTCTGAATACCATTCCAAGTGTAGTTGCTTGGTTAGATGTCCACGTGAACCGTTTCTCTGAATACCATTCCAAGTGTAGTTGCTTGGTTAGATGTTCATGTGAACCGTTTCTCTGAATATCATTCCCAGTGTAGTTGATTGGTTAGATGTCCATGTGATCCGTTTCTCTGAACACCATTCCAAGTATGGTTGCTTGGTTAGACATCCAAGTGAACCGTTTCTCTGAATATAATTCCAAGTGTAGTTGCTTGGTTAGATGTCCATGTGAACCGTTTCTCTGAATACCATTCCAAGTGTAGTTGCTTGGTTAGATGTCCATGTGAACCGTTTCTCTGAATATCATTCCAAGTGTAGTAGCTTGGTTAGATGTCCATGTGAACCGTTTCTCTGAATACCATTCCAAGTGTAGTTGCTTGGTTACATGTGAACCGTTTCTCTGAATACATTCCAAGTGTAGTTGCTTGGTTAGATGTCCATGTGAACCGTTTCTCTGAATACCATTCCAAGTGTAGTTGCTTGGTTAGATGTCCATGTGAACCGTTTCTCTGAATACCATTCCAAGTGTAGTTGCTTGGTTAGATGTCCATGTGAACCGTTTCTCTGAATACCATTCCAAGTGTAGTTGCTTGGTTAGATGTCCATGTGAACCGTTTCTCTGAATATCATTCCAAGTGTAGTTGCTTGGTTAGATGTCCATGTGAACCGTTTCTCTGAATACCATTCCAAGTGTAGTTGCTTGGTTAGATGTCCATGTGAACCGTTTCTCTGAATACCATTCCAAGTGTAGTTGCTTGGTTAGATGTCCATGTGAACCGTTTCTCTTAATATCATTCCAAGTGTAGTTGCTTGGTTAGATGTCCATGTGAACCGTTTCTCTGAATATAATTCCAAGTGTAGTTGCTTGGTTAGATGTCCATGTGAACCGTTTCTCTGAATACCATTCCAAGTGTAGTTGCTTGGTTAGATGTCCATGTGAACCGTTTCTCTTGATACCATTCCAAGTGTAGTTGCTTGGTTAGATGTCCATGTGAACCGTTTCTCTGAATATCATTCCAAGTGTAGTTGCTTGGTTAGATGTCCATGTGAACCGTTTCTCTGAATATCATTCCAAGTGTAGTTGCTTGGTTAGATGTCCATGTGAACCGTTTCTCTGAATACCATTCCAAGTGTAGTTGCTTGGTTAGATGTCCATGTGAACCGTTTCTCTGAATACCATTCCAAGTGTAGTTGCTTGGTTAGATGTCCATGTGAACCGTTTCTCTGAATATCATTCCAAGTGTAGTTGTTTGGTTAGATGTCCATGTGAACCGTTTCTCTGAATACCATTCCAAGTGTAGTTGCTTGGTTAGATGTCCATGTGAACCGTTTCTCTGAATATCATTCCAAGTGTAGTTGCTTGGTTAGATGTCCATGTGAACCGTTTCTCTGAATATCATTCCAAGTGTAGTTGTTTGGTTAGATGTCCATGTGAACCGTTTCTCTGAATACCATTCCAAGTGTAGTTGCTTGGTTAGATGTCCATGTGAACCGTTTCTCTGAATACCATTCCAAGTGTAGTTGCTTGGTTAGATGTTCATGTGAACCGTTTCTCTGAATATCATTCCCAGTGTAGTTGCTTGGTTAGATGTCCATGTGAACCGTTTCTCTGAATACCATTCCAAGTGTGGTTGCTTGGTTAGACATCCAAGTGAACCGTTTCTCTGAATATCATTCCAAGTGTAGTTGCTTGGTTAGATTTCCATGTGAACCGTTTCTCTGAATATCATTCCAAATGTAGTAGCTCGGTTAGATGTCCATGTAAACCGTTTCTCTGAATACCATTCCAAGTGTAATTGCCTGGTTAGATGTCCATGTGAACCGTTTCTCTGAATACCATTCCAAGTGTAGTTGCTTGGTTAGATTTCCATGTGAACCGTTTCTCTGAATACCATTCCAAGTGTAGTTGCTTGGTTAGATGTCCATGTGAACCGTTTCTCTGAATACCATTCCAAGTGTGGTTGCTTGGTTAGATGTCCAAGTGAACCGTTTCTCTGAATATAATTCCCAGTGTAGTTGCTTGGTTAGATGTCCACGTGAACCGTTTCTCTTGATATCATTCCAAGGGTAGTTGCTTAGTTAGATGTCCACGTGAACCTTTTCTCTGAATACCATTCCAAGTGTAGTTACATGGTTAGATGTTCATGTGAACCGTTACTCTGAATATCATTCCCAGTGTAGTCGCTTGGTTAGATGTCCTTGTGAACGGTTTCTCAAAATATAATTCCAAGTGTAGTTGCTTGGTTAGATGTCCACGTGAACAGTTTCTCTTGATATAATTCCAAGTGTAGTTGCTTGGTTAGATGTCCATGTGAACCGTTTCTCTCAATACCATTCCAAGTGTGGTTGCTTGGTTAGACATCCAAGTGAACCGTTTCTCTGAATATAATTCCAAGTGTAGTTGATTGGTTAGATGTCCACGTGAACCGTTTCTCTTGATATAATTCCAAGTGTAGTTGCTTGGTTAGATGTCCATGTGAACCGTTTCTCTGAATACCATTCCAAGTGTGGTTGCTTGGTTAGACATCCAAGTGAACCGTTTCTCTGAATATAATTCCAAGTGTAGTTGCTTGGTTAGATGTCCACGTGAACCGTTTCTCTTGATATAATTCCAAGTGTAGTTGCTTGGCTAGATGTCCATTTGAACCGTTTCTCTGAATACCATTCCAAGTGTAGTTGCTTGGTTAGATGTCGATGTGAACCGTTTCTTTGAATAATATTCCAAGTGTAGTTGCTTAGTTAGATGTTCACGTGAACCGTTTCTCTGAATATCATTCCAAGTGTAGTTGCTTGGTTAGATGTCCATGTGAACCGTTACGCTGAATACCATTCCAAGTGTAGTTGCTTGGTTAGATGTCCACGTGAACCGTTTCTCTGAATACCATTCCAAGTGTAGTTGCTTGGTTAGATGTTCATGTGAACCGTTTCTCTGAATATCATTCCCAGTGTAGTTGATTGGTTAGATGTCCATGTGATCCGTTTCTCTGAACACCATTCCAAGTATGGTTGCTTGGTTAGACATCCAAGTGAACCGTTTCTCTGAATATAATTCCAAGTTTAGTTGCTTGGTTAGATGTCCATGTGAACCGTAACTCTGAATACCATTCCAAGTGTAGTTGCTTGGTTAGATGTCCATGTGAACCGTTTCTCTGAATATCATTCCAAGTGTAGTAGCTCGGTTAAATGTCCATGTGAACCGTTTCTCTGAATACCATTCCAAGTGTAATTGCTTGGTTAGATGTCCATGTGAACCGTTTCTCTGAATACCATTCCAAGTGTAGTTGCTTGGTTAGATGTCCATGTGAACCGTTTCTCTGAATACCATTCCAAGTGTAGTTGCTTGGTTAGATGTCCACGTGAACCGTTTCTCTGAATACCATTCCAAGTGTGGTTGCTTGGTTAGATGTTCATGTGAACCGTTTCTCTGAATACCATTCCAAGTGTGGTTGCTTGGTTAGATGTCCATGTGAACCGTTTCTCTGAACACCATTCCAAGTGTGGTTGCTTGGTTAGACATCCAAGTGAACCGTTTCTATGAATATAATTCCAAGTGTAGTTGCTTGGTTTGATGTCCATGTGAACCGTATCTCTGAATACCATTCCAAGTGTAGTTGCTTGGTTAGATGTCCATGTGAACCGTTTCTCTGAATATCATTCCAAGTGTAGTTGCTTGGTTAGATGTCCATGTGAACCGTTTCTCTGAATACCATTCCAAGTGTAATTGCTTGGTTAGATGTCCATGTGAACTGTTTCTCTGAATATAATTCCAAGTGTAGTTGCTTGGTTAGATGTCCATGTGAACCGTTTCTCTGAATACCATTCCAAGTGTGGTTGCTTGGTTAGACATCCAAGTGAACCGTTTCTCTGAATATAATTCCAAGTGTAGTTGCTTGGTTAGATGTCCATGTGAACCGTTTCTCTGAATATCATTCCCAGTGTAGTTGTTTGGTTAGATGTCCATATGAACCGTTTCTCTGAATACCATTCCAAGTGTAGTTGCTTGGTTAGATGTCCACGTGAACCGTTTCTCTGAATACCAATCCAAGTGTAGTTGCTTGGTTAGATGTCCATGTGAACCGTTTCTCTGAATATCATTCCAAATGTAGTAGCTTGGTTTGATGTCCATGTGAACCGTTTCTCTGAATACCATTCCAAGTGTAGTTGCTTGGTTAGATTTCCATGTGAACCTTTCTCTGAATACCATTCCAAGTGTAGTTGCTTGGTTAGATGTCCATGTGAACCGTTTCTCTGAATACCATTCCAAGTGTAGTTGCTTGGTTAGATGTCCATGTGAACCCTTTCTCTGAATACCATTCCAAGTGTAGTTGCTTAGTTAGATGTTCACGTGAACCCTTTCTCTGAATATAATTCCAAGTGTAGTTGCTTGGTTAGATGTCCATGTAAACCGTTTCTCTGAATATCATTCCCAGTGTAGTTGTTTGGTTAGATGTCCATATGAACCGTTTCTCTGAATATCATTCCAAGTGTAGTTGCTTGGTTAGATGTCCACGTGAACCGTTTCTCTGAATACCATTCCAAGTGTAGTTGCTTGGTTAGATGTTCATGTGAACCGTTTCTCTGAATATCATTCCAAGTGTAGTTGCTTGGTTAGATGTCCATGTGAACCGTTTCTCTGAATACCATTCCAAGTGTGGTTGCTTGGTTAGATGTCCATGTGAACCGTTTCTCTGAATATCATTCCAAGTGTAGTTGCTTGGTTAGATGTCCATGTGAACCGTTTCTCTGAATATCATTCCAAGTGTAGTAGCTTGGTTAGATGTCCATGTAAACCGTTTCTCTGAATACCATTCCAAGTGTAGTTGCTTGGTTAGATGTCCATGTGAACCGTTTCTCTGAATACCATTCCAAGTGTAGTTGCTTGGTTAGATGTCCACGTGAACCGTTTCTCTGAATATCATTCCAAGTGTAGTTGCTTGGTTAGATGTCCATGTGAACCGTTTCTCTGAATACCATTCCAAGTGTAGTTGCTTGGTTAGATGTCCATGTGAACCGTTTCTCTGAATACCATTCCAAGTGTAGTTGCTTGGTTAGATGTCCATGTGAACCGTTTCTCTGAATACCATTCCAAGTGTAGTTGCTTGGTTAGATGTCCACGTGAACCGTTTCTCTGAATACCATTCCAAGTGTAGTTGCTTGGTTAGATGTCCATGTGAACCGTTTCTCTGAATATCATTCCAAGTGTAGTTGCTTGGTTAGATGTCCATGTGAACCGTTTCTCTGAATACCATTCCAAGTGTAGTTGCTTGGTTAGATGTCCATGTGAACCGTTTCTCTGAATACCATTCCAAGTGTAGTTGCTTGGTTAGATGTCCATGTGAACCGTTTCTCTGAATATCATTCCAAGTGTAGTTGCTTGGTTAGATGTCCATGTGAACCGTTTCTCTGAATACCATTCCAAGTGTAGTTGCTTGGTTAGATGTCCATGTGAACCGTTTCTCTGAATATCATTCCAAGTGTAGTTGCTTGGTTAGATGTCCATGTGAACCGTTTCTCTGAATACCATTCCAAGTGTAGTTGCTTGGTTAGATGTCCATGTGAACCGTTTCTCTGAATACCATTCCAAGTGTGGTTGCTTGGTTAGACATCCAAGTGAACCGTTTCTCTGAATATAATTCCAAGTGTAGTTGCTTGGTTAGATGTCCATGTGAACCGTTTCTCTTGATATAATTCCAAGTGTAGTTGCTTGGTTAGATGTCCATGTGAACCGTTTCTCTGAATATCATTCCAAGTGTAGTAGCTCGGTTAGATGTCCATGTGAACCGTTTCTCTGAATACCATTCCAAGTGTAGTTGCTTGGTTAGATGTCCATGTGAACCGTTTCTCTGAATACCATTCCAAGTGTAGTTGCTTGGTTAGATGTCCACGTGAACCGTTTCGCTGAATATCATTCCAAGTGTAGTTGCTTGGTTAGATGTCCATGTGAACCGTTTCTCTGAATACCATTCCAAGTGTAGTTGCTTGGTTAGATGTCCATGTGAACCGTTTCTCTGAATACCATTCCAAGTGTAGTTGCTTGGTTAGATGTCCATGTGAACCGTTTCTCTGAATACCATTCCAAGTGTAGTTGCTTGGTTAGATGTCCATGTGAACCGTTTCTCTGAATACCATTCCAAGTGTAGTTGCTTGGTTAGATGTCCATGTGAACCGTTTCTCTGAATATCATTCCAAGTGTAGTTGCTTGGTTAGATGTCCATGTGAACCGTTTCTCTGAATACCATTCCAAGTGTAGTTGCTTGGTTAGATGTCCATGTGAACCGTTTCTCTGAATATAATTCCAAGTGTAGTTGCTTGGTTAGATGTCCATGTGAACCGTTTCTCTGAATACCATTCCAAGTGTAGTTGCTTGGTTAGATGTCCATGTGAACCGTTTCTCTGAATATCATTCCAAGTGTAGTTGCTTGGTTAGATGTCCATGTGAACCGTTTCTCTGAATACCATTCCAAGTGTAGTTGCTTGGTTAGATGTCCATGTGAACCGTTTCTCTGAATATCATTCCAAGTGTAGTTGCTTGGTTAGATGTCCATGTGAACCGTTTCTCTGAATACCATTCCAAGTGTAGTTGCTTGGTTAGATGTCCATGTGAACCGTTTCTCTGAATATCATTCCAAGTGTAGTTGCTTGGTTAGATGTCCATGTGAACCGTTTCTCTTGATATAATTCCAAGTGTAGTTGCTTGGCTAGATGTCCATTTGAACAGTTTCTCTGAATACCATTCCAAGTGTAGTTGCTTGGTTAGATGTCCATGTGAACCGTTTCTTTGAATAATATTCCAAGTGTAGTTGCTTAGTTAGATGTTCACGTGAACAGTTTCTCTGAATATCATTCCAAGTGTAGTTGCTTGGTTAGATGTCCATGTGAACCGTTTCGCTGAATATCATTCCAAGTGTAGTTGCTTGGTTTGATGTCCATGTGAACCGTTTCTCTGAATACCATTCCAAGTGTAGTTGCTTGGTTAGATTTCCATGTGAACCGTTTCTCTGAATACCATTGCAAGGGTAGTTGCTTGGTTAGATGTCCATGTGAACCTTTTCTCTGAATACCATTCCAAGTGTAGTTGCTTGGTTAGATGTCCATGTGAACCGTTTCTCTGAATATCATTCCAAGTGTAGTAGCTCGGTTAGATGTCCATGTGAACCGTTTCTCTGAATACCATTCCAAGTGTAGTTGCTTGGTTAGATGTCCATGTGAACCGTTTCTCTGAATATCATTCCCAGTGTAGTTGCTTGGTTAGATGTCCATGTGAACCGTTTCTCTGAATACCATTCCAAGTGTAGTTGCTTGGTTAGATGTCCATGTGAACCGTTTCTCTGAATATCATTCCAAGTGTAGTTGCTTGGTTAGATGTCCATGTGAACCGTTTCTCTGAATACCATTCCAAGTGTAGTTGCTTGGTTAGATGTCCATGTGAACCGTTTCTCTGAATATCATTCCAAGTGTAGTTGCTTGGTTAGATGTCCATGTGAACCGTTTCTCTGAATATCATTCCAAATGTAATAGCTCGGTTAGATGTCCATGTAAACCGTTTCTCTGAATACCATTCCAAGTGTAATTGCTTGGTTAGATGTCCATGTGAACCGTTTCTCTGAATACCATTCCAAGTTTAGTTGCTTAGTTAGATGTTCACGTGAACCGTTTCGCTGAATATCATTCCAAGTGTAGTTGCTTGGTTTCATGTCCATGTGAACCGTTTCTCTGAATACCATTCCAAGTGTAGTTGCTTGGTTAGATGTCCATGTGAACCGTTTCTCTGAATACCATTCCAAGTGTAGTTGCTTGGTTAGATGTACACGTGAACCGTTTCTCTGAATACCATTCCAAGTGTAGTTGCTTGGTTAGATGTCCATGTGAACCGTTTCTCTGAATACCATTCCAAGTGTAGTTGCTTGGTTAGATGTCCATGTGAACCGTTTCTCTGAATACCATTCCAAGTGTGGTTGCTTGGTTAGATGTCCAAGTGAACCGTTTCTCTGAATATAATTCCAAGTGTAGTTGCTTGGTTAGATGTCCATGTGAACCGTATCTCTTTATATAATTCCAAGTGTAGTTGCTTGGTTAGATGTCCATGTGAACCGTTTCTCTGACTATCATTCCAAATGTAGTAGCTCGGTTAGATGTCCATGTAAACCGTTTCTCTGAATACCATTCAAAGTGTAGTTGCTTGGTTAGATGTCCATGTGAACCGTTTCTCTGAATACCATTCCAAGTGTTGTTGCTTGGTTAGATGTCCACGTGAACCGTTTCTCTGAATATCATTCCAAGTGTAGTTGCTTGGTTAGATGTCCATGTGAACCGTTTCTCTGAATACCATTCCAAGTGTAGTTGCTTGGTTAGATGTCCATGTGAACCGTTTCTCTGAATACCATTCCAAGTGTAGTTGCTTGGTTAGATGTCCATGTGAACCGTTTCTCTGAATACCATTCCAAGTGTAGTTGCTTGGTTAGATGTCCACGTGAACCGTTTCTCTGAATACCATTCCAAGTGTAGTTGCTTGGTTAGATGTTCATGTGAACCGTTTCTCTGAATATCATTCCCAGTGTAGTTGCTTGGTTAGATGTCCATGTGAACCGTTTCTCTGAATACCATTCCAAGTGTGGTTGCTTGGTTAGACATCCAAGTGAACCGTTTCTCTGAATATAATTCCAAGTGTAGTTGCTTGGTTAGATGTCCATGTGAACCGTTTCTCTGAATACCATTCCAAGTGTAGTTGCTTGGTTAGATGTCCATGTGAACCGTTTCTCTGAATACATTCCAAGTGTAGTTGCTTGGTTATATGTCCATGTGAACCGTTTCTCTGAATACCATTCCAAGTGTAGTTGCTTGGTTAGATGTCCATGTGAACCGTTTCTCTGAATACCATTCCAAGTGTGGTTGCTTGGTTAGACGTCCAAGTGAACCGTTTCTCTGAATATAATTCCAAGTGTAGTTGCTTGGTTAGATGTCCATGTGAACCGTTTCTCTTGATATAATTCCAAGTGTAGTTGCTTGGTTAGATGTCCATGTGAACAGTTTCTCTGAATACCATTCCAAGTGTAGTTGCTTGGTTAGATGTCCATGTGAACCGTTTCTCTGAATAATATTCCAAGTGTAGTTGCTTGGTTAGATGTTCACGTGAACCGTTTCTCTGAATATCATTCCAAGTGTAGTTGCTTGGTTAGATGTCCATGTGAACCGTTTCTCTGAATATCATTCCAAGTGTAGTTGCTTGGTTTGATGTCCATGTGAACCGTTTCTCTGAATACAATTCCAAGTGTAGTTGCTTGGTTAGATTTCCATGTGAACCGTTTCTCTGAATACCATTCCAAGTGTAGTTGCTTGGTTAGATGTCCATGTGAACCGTTTCTCTGAATACCATTCCAAGTGTAGTTGCTTGGTTAGATATCCATGTGAACCGTTTCTCTGAATATCATTCCAAGTGTAGTAGCTCGGTTAGATGTCCATGTGAACCGATTCTCTGAATACCATTCCAAGTGTAGTTGCTTGGTTAGATGTCCATGTTAACCGTTTCTCTGAATATCATTCCCAGTGTAGTTGTTTGGTTAGATGTCCATATGAACCCTTTCTCTGAATACCATTCCATGTGTGGTTGCTTGGTTAGATGTCCATGTGAACAGTTTCTCTGAATATCATTCCAAGTGTAGTAGCTCGGTTAGATGTCCATGTGAACCGTTTCTCTGAATACCATTCCAAGTGTAGTTACTTGGTTAGATGTCCATGTGAACCGTTTCTCTGAATACCATTCCAAGTGTGGTTGCTTGGTTAGACATCCAAGTGAACCGTTTCTCTGAATATAATTCCAAGTGTAGTTGCTTGGTTAGATGTCCATGTGAACCGTTTCTCTTGATATAATTCCAAGTGTAGTTGCTTGGCTAGATGTCCATTTGAACCGTTTCTCTGAATACCATTCCAAGTGTAGTTGCTTGGCTAGATGTCCATTTGAACCGTTTCTCTGAATACCATTCCAAGTGTAGTTGCTTGGTTAGATGTCCATGTGAACCGTATCTTTGAATAATATTCCAAGTGTAGTTGCTTAGTTTGATGTCCATTTGAACCGTTTCTCTGAATACCATTCCAAGTGTAGTTGCTTGGTTAGATGTCCATGTGAACCGTATCTTTGAATAATATTCCAAGTGTAGTTGCTTAGTTTGATGTCCATGTGAACCGTTTCTCTGAATACCATTCCAAGTGTAGTTGCTTGGTTAGATGTCCATGTGAACCGTTTCTCTGAATACCAATCCAAGTGTAGTTGCTTGGTTAGATGTCCATATGAACCCTTTCTCTGAATACCATTCCAAGTGTAGTTGCTTAGTTAGATGTTCACGTGAACCGTTTCTCTGAATATAATTCAAAGTGTAGTTGCTTGGTTAGATGTCCATGTGAACCGTTTCTCTGAATATCATTCCCAGTGTAGTTGTTTGGTTAGATGTCCATATGAACCGTTTCTCTGAATACCATTCCAAGTGTAGTTGCTTGGTTAGATGTCCACGTGAACCTTTTCTCTGAATACCATTCCAAGTGTAGTTGCTTGGTTAGATGTTCATGTGAACCGTTTCTCTGAATATCATTCCAAGTGTAGTTACTTGGTTAGATTTCCATGTGAACCGTTTCTCTGAATACCATTCCAAGTGTAGTTGCTTGGTTAGATGTCCATGTGAACCGTTTCTCTGAATACCATTCCAAGTGTAGTTGCTTGGTTAGATGTCCATGTGAACCGTTTCTCTGAATACCATTCCAAGTGTAGTTGCTTGGTTAGATGTCCATGTGAACCGTTTCTCTGAATATCATTCCAAGTGTAGTTGCTTGGTTAGATGTCCATGTGAACCGTTTCTCTGAATACCATTCCAAGTGTAGTTGCTTGGTTAGATGTCCATGTGAACCGTTTCTCTGAATATCATTCCAAGTGTAGTTGCTTGGTTAGATGTCCATGTGAACCGTTTCTCTGAATATCATTCCAAGTGTAGTTGCTTGGTTAGATGTCCATGTGAACCGTTTCTCTGAATACCATTCCAAGTGTAGTTGCTTGGTTAGATGTCCATGTGAACCGTTTCTCTGAATACCATTCCAAGTGTAGTTGCTTGGTTAGATGTCCATGTGAACCGTTTCTCTGAATACCATTCCAAGTGTAGTTGCTTGGTTAGATGTCCATGTGAACCGTTTCTCTGAATACCATTCCAAGTGTAGTTGCTTGGTTAGATGTCCACGTGAACCGTTTCTCTTGATATCATTCCAAGTGTAGTTGCTTGGTTAGATGTCCACGTGAACCGTTTCTCTGAATACCATTCCAAGTGTAGTTGCTTGGTTAGATGTCCATGTGAACCGTTTCTCTGAATACCATTCCAAGTGTAGTTGCTTGGTTAGATGTCCATGTGAACCGTTTCTCTGAATACCATTCCAAGTGTAGTTGCTTGGTTAGATGTTCATGTGAACCGTTTCTCTGAATATCATTCCCAGTGTAGTTGCTTGGTTAGATGTCCATGTGAACCGTTTCTCTGAATACCATTCCAAGTGTAGTTGCTTGGTTAGATGTCCACGTGAACCGTTTCTCTGAATAGCATTCCAAGTGTAGTTGCTTGGTTAGATGTTCATATGA
>CM026390.1:109822595-109848670 GCA_014843695.1 Archivesica marissinica
GACTCCTGGCTGGTCGCAGTACAATATATGCAAGTTGTTGGGTGACTCCTGGCTGGTCGCAGTACAATATAGGCAAGTTGTTGGGTGACTCCTGGCTGGTCGCAGTACAATATATGCAAGTTGTTGGGTGACTCCTGGCTGGTCGCAGTACAATATATGCAAGTTGTTGGGTGACTCCTGGCTGGTCGCAGTACAATATAGGCAAGTTGTTGGGTGACTCCTGGCTGGTCGCAGTACAATATATGCAAGTTGTTGGGTGACTCCTGGCTGGTCGCAGTACAATATATGCAAGTTGTTGGGTGACTCCTGGCTGGTCGCAGTACAATATAGGCAAGTTGTTGGGTGACTCCTGGCTGGTCGCAGTACAATATATGCAAGTTGTTGGGTGACTCCTGGCTGGTCGCAGTACAATATATGCAAGTTGTTGGGTGACTCCTGGCTGGTCGCAGTACAATATAGGCAAGTTGTTGGGTGACTCCTGGCTGGTCGCAGTACAATATAGGCAAGTTGTTGGGTGACTCCTGGCTGGTCGCAGTACAATATATGCAAGTTGTTGGGTGACTCCTGGCTGGTCGCAGTACAATATAGGCAAGTTGTTGGGTGACTCCTGGCTGGTCGCAGTACAATATAGGCAAGTTGTTGGGTGACTCCTGGCTGGTCGCAGTACAATATAGGCAAGCTGTTTGGTGACTCCTGGCTGGTCGCAGTACAATATAGGCAAGTTGTTGGGTGACTCCTGGCTGGTCGCAGTACAATATAGGCAAGTTGTTTGGTGACTCCTGGCTGGTCGCAGTACAATATAGGCAAGTTGTTGGGTGACTCCTGGATGGTCGCAGTACAATATAGGCAAGCTGTTTGGTGACTCCTGGCTGGTCGCAGTACAATATAGGCAAGCTGTTTGGTGACTCCTGGCTGGTCGCAGTACAATATAGGCAAGTTGTTGGGTGACTCCTGGCTGGTCGCAGTACAATATAGATGGTCGCAGTACAATATAGGCAAGTTGTTGGGTGACTCCTGGCTGGTCGCAGTACAATATAGGCAAGTTGTTGGGTGACTCCTGGCTGGTCGCAGTACAATATATGCAAGTTGTTGGGTGACTCCTGGCTGGTCGCAGTACAATATAGGCAAGTTGTTGGGTGACTCCTGGCTGGTCGCAGTACAATATAGGCAAGTTGTTGGGTGACTCCTGGCTGGTCGCAGTACAATATAGGCAAGTGTTGGGTGACTCCTGGCTGGTCGCAGTACAATATATGCAAGTTGTTGGGTGACTCCTGGCTGGTCGCAGTACAATATATGCAAGTTGTTGGGTGACTCCTGGCTGGTCGCAGTACAATATATGCAAGTTGTTGGGTGACTCCTGGCTGGTCGCAGTACAATATAGGCAAGTTGTTGGGTGACTCCTGGCTGGTCGCAGTACAATATAGGCAAGTTGTTGGGTGACTCCTGGCTGGTCGCAGTACAATATAGGCAAGTTGTTGGGTGACTCCTGGCTGGTCGCAGTACAATATATGCAAGTTGTTGGGTGACTCCTGGCTGGTCGCAGTACAATATATGCAAGTTGTTGGGTGACTCCTGGCTGGTCGCAGTACAATATAGGCAAGTTGTTGGGTGACTCCTGGCTGGTCGCAGTACAATATAGGCAAGTTGTTGGGTGACTCCTGGCTGGTCGCAGTACAATATAGGCAAGTTGTTGGGTGACTCCTGGCTGGTCGCAGTACAATATAGGCAAGTTGTTGGGTGACTCCTGGCTGGTCGCAGTACAATATATGCAAGTTGTTGGGTGACTCCTGGCTGGTCGCAGTACAATATATGCAAGTTGTTGGGTGACTCCTGGCTGGTCGCAGTACAATATAGGCAAGTGTTGGGTGACTCCTGGCTGGTCGCAGTACAATATAGGCAAGTTGTTGGGTGACTCCTGGCTGGTCGCAGTACAATATAGGCAAGTTGTTGGGTGACTCCTGGTTGGTCGCAGTACAATATATGCAAGTTGTTGGGTGACTCCTGGCTGGTCGCAGTACAATATATGCAAGTTGTTGGGTGACTCCTGGCTGGTCGCAGTACAATATATGCAAGTTGTTGGGTGACTCCTGGCTGGTCGCAGTACAATATAGGCAAGTTGTTGGGTGACTCCTGGTTGGTCGCAGTACAATATAGGCAAGTTGTTGGGTGACTCCTGGTTGGTCGCAGTACAATATAGGCAAGTTGTTGGGTGACTCCTGGTTGGTCGCAGTACAATATAGGCAAGTTGTTGGGTGACTCCTGGTTGGTCGCAGTACAATATAGGCAAGTTGTTGGGTGACTCCTGGTTGGTCGCAGTACAATATAGGCAAGTTGTTGGGTGACTCCTGGCTGGTCGCAGTACAATATAGGCAAGTTGTTGGGTGACTCCTGGCTGGTCGCAGTACAATATAGGCAAGTTGTTGGGTGACTCCTGGTTGGTCGCAGTACAATATAGGCAAGTTGTTGGGTGACTCCTGGCTGGTCGCAGTACAATATAGGCAAGTTGTTGGGTGACTCCTGGCTGGTCGCAGTACAATATAGGCAAGTTGTTGGGTGACTCCTGGCTGGTCGCAGTACAATATATGCAAGTTGTTGGGTGACTCCTGGCTGGTCGCAGTACAATATAGGCAAGTTGTTGGGTGACTCCTGGCTGGTCGCAGTACAATATATGCAAGTTGTTGGGTGACTCCTGGCTGGTCGCAGTACAATATATGCAAGTTGTTGGGTGACTCCTGGCTGGTCGCAGTACAATATATGCAAGTTGTTGGGTGACTCCTGGCTGGTCGCAGTACAATATAGGCAAGTTGTTGGGTGACTCCTGGCTGGTCGCAGTACAATATATGCAAGTTGTTGGGTGACTCCTGGCTGGTCGCAGTACAATATATGCAAGTTGTTGGGTGACTCCTGGCTGGTCGCAGTACAATATAGGCAAGTTGTTGGGTGACTCCTGGCTGGTCGCAGTACAATATATGCAAGTTGTTGGGTGACTCCTGGTTGGTCGCAGTACAATATATGCAAGTTGTTGGGTGACTCCTGGTTGGTCGCAGTACAATATAGGCAAGTTGTTGGGTGACTCCTGGTTGGTCGCAGTACAATATAGGCAAGTTGTTGGGTGACTCCTGGTTGGTCGCAGTACAATATAGGCAAGTTGTTGGGTGACTCCTGGTTGGTCGCAGTACAATATAGGCAAGTTGTTGGGTGACTCCTGGTTGGTCGCAGTACAATATAGGCAAGTTGTTGGTGACTCCTGGCTGGTCGCAGTACAATATAGGCAAGCTGTTTGGTGACTCCTGGCTGGTCGCAATACAATATAGGAAAGTTGTTGGGTGACTCCTGGTTGGTCGCAGTACAATATATGCAAGTTGTTGGGTGACTCCTGGCTGGTCGCAGTACAATATATGCAAGTTGTTGGGTGACTCCTGGCTGGTCGCAGTACAATATATGCAAGTTGTTGGGTGACTCCTGGCTGGTCGCAGTACAATATAGGCAAGTTGTTGGGTGACTCCTGGCTGGTCGCAGTACAATATAGGCAAGCTGTTTGGTGACTCCTGGATGGTCGCAGTACAATATAGGCAAGTTGTTGGGTGACTCCTGGCTGGTCGCAGTACAATATATGCAAGTTGTTGGGTGACTCCTGGTTGGTCGCAGTACAATATAGGCAAGCTATTGGGTGACTCCTGGCTGGTCGCAGTACAATATAGGCAAGCTGTTGGGTGACTCCTGGTTGGTCGCAGTACAATATAGGCAAGCTGTTGGGTGACTCCTGGCTGGTCGCAGTACAATATAGGCAAGTGTTGGGTGACTCCTGGTTGGTCGCAGTACAATATAGGCAAGCTGTTGGGTGACTCCTGGCTGGTCGCAGTACAATATAGGCAAGTTGTTGGGTGACTCCTGGCTGGTCGCAGTACAATATATGCAAGTTGTTGGGTGACTCCTGGTTGGTCGCAGTACAATATAGGCAAGTTGTTGGGTGACTCCTGGTTGGTCGCAGTACAATATAGGCAAGTTGTTGGGTGACTCCTGGCTGGTCGCAGTACAATATAGGCAAGTTGTTGGGTGACTCCTGGTTGGTCGCAGTACAATATATGCAAGTTGTTGGGTGACTCCTGGCTGGTCGCAGTACAATATAGGCAAGTTGTTGGGTGACTCCTGGCTGGTCGCAGTACAATATATGCAAGTTGTTGGGTGACTCCTGGCTGGTCGCAGTACAATATAGGCAAGCTGTTGGGTGACTCCTGGCTGGTCGCAGTACAATATAGGCAAGTTGTTGGGTGACTCCTGGCTGGTCGCAGTACAATATAGGCAAGCTGTTTGGTGACTCCTGGCTGGTCGCAGTACAATATAGGCAAGTTGTTGGGTGACTCCTGGCTGGTCGCAGTACAATATATGCAAGTTGTTGGGTGACTCCTGGCTGGTCGCAGTACAATATATGCAAGTTGTTGGGTGACTCCTGGCTGGTCGCAGTACAATATAGGCAAGTTGTTGGGTGACTCCTGGCTGGTCGCAGTACAATATATGCAAGTTGTTGGGTGACTCCTGGTTGGTCGCAGTACAATATATGCAAGTTGTTGGGTGACTCCTGGTTGGTCGCAGTACAATATATGCAAGTTGTTGGGTGACTCCTGGCTGGTCGCAGTACAATATAGGCAAGTTGTTGGGTGACTCCTGGCTGGTCGCAGTACAATATATGCAAGTTGTTGGGTGACTCCTGGCTGGTCGCAGTACAATATAGGCAAGCTGTTGGGTGACTCCTGGTGGTCGCAGTAAATATAGCAGTTGTTGGGTGACTCCTGGCTGGTCGCAGTACAATATAGGCAAGTTGTTGGGTGACTCCTGGCTGGTCGCAGTACAATATAGGCAAGTTTTTGGGTGACTCCTGGTTGGTCGCAGTACAATATAGGCAAGTTGTTGGGTGACTCCTGGCTGGTCGCAGTACAATATATGCAAGTTGTTGGGTGACTCCTGGCTGGTCGCAGTACAATATATGCAAGTTGTTGGGTGACTCCTGGTTGGTCGCAGTACAATATAGGCAAGTTGTTGGGTGACTCCTGGTTGGTCGCAGTACAATATAGGCAAGTTGTTGGGTGACTCCTGGCTGGTCGCAGTACAATATAGGCAAGTTGTTGGGTGACTCCTGGTTGGTCGCAGTACAATATATGCAAGTTTGGTGACTCCTGGCTGGTCGCAGTACAATATAGGCAAGTTGTTGGGTGACTCCTGGCTGGTCGCAGTACAATATATGCAAGTTGTTGGGTGACTCCTGGTTGGTCGCAGTACAATATATGCAAGTTGTTGGGTGACTCCTGGTTGGTCGCAGTACAATATATGCAAGTTGTTGGGTGACTCCTGGCTGGTCGCAGTACAATATAGGCAAGTTGTTGGGTGACTCCTGGCTGGTCGCAGTACAATATATGCAAGTTGTTGGGTGACTCCTGGCTGGTCGCAGTACAATATATGCAAGTTGTTGGGTGACTCCTGGCTGGTCGCAGTACAATATAGGCAAGTTGTTGGGTGACTCCTGGTTGGTCGCAGTACAATATATGCAAGTTGTTGGGTGACTCCTGGTTGGTCGCAGTACAATATAGGCAAGTTGTTGGGTGACTCCTGGTTGGTCGCAGTACAATATAGGCAAGTTGTTGGGTGACTCCTGGTTGGTCGCAGTACAATATAGGCAAGTTGTTGGGTGACTCCTGGTTGGTCGCAGTACAATATAGGCAAGTTGTTGGGTGACTCCTGGTTGGTCGCAGTACAATATAGGCAAGTTGTTGGGTGACTCCTGGTTGGTCGCAGTACAATATAGGCAAGTTGTTGGGTGACTCCTGGCTGGTCGCAGTACAATATAGGCAAGCTGTTTGGTGACTCCTGGCTGGTCGCAGTACAATATAGGAAAGTTGTTGGGTGACTCCTGGTTGGTCGCAGTACAATATATGCAAGTTGTTGGGTGACTCCTGGCTGGTCGCAGTACAATATATGCAAGTTGTTGGGTGACTCCTGGCTGGTCGCAGTACAATATATGCAAGTTGTTGGGTGACTCCTGGCTGGTCGCAGTACAATATAGGCAAGTTGTTGGGTGACTCCTGGCTGGTCGCAGTACAATATAGGCAAGCTGTTTGGTGACTCCTGGATGGTCGCAGTACAATATAGGCAAGTTGTTGGGTGACTCCTGGCTGGTCGCAGTACAATATATGCAAGTTGTTGGGTGACTCCTGGTTGGTCGCAGTACAATATAGACAAGCTACTGGGTGACTCCTGGCCGGTCGCAGTACAATATAGGCAAGCTGCTGGGTGACTCCTGGTTGGTCGCAGTACAATATAGGCAAGCTGTTGGGTGACTCCTGGCTGGTCGCAGTACAATATAGGCAAGCTGTTGGGTGACTCCTGGTTGGTCGCAGTACAATATAGGCAAGCTGTTGGGTGACTCCTGGCCGGTCGCAGTACAATATAGGCAAGTTGTTGGGTGACTCCTGGCTGGTCGCAGTACAATATATGCAAGTTGTTGGGTGACTCCTGGTTGGTCGCAGTACAATATAGGCAAGTTGTTGGGTGACTCCTGGCTGGTCGCAGTACAATATAGGCAAGTTGTTGGGTGACTCCTGGCTGGTCGCAGTACAATATAGGCAAGTTGTTGGGTGACTCCTGGCTGGTCGCAGTACAATATATGCAAGTTGTTGGGTGACTCCTGGCTGGTCGCAGTACAATATAGGCAAGTTGTTGGGTGACTCCTGGCTGGTCGCAGTACAATATATGCAAGTTGTTGGGTGACTCCTGGCTGGTCCAGTACAATATAGGCAAGCTGTGGTGACTCCTGGCTGGTCGCAGTACAATATAGGCAAGTTGTTGGGTGACTCCTGGCTGGTCGCAGTACAATATATGCAAGTTGTTGGGTGACTCCTGGCTGGTCGCAGTACAATATATGCAAGTTGTTGGGTGACTCCTGGCTGGTCGCAGTACAATATATGCAAGTTGTTGGGTGACTCCTGGCTGGTCGCAGTACAATATAGGCAAGTTGTTGGGTGACTCCTGGTTGGTCGCAGTACAATATATGCAAGTTGTTGGGTGACTCCTGGCTGGTCGCAGTACAATATATGCAAGTTGTTGGGTGACTCCTGGCTGGTCGCAGTACAATATAGGCAAGTTGTTGGGTGACTCCTGGCTGGTCGCAGTACAATATATGCAAGTTGTTGGGTGACTCCTGGCTGGTCGCAGTACAATATAGGCAAGTTGTTGGGTGACTCCTGGCTGGTCGCAGTACAATATAGGCAAGTTGTTGGGTGACTCCTGGTTGGTCGCAGTACAATATAGGCAAGTTGTTGGGTGACTCCTGGCTGGTCGCAGTACAATATATGCAAGTTGTTGGGTGACTCCTGGCTGGTCGCAGTACAATATATGCAAGTTGTTGGGTGACTCCTGGCTGGTCGCAGTACAATATAGGCAAGTTGTTGGGTGACTCCTGGTTGGTCGCAGTACAATATAGGCAAGTTGTTGGGTGACTCCTGGCTGGTCGCAGTACAATATAGGCAAGTTGTTGGGTGACTCCTGGTTGGTCGCAGTACAATATATGCAAGTTGTTGGGTGACTCCTGGCTGGTCGCAGTACAATATAGGCAAGTGTTGGGTGACTCCTGGCTGGTCGCAGTACAATATATGCAAGTTGTTGGGTGACTCCTGGCTGTCGCAGTACAAATAGCAAGTGTTGGGTGACTCCTGGCTGGTCGCAGTACAATATAGGCAAGTTGTTGGGTGACTCCTGGTTGGTCGCAGTACAATATAGCAAGTTGTTGGGTGACTCCTGGCTGGTCGCAGTACAATATATGCAAGTTGTTGGGTGACTCCTGGTTGGTCGCAGTACAATATAGGCAAGCTGTTGGGTGACTCCTGGCTGGTCGCAGTACAATATAGGCAAGTTGTTGGGTGACTCCTGGTTGGTCGCAGTACAATATATGCAAGTTGTTGGGTGACTCCTGGCTGGTCGCAGTACAATATAGGCAAGTTGTTGGGTGACTCCTGGCTGGTCGCAGTACAATATAGGCAAGTTGTTGGGTGACTCCTGGCTGGTCGCAGTACAATATATGCAAGTTGTTGGGTGACTCCTGGCTGGTCGCAGTACAATATAGGCAAGCTGTTGGGTGACTCCTGGTTGGTCGCAGTACAATATATGCAAGTTGTTGGGTGACTCCTGGCTGGTCGCAGTACAATATAGGCAAGTTGTTGGGTGACTCCTGGCTGGTCGCAGTACAATATAGGCAAGTTGTTGGGTGACTCCTGGTTGGTCGCAGTACAATATAGGCAAGTTGTTGGGTGACTCCTGGCTGGTCGCAGTACAATATATGCAAGTTGTTGGGTGACTCCTGGTTGGTCGCAGTACAATATATGCAAGTTGTTGGGTGACTCCTGGCTGGTCGCAGTACAATATATGCAAGTTGTTGGGTGACTCCTGGCTGGTCGCAGTACAATATATGCAAGTTGTTGGGTGACTCCTGGCTGGTCGCAGTACAATATAGGCAAGTTGTTGGGTGACTCCTGGCTGGTCGCAGTACAATATATGCAAGTTGTTGGGTGACTCCTGGCTGTCGCAGTACAATATATGCAAGTGTTGGGTGACTCCTGGTTGGTCGCAGTACAATATATGCAAGTTGTTGGGTGACTCCTGGCTGGTCGCAGTACAATATAGGCAAGTTGTTGGGTGACTCCTGGTTGGTCGCAGTACAATATAGGCAAGTTGTTGGGTGACTCCTGGTTGGTCGCAGTACAATATATGCAAGTTGTTGGGTGACTCCTGGCTGGTCGCAGTACAATATATGCAAGTTGTTGGGTGACTCCTGGCTGGTCGCAGTACAATATAGGCAAGTTGTTGGGTGACTCCTGGTTGGTCGCAGTACAATATATGCAAGTTGTTGGGTGACTCCTGGTTGGTCGCAGTACAATATAGGCAAGTTGTTGGGTGACTCCTGGCTGGTCGCAGTACAATATAGGCAAGCTGTTGGGTGACTCCTGGCTGGTCGCAGTACAATATAGGCAAGTTGTTGGGTGACTCCTGGCTGGTCGCAGTACAATATAGGCAAGTTGTTGTTCATCGAAGCACAATCAGATAAAGATAAAGCTGATCTACTGAATAACTACTTCACTAAACAGTCAACCATTGATGATAGGAATCATCCTCTTCCACACACCACACACATGGAATGCCCCATCTCTAGTATAAACATTTTGCCCCAAGATATTAAAGATGCTATCTCATGTGTAAATCCAAGCAAGGCAAGTGGCCCAGATCTGGTGAGTCCACGTCTCATCACAGACGGTATAGATCCTCTAGCAGTCCCTCTAGCACAGTACTTTAGCAAACTACTTTCCAACTCATGTGTTCCTTCGTCATGGAAATTGGCAAATGTTTGCCCAATTTTTAAGAAATCAGACCCTTCAAAACCAATCAACTATAGACATATCTCTCTTCTCAGTTGTCTGGGTAAGCTCATTGAACGCTGTATCCATAAAAACATATATAATTACGTTATTTCCAACGCAATCCTTACTCCTTACCAATCTGGTTTTACCAAGGGCGATTCCACTGTCAACCAGCTGACACTTCTGTATAACGACATTAGTGAAGCGTTAGATGATGGTAAGGAAGTTCGTGCTGTATTTTGTGACATATCCAAGGCCTTTGATAGAGTTTGGCACCGGGGACTACTTCATAAACTTTCTTCTATCGACATTCAAGGTCCCTTACTTGGCTGGTTCTCCACATATCTTTCAGATAGAAAACAACGTGTTGTATTGGCAAATTATACATCCGATATTTCATCCATAGATGCAGGTGTTCCCCAAGGATCCATCCTCGGTCCATTGCTCTTTCTAATATACATCAATGACATTGTAAACGATATTCGTGCAAATATTCGACTATTTGCAGACGATACTAGTCTTTATATTGTTGTAGAAGACGTTGTTTATTCCGCAAATAGTCTCAACCATGATCTTTCCCGGATCATCAACTGGTCGAAAGCTTGGCTTGTTTCCTTTAATCCTTCCAAGACTGAATCCGTGATCTTCTCTCGTAAGCTCAGGAAACCTATTCATCCCCAGTTATATATTGATGGTAATCCTATCCCACAAGTCAGTACTCACAAACATCTTGGTCACATCTTTTCCGAGGATGCCAAATGGATATCGCACTTACAGGCTTTCATTAACAAGGCATGGCAATGCATTGGCATCTTAAGAAGTTTAAAATTTCTCTTATCTCGTTGTAGCCTAGAAAACATGTATATATCATTCATTAGGCCCCTCTTGGAGTACGCTGATGTTGTCTGGGAAAACTGTACGAACAAGATCAAATGCGACATCGAATCCGTTCAATTAGAAGCAGCTAGAATTATCACAGGTGCTACGAAATACTGTAACACTGACAGACTCTATACCGATCTTAGCTGGGATACTTTAGCTGAAAGGCGACGCAAGCATCGCCTTGTCTTACTTTATAAGATGAAAAATGGACTTTCACCCGCTTACCTGTCAAATCTAATTCCACCCCAGCCAAATCAGCCATATGCCTTACGATCACTTACAGCTATACCCAATATTCACTGCAAAACTCAATCGCATGCTTCTTCTTTTCTGCCTCTAACTATTCGCCAGTGGAATATACTTCCACAAGAACATAAAAATGCCTCAACCATAGGAGAATTTAAAAGTAAGCTGAATACTAGGGCTAAACAAAAGAAAACAATTTACAACATTGGCAATAGGAAAAACCAAGTATATCACGCACGCCTTCGCTTGGGGTGCAGTGGCTGAGCTTCGATCTTCACAGAATAAATATTGTTCCTTCTCCTCTGTGCATATGCAGCGTTGTAGAAACTACATTCCACTTCCTGTTTCAATGTCCAAGATACCATGCACTATCTTCACGATCTCCCATCTGCACATACGTTACATAATCTACTGTACGGTGATGACCGACTTACATTCGAAGTCAATAAACACATCTTCCTACGAGTCCAAGGCTTCATAGCAGCAACTAAGCGCTTCGAGATCTAGTCATTTACCATCAAATGTCCGACCCCCTATCTATGCAGCGTGTGAGACAGTACCTAGTATGTTCTACTAATGTTATAAACTAACACTAATTAATGCATTGAATCAGGATAACAATTAGTCACCGTGTGCATTAAAATTCAGTATCAGGTTTGAAATATATAGAAATAAACCTATCCAATGCTCAAAGAATACCTACCATACACTGGCAAACTCCACTATGGAAAGGAATTTGTATAAGCATTTTAATATGCTTGTTTTCCAATCCAAAATATTTCTCTTGTAACACTTTATTCTTATATGTTATTTTCTGAATAAAATATGTTTAAACTAAGTTGTTGGGTGACTCCTGGCCGGTCGCAGTACAAAATAGGCAACCTGTTGGGTGACACCTGGCTGGTCGCAGTACAATATAGGCAAGTTGTTGGGTGACTCCTGGTTGGTCGCAGTAAAATATAGGCAAGTTGTTGGGTGACTCCTGGCCGATCGCTGTACAATATAGGCAAGCTGTTGGGTGACTCCTGGCTGGTCGCAGTACAATATAGGCAAGCTGTTGGGTGACTCCTGGCCGGTCGCAGTACAATATAGGCAAGCTGTTGGGTGACACCTGGCTGGTCGCAGTACAAAATAGGCAAGCTGTTGGGTGACTCCTGTCTGGTCGCAGTACAATATAGGCAAGCTGTTGGGTGACTCCTGTCTGGTCGCAGTACAATATAATTAAACAAGGTTTACCCGGGGTGCGAGTAGCGTGTAGAATACTGGTTAAATATGTTGGCTTTATTAAACAAGGCTTTCCCAGGTTGCCCGTATAGCGTGTAGAATACTGGTTAAACATTAAACATGCTGACTTCATTAAACAAGGACTTCCCGGAGTGCCGGTAGCGTGTAGAATACTGGTTAAACATTAAACATGCTGACTTCATTAAACAAGGACATCCCGGAGTGCCGGTAGCGTGTAGAATACTGGTTAAACATGCTGACTTCATTAAACACGGACATCCCGGAGTGACGGTAGCGTGTAGAATACTGGTTAAACATTAAACATGTTGGCTTCATTAAACATGGACTTCCCGGAGTGCCGGTAGCGTGTAGAATACTGGTTAAACATTAAACATGCTGACTTCATTAAACACGGACTTCCCGGAGTGCCGGTAGCGTGTAGAATACTGGTTAAACATTAACCATGCTGACTTCATTAAACACGGACTTCCCGGAGTGCCGGTAGCGTGTAGAATACTGGTTAAACATGCTGACTTCATTAAACACGGACTTCCCGGAGTGCCGGTAGCGTGTAGAATACTGGTTAAACATGCTGACTTCATTAAACAAGGACTTCCCGGAGTGCCGGTAGCGTGTAGAATACTGGTTAAACATTAAACATGCTGACTTCATTAAACAAGGACTTCCCGGAGTGCCGGTAGCGTGTAGAATACTGGTTAAACATGCTGACTTCATTAAACAAGGACATCCCGGAGTGACGGTAGCGTGTAGAATACTGGTTAAACATTAAACATGCTGACTTCATTAAACAAGGACCTCCCGGAATGCCGGTAGCGTGTAGAATACTGGTTAAACATTAAACATGCTGACTTCATTAAACAAGGACATCCCGGAGTGCCGGTAGCGTGTAGAATACTGGTTAAACATTAAACATGCTGACTTCATTAAACACGGACATCCTGGAGTGCCGGTAGCGTGTAGAATACTGGTTAAACATTAAACATGCTGACTTCATTAAACAAGGACTTCCCGGAGTGCCGGTAGCGTGTAGAATACTAGTTAAACATTAAACATGTTGACTTCATTAAACAAGGACATCCCGGAGTGACGGTAGCGTGTAGAATACTGGTTAAACATTAAACATGCTGACTTCATTAAACAAGGACATCCCGGAGTGACGGTAGCGTGTAGAATACTGGTTAAACATTAAACATGCTGACTTCATTAAACACGGATATCCAGGAGTGCCGGTAGCGTGTAGAATACTGGTTAAACATTAAACATGTTGGCTTCATTAAACAAGGACATCCTGGAGTGCCGGTAGCGTGTAGAATACTGGTTAAACATTAAACATGTTGACTTCATTAAACACGGACTTCTCGGAGTGCCGGTAGCGTGTAGAATACTGGTTAAACATTAAACATGCTGACTTAATTAAACAAGGACTTCCCGGAGTGCCGGTGTAGCGTGAGCCCCGTAAGTCCGTGAGGATTGAAAGTTCGCTAGCTTACGGGGCTCACGCTACGGGTATAAGAATCGTAAGTTGTGAGAATTGAAAGTCAATAACAATATCTTTCCTCAACTTTAGTTCAAACATTTTATTTCTCAATTATTCATAGAAATAAATGATAGTAGATAAAGGATACTAATGTGACTCCAGTATATGGGATTTAAAAACGTTGATGTTTGTGTATAACCATGACTTACCGATTACGCGGTTCAATTGGTGGAACAGCCTTCTGGTTATCGCTATATGACATGACCTAAGGTGTTGACCCTTACATTTTCTAATACATTGTGACTGTATTAATAATTTATACAATTTTACCATACAATTATTGGGTAAAAACAAAATCGTATCTGTGTATTGTGTATGACCCTTTTGACTGTCATAAATCATTCCCCCCACGCATGGCCATAATAGCTCAATTGTTGACTTGTTACCCATTTACAGAGAAGAATAAGATATCGATTGTTGTATGTCAATTTAGGTTATACAAATTTACCTTAGCTAGATTGCAGAACAAGTGTTTACTACATTAGATTAATCGCTCTCAATGCCTCATTACTGGTGGAATCCATCTCCATGGGGGAGAGAAGAGGACATTTAATCCATCTCCCTCATAATCAGGGAGAGAAGAGGAAATTTAATCCATCTCCACGCGGGAGAGAAGATAACATTTTAATCCATCTCCACGAGGGAGAGAAGAGGAAATTTAATCCTGGGAGAGAGAAGAGGACATTTAATCCATCTCCATGGGGGAGAGAAGAGGACATTTAATCCAAATAGCGGCCAACATATACTTAACCTAAATCCAGTTTGTCCCAAGTGCGATGTCAGATACACTACTGAACATTTTCTGCTGGACTGTTGCGATCACGAGACTCATCGGGCTGTCTTGCGGGCGGCAGTTGCCGGGGTTGGTAAAACTTTCTCAATTGAGAACATTCTCAGCCCCAGCAAGGCTGTCCGCACCTCAGTATTTAAAGCTCTGGAAACGTACATTCTAGACTGTCAGATGTCCGACAAAATTTAGAGGACATTTGCAGTTATTAAGCTCAGACAAGGATCCCATATCTCTTCATAGTCCCCAGTGTATGACATCTTGATTTGAGCCCCGTCACATCACATTAGTCACATGAGTTTGTTCAGACCATAAGTGTGCTGATATATTAATGCAAGATATAAGAGATTAATGTGCTTGTTTAATTCATGTTTTGAATTGATTTGAGTCACATCACATCAGTCACATGAGATTGTTCAGACCATAAATAGCCATCATATAGAAAGTACATGTGCTTTGGTTAATAGTGTGCTGAAATATTAATGTGCTTGTTTCATGTTTCATTCATGTTGTTCATGTTTGTTTTGCCAATATAAAAGGTACATGTCACTCAATGTCTTACTTGTCAATACTTAGGAAACAATGTCAGTGATAGGGGGGCTTTTGTCCTACCCTGAATGTGAATAGGGGGGCTTTTGTCCACCCTTGGGTTTTCTATGAGGGGGCTTTTGTCCTACCATGAATTTGAACGGGGGGGCTTTTGTCCTCCCTTGGTTTTTCTATGGGGGGGCTTTTGTCCGCCCGTGTCAAAAATCATTGGAGGGCTTTTGTCCGGGGGGGCTTATGTCCTACACTCGTTTAATTTAGTAAAAGAAGCATAGGTAGGAACATTATGACAGCAAACCACCTATCAATGGGAATAGTCTCGTCGCGAAAAATGCCTGCGTGTTGTCGGTCTAGCTCTCCGAAAAAGTAAGCATGAACAACGGAACCGGATTACTGCCATACAAGTTTTTTCATTCGACAAGGATCTACGGTTATTATTTGTTTGGCTATTCCATGTGTGACTGTCTTTTTAATGTAAATACTTGAGTATATTTTAAACATTATTAGACCGTTGGATTTGCTACGGAAGTGTTTTTTAACGTACTGATCATAAATGTTGTCACACAGGGGTATAGTTGTTATTTTATAACAATTAATGATCCCAGTACACGGGGAAATATAAAACATGGGAGCGGGAATATGAGGGAGGGAACACAAAATCACATTCTCAGTAACCTACTATGTTTCAAGTGAAACTGAATTTTCACTTATTGCAGCTTACTGCAACGAAATATGGGTTTAGTTATATATTTATGTTTTTAAGGGTAACCCATATTAGTTTGATCTTTCTTAAATATGTTAAAAAAGATGTCCAAGCGACATAGAGGGCTGAGGACACAAATGTGATATATGTGTTATAGTAGTGGGTTATGGGGTACTTCACTCTACATTCATGTCCATAAACAACGACTATATGAGGGTTCGTATATAACTTGTCTTTATTTGGTATGCGATCCAGGAGTAGGTATGATATGATGATGATGATGCTAAGCTGTACATAAGGCTATAAGCCTCACTCTGAAAAGTACATAATAATAATCGACATTAAATACATTATCACATCATCCCATTATATAATACCTACAACAATCAATCATACATATATATATATAACAATCATAGCACATCAACAATTACATACATATTACTTAAAGTATAATATCTTCGTTATAGTGACTAGTTTAGTGACTAGTGTAGTGACTAGTGGCTATGGTTCAACCTGGGCATAGACTCCATATGTGTATGTTCCACTATGGGACATTCACTGTACATAACATTAACACACACACATATCACTCACCAAACTATGGGTCTAAGCTTTCACAGCCTCTCTGTTCCTCTCAATCGTGCAGTGCCAGTAGTGTTAAGTCTTGTTACTGCAAATAACAGAAAGTGGCAAACGTGCAGAGAACATAGAATGATAGATGTGTAACATGCATAGAGTTAATAGATTTCACTGCTACTTTGAAAGTATTCATTCCAACCATAAATATCATTCCCCGCGGAAATATAAACATACAGAAACGCGATCAACATTATCGGACTCTAGTAAACAAACTGGTACTCAAAACCATTCCAGCTAATCACTTATTTATCAAACAAATAATACTGCATAAATGCATTATTACCAGACAAATGCACAATTCATTAGAAGGAAACTAACCTGAATAAAACTGTAGATCATCGTTAAAACTGTCTATACACAGCAAGTAAATAAATGTATGACTGATCTCCAAAGAACCTGACAACTGAGTGAAGATCAAATCTGGCGGTAAACCCAATTACCCCAGTCATACTTCAATTCCCAAATATGTATTCATACTCTTATGAAATAATGAAATAAGGGAGATAGCAAACTATATGAAATGCCTTTTAAAAAACTAGATTAGTTCCCCTTATTTACATACTGTCACATATAAACATAATTATAATTTCCCATGGGAGATTTGTTATTACCGACTATATATCTGTATGACTGGTTATAATTATATGTACTCGGGGGATCAGTTATGAACTATCATAGTACAGATACATATTAAGACTTTATTGTCTTGTGACATGTAGATCACAGTATTATAGTATAACGCGATATTGCACATGTAACAAGGTATTCTCGTTGTATTAGAAATGGTAAACATATTTTTATATATATATATATATGCAATCTTAGACATCTTAGAAGTATATGTGCACCGGGTATTGTATTCACCCGGTCTACCCCTGACTGTCGCTGACACAAATTCCTGTGTGAGTGACAGTTGGCAATATGAAAACCAAACACACACTGAGATTACAGCATGAGATTACAGCAGCCCTCATAGTCCACTAAACATCTAGTTATAATAATTGCGATAGGCAAAACCATCACTTAGATGATGGGCATTTTAATTATCTTAGAAAACTCGCCCAAATGCATTTATGCGGGTAACTTTAAATAAACTTATTAGTCAGACATATTAATTAAATTTATTAAAGAAATATACATCAATTTCTGCTGAATAAGCATCCAACTAGCATTTTAACTTGATGTGTGTGTGCGTTTTACGTTTATTTATTGTCGCTACAAGTTGCCCATATGAGCGACGTCACCTGAAGAGATTAGTCATTGTTGGATAGTGCAATGATACCGACAGAGACCCATTCCAGAATCTCCTCTGGTTCTTTTACATGCACGGTGTAAAGCACCGACACGAGACCTTGGTTTCAAGTCCCATCTGAAAGATTGTTAATTTTATTATGTCAGACGGGGGATCGCAGGATTACCAGTCCAATAGTTAACCGCTGGACTACAGTCCACCTGTCACCCTAAATCATAGGGTAGTCATTAATCCATGGCATCGAAAAGTGACCCTCTCTCTCATACATGTATAGTCTACACATAGAGGGGTCATTATTCTATGGCATCGAAAAGTGACCTGTCCTCACTTGTTCAGTGTATACATAGGGGGTGGGGGTCATCGTTATTATGTGTTGTATGCTTGTCTGTGTAAATAGTATGCATATACATTATGTGAACCTCCTAGTTATACAGCACCCACCATATCATCGTTAGAAATTGATAGAGACAAATTATCTGTGTACTTATATTTTCATATTCAATATATTTATGTTATTCTGTACATCATTGATTCAAAATAAATGTTGCTAGGCCTTAAACAGTGTTAATTAACATTTAATTATAATAAATATAATATTTTCCCACTATATATTGCCATTCGCAAGGGGAGTAATTGTTCCGCAAGGGGGTCAATATTCCATGACCGACTAATAACCCGAGAGACATTATTTTGAGGGGGGTCAATATTCTATACACCAGGTTCAATACTCGGTCAGGCCACATATGTAGTGTCGTAGAGGTAGGCGTCTCACACACATTGCTTAGTACTGTTAACCGCTTAGGTCGGCTAAGACTGCCCAGTCAGGTCGGCTAAGCCTGCCTAGTCAGGTCGACTAAACAAAATTAAAATAGTGTGCATTATTCAGTTATTTGTACAAAACAAAACTGAAAATGACATAATGTGTGTTAATTGTCACATTAATTTGGGATAAAACTTTACCTGTACAAAGATCATGTAGATTTGGGTTAAATTGGGTTGAACAATGAGCCAGTGTGTGGTTTCGGAGTTTCGAAACATTTACAGTCACATTACAACTGATAACACAGTGACAACCGTTACAAACAAGTCACTAACATCATTACTGAATAATGGAATGTGATAACTGCTTCAAATAATAAAAAGAATAAAACCAAACAGTAGATTTATAATATAATTATTTACCTCATTTAGCTAGATGTCAATAACGTAGGCTGTTCCATCAATTGACCGCGTGTATTCGTATCCGGTAAGCAAGGATAAAGCATACACCGGAGTAATCTATATAGAAATTGGAAAATCACCTTCACAGACACTTTATAAATATCTATAGGTTCATACATGTCAGATAATACTGATAATTAGCACAACTATTGAAAATAAAGCGAATGTCTCTCATTCCTCACGGCCACTAATATGTACCATTATAGATCATTATGCGCATGCGCAACTTTCAGTTCTTACGGGGATGTCAATTCTGTTAAGACACCGGTAGTGTGTAGAATACTGGTTAAACACTAAACATGCTGACTTCATTAAACAAGGACTTCCCGGAGTGCCGGTAGCGTGTAGAATACGGGTTAAACATTAAAATGCTGACTTCATTAAACAAGGACTTCCCGGAGTGCCGGTAGTGTGTAGAATACTGGTTAAACACTAAACATGCTGACTTCATTAAACAAGGACTTCCCGGAGTGACGGTAGCGTGTAGAATACTGGTTTAACACTAAACATGCTGACTTCATTAAACAAGGACGTCCCGGAGTGCCGGTAACGTGTAGAATACTGGTTAAAGCAGCATTACATCGTAATAAAGGATGTTTTGGGTAAAATATAAATACTAATGTGTGTGTGTTTGCAAAAATCGAAATAGTCGCTCAGAAACGATACAATTCCAATAAATATAAACCGTCGTATACGCGAATTTGTCTATCAACACACACATTCTAAACACGCACAGCGCGCATGCGTGAAACAACAGAGGATGTAGAAAACAACGTATATATTTTGAACATGAAAAATCTATCTTCCTATAATGTCGAACCCCTCGCGTGGATGTAGAAATATCCCTAAAAGACTTAGCTAACAGAGGTATGAATCAACATATCAAGTAATTTAATTAAAAAGACAACATGGGACACATGGGGACGATACATTCCGAATGTAAACAAGTGCGGCCGATGCGTTCCGTTTGTAAACAAGTGTGTGACCGATCGACTCGGAAAGTCTTACTTTCGGTTTCGAGTTTGTTTTATCGCAAAAAAACACTGTTTACCAAATGAACATAAGTATAATGTTAGAATGTTTAGTAGCATTGCTACCCATACGTAAAATGTTTCAAATATCTTTTTTTTCATACTGCTTTAAACATGTCGGCTTCATTAAACAAGGTTTACCCGGAGTGACTGTAGCGTATAGAATACTGGTTGAACATATTTGCGTCAATAAACAAGGCGGATAATGGATATGATATAAAGGATCTTGTACACTCATGGTGATTTCATATCATATTTTATGGAAATGAGTTTTGGAAGTGTGCATTTAATGATCCTATGTGTAATACTCTATTAAAGGTTCTCATACATTGCTAGAAATTATTCTGTCGGATGTGTGTGAATGCAATACTGAAACAAACAGGGAGTGGATTTCTAGGAATCTCGTTATCTCGTTGAATTACGAGTGATCCTCGTTGCTATGCAACTCATGACTTGCTGTAGTATAATGTTTGATTAATGTAAATTTGTTAATAATTGTGTAGTCTTATCACCAACCATTTATTGATAACTTCTTTTCTCGTCACCCAGATTAGTAGATTGATTACCGTGTAGTCGAGGCCCTTAGGGATAGTGTGATGTCGTTTGGTTAAGATTCTTCCAAAAACACCAAATTGGGCTGTGATGTTGCCCATGTGGCCGCCATATGTGCGAAATACAAAATGGCCGCCACGCAGATTAGAGGAAAATCAGCTAAATAACCAAAAGGCATGACGGAATCGCGTGTTGCGACTTATCATGGGGTTTCGAGGTCGATGAAATCACTCATGATGTGATGTTAATGATTTATGGTCATGGTTTACCCTACAAGGTCATCTTAATGGTCATTATTAGGTCGAAATAGACATTTGTAGTATTTTTGTCGAGATTGACAAGCAGTACTTCATTCTTACTGCCTCCTGATATCTGGGGTAATCTAACCCGACCTTGATATGATGCTTCAACATAATAGTACGTGCTTTGGTCATGCATTATAGAGATGTCATGGACCAGTAAGGACGTCATGCATTATAGAGATGTCATGGACCAGAAATTAGGCAGATGTGGTCATATTCATTAATAAGTTAAACACGCCATGAGTTTGAATCACAACTAATACAACGTTCATGTTATTCACGGAGATTCTAAGGTTATCATGATGCTTCTAGGCGATATTTTGCTAAACAATTTTATGCAGCAGTTTTAACCTCATGGGCGTACCTTGAACTTGAACAGGTACAGATATATGACTGGAACCTGATGGGTGTACCTTGAACTTGATCAGGTACAGATATATGACTGGAACCTGATGGGTGTACCTTGAACTTGAACAGGTACAGATATATGACTGGAACCTGATGGGCGTACCTTGAACTTGAACAGGTACAGATATATGACTGGAACCTGATAGGCGTACCTTGAACTTGAACAGGTACAGATATATGACTGGAACCTGAAGGGCGTACCTTGAACTTGAACAGGTACAGATATATGAGTGGAACCTGATGGGTGTACCTTGAGCTTGATCAGGTACAGATATATGACTGGAACCTGATGGGTGTACCTTGAACTTGAACAGGTACAGATATATGACTGGAACCTGATGGGTGTACCTTGAACTTGAACAGGTACAGATATATGACTGGAACCTGATGGGCGTACCTTGAACTTGAACAGGTACAGATATATGACTGGAACCTGATGGGTGTACCTTGAACTTGAACAGGTACAGATATATGACTGGAACCTGATGGGTGTACCTTGAACTTGAGCAGGTACAGATATATGACTGGAACCTGATGGGCGTATCTTGATCAGGTACAGATATATGACTGGAACCTGATGGGTGTACCTTGAACTTGAGCAGGTACAGATATATGACGGGAACCTGATGGGCGTACCTTGATCAGGTACAGATATATGACTGGAACCTGATGTATGTACCTTGAACTTGAGCAGGTACAGATATATGACTGGAACCTGATGGGCGTACCTTGATCAGGTACAGATATATGACTGGAACTTGATGGGTGTACCTTGAACTTGAACAGGTACAGATATATGACTGGAACCTGATGGGTGTACCTTGAACTTGAACAGGTACAGATATATGACGGGAACCTGATGGGCGTACCTTGAACAGATACAGATATATGACGGGAACCTGATGGGCGTACCTTGTACTTGAGCAAGTACAGATATATGACGGGAACCTGATGGGCGTACCTTGTACTTGAGCAAGTACAGATATATGACGGGAACCTGATGGGCGTACCTTGTACTTGAGCAAGTACAAATATATGACGGGACCCTGATGGGCGTACCTTAAACAGATACAGATGTATGACTGGAAGCTGATGGGCGTACCTTGAACTTGAGCAAGTACAGATATATGACGGGAACCTGATGGGCGTACCTTGTACTTGAGCAGGTACAGAGATATGACGGACATATGATGGGGGTACCTTGTACTTGAGCAGATACAGTTATATGTCGGGAACCTGATGGACGTACCTTGTACTTGAGCGGGTACAGTTATGTGACGGGAACCTGATGGGCGTACTGTGTACTTGAGCAGGTACAGTCACCCAACAACTTGCCTATATTGTACTGCGACCAGCCAGGAGTCACCCAACAACTTGCATATATTGTACTGCGACCAGCCAGGAGTCACCCAACAACTTGCCTATATTGTACTGCGACCAGCCAGGAGTCACCCAACAACTTGCATATATTGTACTGCGACCAGCCAGGAGTCACCCAACAACTTGCCTATATTGTACTGCGACCAGCCAGGAGTCACCAAACAGCTTGCCTATATTGTACTGCGACCAGCCAGGAGTCACCCAACAACTTGCCTATATTGTACTGCGACCAGCCAGGAGTCACCCAACAACTTGCATATATTGTACTGCGACCAGCCAGGAGTCACCCAACAACTTGCATATATTGTACTGCGACCAGCCAGGAGTCACCCAACAACTTGCATATATTGTACTGCGACCAGCCAGGAGTCACCCAACAACTTGCCTATATTGTACTGCGACCAGCCAGGAGTCACCCAACAACTTGCATATATTGTACTGCGACCAGCCAGGAGTCACCCAACAACTTGCATATATTGTACTGCGACCAGCCAGGAGTCACCCAACAACTTGCCTATATTGTACTGCGACCAGCCAGGAGTCACCCAACAACTTGCATATATTGTACTGCGACCAGCCAGGAGTCACCCAACAACTTGCATATATTGTACTGCGACCAGCCAGGAGTCACCCAACAACTTGCCTATATTGTACTGCGACCAGCCAGGAGTCACCCAACAACTTGCATATATTGTACTGCGACCAGCCAGGAGTCACCCAACAACTTGCATATATTGTACTGCGACCAGCCAGGAGTCACCCAACAACTTGCCTATATTGTACTGCGACCAGCCAGGAGTCACCCAACAACTTGCCTATATTGTACTGCGACCAGCCAGGAGTCACCAAACAGCTTGCCTATATTGTACTGCGACCAGCCAGGAGTCACCCAACAACTTGCATATATTGTACTGCGACCAGCCAGGAGTCACCCAACAACTTGCCTATATTGTACTGCGACCAGCCAGGAGTCACAAACAGCTTGCCTATATTGTACTGCGACCAGCCAGGAGTCACCCAACAACTTGCCTATATTGTACTGCGACCAGCCAGGAGTCACCAAACAGCTTGCCTATATTGTACTGCGACCAGCCAGGAGTCACCCAACAACTTGCATATATTGTACTGCGACCAGCCAGGAGTCACCCAACAACTTGCCTATATTGTACTGCGACCAGCCAGGAGTCACCCAACAACTTGCCTATATTGTACTGCGACCAGCCAGGAGTCACCAAACAGCTTGCCTATATTGTACTGCGACCAGCCAGGAGTCACCCAACAACTTGCATATATTGTACTGCGACCAGCCAGGAGTCACCCAACAACTTGCCTATATTGTACTGCGACCAGCCAGGAGTCACCCAACAACTTGCCTATATTGTACTGCGACCAGCCAGGAGTCACCCAACAACTTGCATATATTGTACTGCGACCAGCCAGGAGTCACCCAACAACTTGCCTATATTGTACTGCGACCAGCCAGGAGTCACCCAACAACTTGCATATATTGTACTGCGACCAGCCAGGAGTCACCCAACAACTTGCATATATTGTACTGCGACCAGCCAGGAGTCACCCAACAACTTGCATATATTGTACTGCGACCAGCCAGGAGTCACCCAACAACTTGCCTATATTGTACTGCGACCAGCCAGGAGTCACCCAACAACTTGCATATATTGTACTGCGACCAGCCAGGAGTCACCCAACAACTTGCATATATTGTACTGCGACCAGCCAGGAGTCACCCAACAACTTGCATATATTGTACTGCGACCAGCCAGGAGTCACCCAACAACTTGCCTATATTGTACTGCGACCAGCCAGGAGTCACCAAACAGCTTGCCTATATTGTACTGCGAACCAGCCAGGAGTCACCCAACAACTTGCATATATTGTACTGCGACCAGCCAGGAGTCACCCAACAACTTGCCTATATTGTACTGCGACCAGCCAGGAGTCACCAAACAGCTTGCCTATATTGTACTGCGACCAGCCAGGAGTCACCCAACAACTTGCATATATTGTACTGCGACCAGCCAGGAGTCACCCAACAACTTGCCTATATTGTACTGCGACCAGCCAGGAGTCACCAAACAGCTTGCCTATATTGTACTGCGACCAGCCAGGAGTCACCCAACAACTTGCCTATATTGTACTGCGACCAGCCAGGAGTCACCAAACAGCTTGCCTATATTGTACTGCGACCAGCCAGGAGTCACCCAACAACTTGCATATATTGTACTGCGACCAGCCAGGAGTCACCCAACAACTTGCCTATATTGTACTGCGACCAGCCAGGAGTCACCCAACAACTTGCATATATTGTACTGCGACCAGCCAGGAGTCACCCAACAACTTGCATATATTGTACTGCGACCAGCCAGGAGTCACCCAACAACTTGCATATATTGTACTGCGACCAGCCAGGAGTCACCCAACAACTTGCCTATATTGTACTGCGACCAGCCAGGAGTCACCCAACAACTTGCCTATATTGTACTGCGACCAGCCAGGAGTCACCCAACAACTTGCATATATTGTACTGCGACCAGCCAGGAGTCACCCAACAACTTGCATATATTGTACTGCGACCAGCCAGGAGTCACCCAACAACTTGCCTATATTGTACTGCGACCAGCCAGGAGTCACCCAACAACTTGCCTATATTGTACTGCGACCAGCCAGGAGTCACCCAACAACTTGCATATATTGTACTGCGACCAGCCAGGAGTCACCCAACAACTTGCATATATTGTACTGCGACCAGCCAGGAGTCACCCAACAACTTGCCTATATTGTACTGCGACCAGCCAGGAGTCACCCAACAACTTGCATATATTGTACTGCGACCAGCCAGGAGTCACCAACAACTTGCCTATATTGTACTGCGACCAGCCAGGAGTCACCCAACAACTTGCCTATATTGTACTGCGACCAGCCAGGAGTCACCCAACAACTTGCCTATATTGTACTGCGACCAGCCAGGAGTCACCAAACAGCTTGCCTATATTGTACTGCGACCAGCCAGGAGTCACCCAACAACTTGCATATATTGTACTGCGACCAGCCAGGAGTCACCCAACAACTTGCCTATATTGTACTGCGACCAGCCAGGAGTCACCCAACAACTTGCCTATATTGTACTGCGACCAGCCAGGAGTCACCCAACAACTTGCCTATATTGTACTGCGACCAGCCAGGAGTCACCCAACAACTTGCCTATATTGTACTGCGACCAGCCAGGAGTCACCCAACAACTTGCCTATATTGTACTGCGATCCTATATTGTACTGCGACCAGCCAGGAGTCACCCAACAACTTGCCTATATTGTACTGCGACCAGCCAGGAGTCACCAAACAGCTTGCCTATATTGTACTGCGACCAGCCAGGAGTCACCAAACAGCTTGCCTATATTGTACTGCGACCAGCCAGGAGTCACCCAACAACTTGCCTATATTGTACTGCGACCAGCCAGGAGTCACCCAACAACTTGCCTATATTGTACTGCGACCAGCCAGGAGTCACCCAACAACTTGCCTATATTGTACTGCGACCAGCCAGGAGTCACCCAACAACTTGCATATATTGTACTGCGACCAGCCAGGAGTCACCCAACAACTTGCATATATTGTACTGCGACCAGCCAGGAGTCACCCAACAACTTGCCTATATTGTACTGCGACCAGCCAGGAGTCACCCAACAACTTGCCTATATTGTACTGCGACCAGCCAGGAGTCACCCAACAACTTGCATATATTGTACTGCGACCAGCCAGGAGTCACCCAACAACTTGCCTATATTGTACTGCGACCAGCCAGGAGTCACCCAACAACTTGCATATATTGTACTGCGACCAGCCAGGAGTCACCCAACAACTTGCCTATATTGTACTGCGACCAGCCAGGAGTCACCCAACAACTTGCCTATATTGTACT
>CM026390.1:109849670-109884058 GCA_014843695.1 Archivesica marissinica
TACACCACAAACCATACAATAATACACCACAAACCATACAATAATACACCACAAACCATGCAATAATACACCACAAACCATACAATAATACACCACAAACCATACAATAATACACCACAAACAATACAATAATACATCACAAACCATACAATAATACACCACAAACCATACAATAATACACCACAAACCAACAAAAACACCACAAACCATACAATAATACACCACAAACCATACAATAATACACCACAAACCATACAATAATACACCACAAACCATACAATAATACACCACAAACCATACAATAATACACCACAAACCATACAATAATACACCACAAACCATACAATAATACACCACAAACCATGCAATAATACACCACAAACCATACAATAATACACCACAAACCATACAATAATACACCACAAACCATACAATAATATGCCATAAACTATTTATACAATAATACACCACAAACCATGCAATAATACACCACAAACCATACAATAATACACCACAAACCATACAATAATACACCACAAACCGTGCAATAATACACCACAAACCATGCAATAATACACCACAAACCATACAATAATACACCACAAACCATACAATAATACACCACAAACTATCAATAATACACCACAAACCATACAATAATACACCACAAACCATACAATAAACACCACAAACCATACAATAATACACCACAAACATACAATAATACACCACAAACCATACAATAATACACCACAAACCATGCAATAATACACCACAAACCATACAATAATACACCACAAACCATGCAATAATACACCACAAACCATACAATAATACACCACAAACCATACAATAATACACCACAAACCATACAATAATACACCACAAACCATACAATAATACACCACAAACCATACAATAATACACCACAAACCATACAATAATACACCACAAACCATACAATAATACACCACAAACCATACAATAATACACCACAAACCATACAATAATACATCACAAACCATGCAATAATACACCACAAACCATACAATAATACACCACAAACCATACAATAATATACCACAAACCATACAATAATACACCACAAACCATACAATAATACACCACAAACCATGCAATAATACACCACAAACCATACAATAATACACCACAAACCATACAATAATACATCACAAACCATGCAATAATACACCACAAACCATACAATAATACACCACAAACCATACAATAATACACCACAAACCATTCAATAATACGCCACAAACCATGCAATAATACACCACAAACCATGCAATAATACACCACAAACCATACAATAATACACCACAAACCATACAATAATTCACCACAAACCATACAATAATACACCACAAACCATGCAATAATACACCACAAACCATGCAATAATACACCACAAACCATACAATAATACACCACAAACCATGCAATAATACATCACAAACCATGCAATAATACACCACAAACCATACAATAATACACCACAAACCATGCAATAATACACCACAAACCATGCAATAATACACCACAAACCATACAATAATACACCACAAACCATACAATAATACACCACAAACCATACAATAATACACCACAAACCATACAATAATACACCACAAACCATGCAATAATACACCACAAACCATACAATAATACACCACAAACCATACAATAATACACCACAAACCATGCAATAATACACCACAAACCATGCAATAATACACCACAAACCATACAGTAATACACCACAAACCATACAATAATACACCACAAACCATACAATAATACACCACAAACCATACAATAATACACCACAAACCATACAATAATACACCACAAACCATGCAATAATACACCACAAACAACCATACAATAATACACCACAATCCATACAATAATACACCACAAACCATACAATAATACACCACAAACCGTGCAATAATACACCACAAACCATACAATAATACACCACAAACCATACAATAATACACCACAAACCATACAATAATACACCACAAACCATGCAATAATACATCACAAACCGTGCAATAATACACCACAAACCATGCAATAATACACCACAAACCATACAATAATACACCACAAACCATGCAATAATATGCCATACACTATTTATACAATAATACACCACAATCCATGCAATAATATGCCATAAACTATTTATACAATAATACACCACAATCCATACAATAATACACCACAAACCATGCAATAATACACCACAAACCATACAATAATACACCACAAACCATGCAATAATATGCCATACACTATTTATACAATAATACACCACAATCCATGCAAAAACCAAAACAAACAATAATACACCACAATCCATACAATAATACACCACAAACCATGCAATAATACACCACAAACCATACAATAATACACCACAAACCATGCAATAATATGCCATACACTATTTATACAATAATACACCACAATCCATGCAATAATATGCCATAAACTATTTATACAATAATACACCACAATCCATACAATAATACACCACAAACCATGCAATAATACACCACAAACCATACAATAATACACCACAAACCATGCAATAATATGCCATACACTATTTATACAATAATACACCACAATCCATGCAATAATATGCCATAAACTATTTATACAATAATACATCACAAACCATGCAATAATATGCCATAAACTATTTATACAATAATATACCACAATCCATGCAATAATATGCCATAAACTATTTATACAATAATACACCACAATCCATACAATAATACACCACAAACCATACAATAATACACCACAAACCATGCAATAATATGCCATACACTATTTATACAATAATACACCACAATCCATGCAATAATACACCACAATCCATGCAATAATATGCCATAAACTATTTATACAATAATACACCACAATCCATGCAATAATATGCCATAAACTATTTATACAATAATACACCACAAACCGTGCAATAATACACCACAAACCATGCAATAATACACCACAAACCATGCAATAATACATCACAAACCGTGCAATAATACACCACAAACCATGCAATAATACACCACAAACCATACAATAATACACCACAAACCATACAATAATACACCACAAACCATGCAATAATACACCACAAACCATGCAATAATACACCACAAACCATACAATAATACACCACAAACCATGCAATAATATGCCATAAACTATTTATACAATAATACACCACAATCCATGCAATAATATGCCATAAACTATTTACAATAATACACCACAAACCATACAATAATACACCACAAACCATACAATAATACACCACAAACCATGCAATAATACACCACAAACCATGCAATAATACACCACAAACCATACAATAATACACCACAAACCATACAATAATACACCACAAACCATACAATAATACACCACAAACCATACAATAATACACCACAAACCATGCAATAATACATCACAAACCATACAATAATACACCACAAACCATGCAATAATACACCACAAACCATACAATAATACACCACAAACCATGCAATAATACACCACAAACCATTCAATAATACACCACAAACCATGCAATAATACACCACAAACCATGCAATAATACACCACAAACCATACAATAATACACCACAAACCATACAATATACCAAAACATACAATAATACACCACAAACCATGCAATAATACACCACAAACCATACAATAATACACCACAAACCATACAATAATACACCACAAACCATACAATAATACACCACAAACCATACAATAATACACCACAAACCATACAATAATACACCACAAACCATGCAATAATACACCACAAACCATACAATAATACACCACAAACCATGCAATAATACACCACAAACCATACAATAATACACCACAAACCATACAATAATACACCACAAACCATACAATAATACACCACAAACCATGCAATAATACACCACAAACCATACAATAATACACCACAAACCATACAATAATACACCACAAACCATACAATAATACACCACAAACCATGCAATAATACACCACAAACCATACAATAATACACCACAAACCATGCAATAATACACCACAAACCATACAATAATACACCACAAACCATGCAATAATACACCACAAACCATACAATAATACACCACAAACCATGCAATAATACACCACAAACCATACAATAATACACCACAAACCATGCAATAATACACCACAAACCATACAATAATACACCACAAACCATACAATAATACACCACAAACCATACAATAATACACCACAAACCATGCAATAATACATCACAAACCATACAATAATACACCACAAACCATACAATAATACACCACAAACCATACAATAATACACCACAAACCATGCAATAATACACCACAAACCATGCAATAATACACCACAAACCATGCAATAATACACCACAAACCATACAATAATACACCACAAACCATGCAATAATATGCCATACACTATTTATACAATAATACACCACAAACCATGCAATAATATGCCATAAACTATTTATACAATAATACACCACAAACCATACAATAATACACCACAAACCATGCAATAATACACCACAAACCATACAATAATACACCACAAACCATGCAATAATACAACACATTATACAATAATACACCACAAACCATCAATAATATGCCATAAACTATTTATACAATAATACACCACAAACCATGCAATAATACACCACAAACCATGCAATAATACACCACAAACCATACAATAATACACCACAAACCATGCAATAATACACCACAAACCATACAATAATACACCACAATCCATGCAATAATACACCACAAACCATACAATAATACACCACAAACCATGCAATAATACACCACAAACCATACAATAATACACCACAAACCATACAATAATACACACAAACCATACAATAATACCAAACATACAATAATACACCACAAACCATGCAATAATACACCACAAACCATGCAATAATACACCACAAACCATACAATAATACACCACAAACCATACAATAATACACAAAACCATACAATAATACACCACAAACCATACAATAATACACCACAAACCATACAATAATACACCACAAACCATACAATAATACACCACAAACCATACAATAATACACCACAAACCATACAATAATACACCACAAACCATGCAATAATACACCACAAACCATACAATAATACACCACAAACCATACAATAATACACCACAAACCATACAATAATACACCACAAACCATACAATAATACACCACAAACCATACAATAATACACCACAAACCATGCAATAATACACCACAAACCATACAATAATACACCACAAACCATACAATAATACACCACAAACCATGCAATAATACACCACAAACCATACAATAATACACCACAAACCATACAATAATACACCACAAACCATGCAATAATACACCACAAACCATACAATAATACACCACAAACCATGCAATAATACACCACAAACCATACAATAATACATCACAAACCATGCAATAATACACCACAAACCATACAATAATACACCACAAACCATGCAATAATACACCACAAACCATACAATAATACACCACAAACCATACAATAATACACCACAAACCATACAATAATACACCACAAACCATGCAATAATACACCACAAACCATACAATAATACATCACAAACCATACAATAATACACCACAAACCATGCAATAATACACCACAAACCATACAATAATACACCACAAACCATGCAATAATACACCACAAACCATGCAATAATACACCACAAACCATACAATAATACACCACAAACCATGCAATAATACACCACAAACCATACAATAATACACCACAAACCATGCAATAATACACCACAAACCATACAATAATACACCACAAACCATGCAATAATACACCACAAACATATACAATAATACACCACAAACCATGCAATAATACACCACAAACCATACAATAATACACCACAAACCATGCAATAATACACCACAAACCATACAATAATACACCACAAACCATGCAATAATACACCATAAACCATACAATAATACACCACAAACCATGCAATAATACACCACAAACCATACAATAATACACCACAAACCATGCAATAATACACCACAAACCATACAATAATACACCACAAACCATGCAATAATACATCACAAACCATGCAATAATACACCACAAACCATACAATAATACACCACAAACCATGCAATAATACACCACAAACCATACAATAATACACCACAAACCATACAATAATACACCACAAACCATGCAATAATACACCACAAACCATACAATAATACACCACAAACCATGCAATAATATGCCATACACTATTTATACAATAATACACCAAATCCATGCAATAATGCCATAAAACCATACAATAATACACCACAAACCATACAATAATACACCACAAACCATGCAATAATACACCACAAACCATACAATAAACACCACAAACCATGCAATAATATGCCATACACTATTTATACAATAATACACCACAACCATGCAATAATATGCCATAAACTATTTATACAATAATACATCACAAACCATGCAATAATATGCCATAAACTATTTATACAATAATACACCACAATCCATGCAAAAACCAAAACAATACAATAATACACCACAATCCATACAATAATACACCACAAACCATACAATAATACACCACAAACCATGCAATAATACACCACAAACCATGCAATAATACACCACAAACCATACAAATACACCACAAACCATACAATAATACACCACAAACCATACAATAATACACCACAAACCATACAATAATACATCACAAACCATGCAATAATACACCACAAACCATACAATAATACACCACAAACCATGCAATAATACACCACAAACCATGCAATAATACACCACAAACCATACAATAATACACCACAAACCATGCAATAATACACCACAAACCATGCAATAATACACCACAAACCATACAATAATACACCACAAACCATACAATAAACATCACAAAACACACACAACAAAAACCAACATACACATACAATAATACAACCACAAACAATCCATACCAATACACACAAATACATACACCACAATACACCCAACCATACAAAATACACCACACCACAAACCATACAATAATACACCACAAACCATACAATAAATACACCACAACCATACAATAATACACCACAAACCATACAATAATACACCACAAACCATACAATAATACACCACAAAATGCAATAATACACCACAAACCATACAATAATACACCACAAACACATACAATAATACACCACAAACCATACAATAATACACCACAAACCATACAATAATACACCACAAACCATACAATAATACACCACAAACCATGCAATAATACACCACAAACCATACAATAATACACCACAAACCATACAATAATACACCACAAACCATACAATAATACACCACAAACCATACAATAATACACCACAAACCATACAATAATACACCACAAACCATACAATAATACACCACAAACCATACAATAATACACCACAAACAATACAATAATACACCACAAACCATACAATAATATGCCATAAACTATTTATACAATAATACACCACAAACCATACAATAATACACCACAAACCATGCAATAATACACCACAAACCATACAATAATACACCACAAACCATGCAATAATATGCCATAAACATATACAATAATACACCACAAACCATACAATAATACACCACAATCCATGCAATAATATGCCATAAACTATTTATACAATAATACACCACAAACCATACAATAATACACCACAAACCATGCAAAAACCAAACACAATAATACACCACAAACCATGCAATAATACACCACAAACCATACAATAATACACCACAAACCATGCAATAATACACCACAAACCATACAATAATACACCACAAACCATGCAATAATATGCCATACACTATTTATACAATAATACACCACAATCCATGCAATAATATGCCATAAACTATTTATACAATAATACACCACAAACCACAAAAACCAAAACAAACAAAAAACCACAACCACAAAAACCAAAACAATACAATAATACACCACAAACCATACAATAATACACCACAAACCATACAATAATACACCACAAACCATGCAATAATATGCCATACACTATTTATACAATAATACACCACAAACCATGCAATAATACACCACAATCCATGCAATAATATGCCATAAACTATTTATACAATAATACACCACAATCCATGCAATAATACACCACAAACCATCAATAATACACCACAAACCGTGCAATAATACACCACAAACCATAACCACAAACCAGCAATAATACACCACAAACCATACAATAATACACCACAAACCATGCAATAATATGCCATACACTATTTATACAATAATACACCACAATCCATGCAATAATATGCCATAAACTATTTATACAATAATACATCACAAACCATGCAATAATATGCCATAAACTATTTATACAATAATATACCACAATCCATGCAATAATATGCCATAAACTATTTATACAATAATACACCACAATCCATACAATAATACACCACAAACCATACAATAATACACCACAAACCATGCAATAATACACCACAAACCATGCAATAATACACCACAAACCATACAATAATACACCACAAACCATACAATAATACACCACAAACCATACAATAATACACCACAAACCATACAATAATACACCACAAACCATACAATAATACATCACAAACCATGCAATAATACATCACAAACCATACAATAATACACCACAAACCATGCAATAATACACCACAAACCATGCAATAATACACCACAAACCATGCAATAATACACCACAAACCATTCAATAATACACCACAAACTGTGCAATAATACACCACAAACCATGCAATAATACACCACAAACCATACAATAATACATCACAAACCATACAATAATATGCCATAAACTATTTATACAATAATACACCACAAACCATGCAATAATACACCACAAACCATACAATAATACACCACAAACCATACAATAATACACCACAAACCATACAATAATACACCACAAACCATACAATAATACACCACAAACCATACAATAATACACCACAAACCATGCAATAATACACCACAAACCATACAATAATACATCACAAACCATGCAATAATACACCACAAACCATACAATAATACACCACAAACCATACAATAATACACCACAAACCATACAATAATACACCACAAACCATGCAATAATACACCACAAACCATGCAATAATACACCACAAACCATACAATAATACACCACAAACCATGCAATAATACACCACAAACCATACAATAATACACCACAAACCATACAATAATACACCACAAACCATGCAATAATACACCACAAACCATACAATAATACACCACAAACCATGCAATAATACACCACAAACCATACAATAATACACCACAAACCATGCAATAATACACCACAAACCATACAATAATACACCACAAACCATGCAATAATACACCACAAACCATACAATAATACACCACAAACCATACAATAATACACCACAAACCATACAATAATACACCACAAACCATGCAATAATACACCACAAACCATGCAATAATACACCACAAACCATACAATAATACACCACAAACCATGCAATAATACACCACAAACCATACAATAATACACCACAATCCATACAATAATACACCACAAACCATGCAATAATACACCACAAACCATACAATAATACACCACAAACCATGCAATAATATGCCATACACTATTTATACAATAATACACCACAATCCATGCAATAATATGCCATAAACTATTTATACAATAATACACCACAAACCATGCAATAATATGCCATAAACTATTTATACAATAATACACCACAAACCATGCAATAATATGCCATAAACTATTTATACAATAATACACCACAAACCATGCAATAATATGCCATAAACTATTTATACAATAATATACCACAATCCATGCAATAATATGCCATAAACTATTTATACAATAATACACCACAATCCATACAATAATACACCACAAACCATACAATAATACACCACAAACCATGCAATAATATGCCATACACTATTTATACAATAATACACCACAATCCATGCAATAATACACCACAATCCATGCAATAATATGCCATAAACTATTTATACAATAATACACCACAATCCATGCAATAATATGCCATAAACTATTTATACAATAATACACCACAAACCGTGCAATAATACACCACAAACCATGCAATAATACACCACAAACCATGCAATAATACATCACAAACCGTGCAATAATACACCACAAACCATGCAATAATACACCACAAACCATACAATAATACACCACAAACCATACAATAATACACCACAAACCATGTAATAATACACCACAAACTGTGCAATAATACACCACAAACCTTACAATAATACACCACAAACCATGCAATAATACACCACAAACCATGCAATAATACACCACAAACTGTGCAATAATACACCACAAACCATGCAATAATACACCACAAACCATGCAATAATACACCACAAACCATGCAATAATACACCACAACCCATGCAATAATACATCACAATCCATGCAATAATATGCCATAAACTATTTATACAATAATACACCACAAACCATGCAATAATATGCCATAAACTATTTATACAATAATACACCACAATCCATGCAATAATATGCCATAAACTATTTATACAATAATACACCACAAACCATGCAATACTATGCCATAAACTATTTATACAATAATACACCACAAACCGTGCAATAATATGCCATAAACTATTTATGCAATAATACACCACAAACCATGCAATAATACACCACAAACCATGCAATAATACACCACAAACCATACAATAATACACCACAAACCATACAATAATACACCACAAACCATACAATAATACACCACAAACCATACAATAATACACCACAAACCATACAATAATACACCACAAACCATACAATAATACACCACAAACCATGCAATAATACACCACAATCCGTACAATAATACACCACAAACCATACAATAATACACCACAAACCATACAATAATACACCACAAACCATACAATAATACACCACAAACCATACAATAATACACCACAAACCATTCAATAATACACCACAAACCATACAATAATACACCACAAACCGTGCAATAATACACCACAAACCATTCAATAATACACCACAAACCATACAATAATACACCACAAACCATTCAATAATACACCACAAACCATGCAATAATACACCACAAACCATACAATAATACACCACAAACCATGCAATAATACACCACAAATCATACAATAATACATCACAAACCATGCAATAATACACCACAAACCATACAATAATACACCACAATCCATGCAATAATACACCACAAACCATTCAATAATACACCACAAACCATACAATAATACACCACAAACCATACAATAATACACCACAAACCGTGCAATAATACACCACAAACCATACAATAATACATCACAAACCATACAATAATACACCACAAACCATGCAATAATACACCACAATCTGTACAATAATACACCACAAACCATGCAATAATACACCACAAACCATGCAATAATACACCACAAACCATGCAATAATACACCACAAACCGTGCAATAATACACCACAAACCATGCAATAATACACCACAAACCGTGCAATAATACACCACAAACCATACAATAATACACCATAAACCATGCAATAATATGCCATAAACTATTTATACAATAATACACCACAAACCATGCAATAATATGCCATAAACTATGCAATAATACACCACAAACCATGCAATAATACACCACAAACCATACAATAATACACCACAAACCATGCAATAATACACCAGAAACCATGCAATAATACACCACAAACCATGCAATAATACACCACAAACCATACAATAATACACCACAAACCATGCAATAATACACCAGAAACCATACAATAATACACCACAAACCATGCAATAATACACCACAAACCATACAATAATACACCACAAACCATGCAATAATACACCACAAACCATGCAATAATACACCACAAACCGTGCAATAATACACCACAAACCATACAATAATACACCACAAACCATACAATAATACACCACAAACCATGCAATAATACACCACAAACCATACAATAATACACCAGAAACCATGCAATAATACACCACAAACCATGCAATAATACACCAGAAACCATACAATAATACACCACAAACCATGCAATAATACACCACAAACCATACAATAATACATCAGAAACCATGCAATAATACACCACAAACCATGCAATAATACACCAGAAACCATACAATAATACACCAGAAACCATACAATAATACACCACAAACCATACAATAATACACCACAAACCATACAATAATACACCACACACCATACAATAATACACCACAAACCATGCAATAATATGCCATAAACTATTTATACAATAATACACCACTGTTTGCAGACTGTTTGATGATTTTCCTAAAGTGAAAACTTGATTGCTTGAAAAAGAGTGTATTAATTGTGTATTCTCACGCACTGATTGAAGCATAGCATAACATTTTCTATGATCATTTTGCAGGCTTGGCTCACCGAAATTAATGAATATGCTCAAGACGACGTTGTCATAATGTTGCTAGGGAACAAGTGTGATATAGCGGGGGAGCGAATCATTAAAACAGAGGACGGGGAGAAGCTAGCTAAGGTTGGTCTTAATGCAGAATGTTACTATGTGTTGTCGTTAGAATTTCTTATATAGGTGGGGTAAATGTCTCCCTACTAACATTATTAAAACATTATTAAAACACTATGTGTGATATATTGCAGTATATAGACTACGTAAATGTCTCTCTACCAACACTAGTAAAGTGTCAACTCTTCCTGACCCAGTGTCAACTCTTCCTGACCCAGTGTCAACTCTTCCTGACCCAGTGTCAACTCTTCCTGACCCAGTGTCAACTCTTCCTGACCCAGTGTCAACTCTTCCCGACTCAGTGTCAACTCTTCCTGACTCGGTGTCAACTCTTCCTGACTCAGTGTCAACTCTTCCTGACCCAGTGTCAACTCTTCCTGACCCAGTGTCAACTCTTCCTGACCCAGTGTCAACTCTTCCCGACTCAGTGTCAACTCTTCCTGACTCGGTGTCAACTCTTCCTGACTCAGTGTCAACTCTTCCTGACCCAGTGTCAACTCTTCCTGACCCAGTGTCAACTCTTCCTGACCCAGTGTCAACTCTTCCTGACTCAGTGTCAACTCTTCCTGACCCAGTGTCAACTCTTCCTGACTCAAGGTCAACTATTCCTGACTCAGTGTCAACTCTTCCTGACCCAGTGTCAACTCTTCCTGACTCAAGGTCAACTATTCCTGACTCAGTGTCAACTCTTCCTGACTCACTGTCCCTCTCATCAGAGACTTTACATGGATTGAAACACTGTCCCTCTCATCAGGGACTTTACATGGATTGAAACACTGTCCCTCTCATCAGGGACTTTACATGGATTGAAACACTGTCCCTCTCATCAGGGACTTTACATGGATGGAAACACTGTTGATGATCCAGGGATTGTATTACTCGATGGAGTTACCCGCTGCTGTATTGACTGATATCTGTAAGCCTGTAGGGAGACTTACTGATGCACTTAGATGACAAATGGCTGGGAAAAGAGGACATTATCACATTCTTGTGCGGTGATTTATCATAGCCTCGTAGGATGATTTATCATTTGGAAACAAGGTCTATCTATGACTGTAATATTATAATCTTCCAGAGAACAGATTTCTTTTTGATCACATATCTGTTTCAATACAGCTTGTAGATCATTAGGCTCGTACAGTCTGTAGATCATTGGGCTCGTACAGTCTGTAGATCATTAGGCTTGTACAGTCTGTAGATCATTAGGCTTGTACAGTCTGTAGATCATTAGGCTTGTACAGTCTGTAGATCATTGGACTTGTACAGTCTGTTGATCATTGGGCTCGTACAGTCTGTAGATCATTGGACTTGTACAGTCTGTAGATCATTGGACTCGTACAGTCTGTAGATCATTGGACTCGGACAGTCTGTAGATCATTGGGCTCATACAGTCTGTAGATCATTGGGCATGTACAGTCTGTAGATCATTAGGCCTGTACAGTCTGTAGATCATTGGATTTGTACAGTCTGTAGATCATTAGGCTTGTACAGTCTGTAGATCATTGGGCTTGTACAGTCTGTTGATCATTGGGCTCGTACAGTCTGTAGATCATTGGGCTTGTACAGTCTGTATATCATTGGGCTCGTACAGTCTGTATATCATTGGGCTCGTACAGTCTGTAGATCATTGAGCTTGTACAGTCTGTAGATCATTAGGCTTGTACAGTCTGTAGATCATTGGATTTGTACAGTCTGTAGATCATTAGGCTTGTACAGTCTGTAGATCATTGGGCTTGTACAGTCTGTAGATCATTGGGCTTGTACAGTCGGTAGATCATTGGGCTTGTACAGTCTGTATATCATTGGGCTCGTACAGTCTGTATATCATTGGGCTCGTACAGTCTGTAGATCATTGGGATTGTACAGTGTAGATCATTGGGCTCGTACAGTCTGTAGATCATTGGACTTGTACAGTCTGTAGATCATTGGGCTTGTACAGTCTGTAGATCATTGGGCTCGTACAGTCTGTAGATCATTGGGCTCATACAGTCTGTAGATCATTGGGCTTGTACAGTGTAGATCATTGGGCTTGTACAGTCTGTAGATCATTGGGCTTGTACAGTCTGTAGATCATTGGGCTCGTACAGTCTGTAGATCATTGGGCTCATACAGTCTGTAGATCATTGGACTTGTACAGTCTGTAGATCAATGGGCTCGTACTATGCGTTACACTATACATGAACCATGTACCTTGTGCTATACGTTACACTGTGCATGAACCATGTACCTTGTGCTATACGTTACACTGTGCATGAACCATGTGCCTTGTACTATATGTTACACTGTGCATGAACCATGTACCTTGTGCTATATGTTACACTGTGCATGAACCATGTGCCTTGTACTATATGTTACACTGTGCATGAACCATGTACCTTGTGCTATATGTTACACTGTGCATGAACCATGTGCCGTGTACTATATGTTACACTGTGCATGAACCATGTACCTTGTGCTATATGTTACACTGTGCATGAACCATGTGCCTTGTACTATATGTTACACTGTGCATGAACCATGTACCTTGTGCTATATGTTACACTGTGCATGAACCATGTGCCTTGTACTATATGTTACACTGTGCATGAACCATGTACCTTGTGCTATATGTTACACTGTGCATGAACCATGTACCTTGTGCTATATGTTACACTGTGCATGAACCATGTGCCTTGTGCTATATGTTACACTGTGCATGAACCATGTACCTTGTGCTATATGTTACACTGTGCATGAACCATGTACCTTGTGCTATATGTTACACTGTGCATGAACCATGTACCTTGTGCTATATGTTACACTGTGCATGAACCATGTGCCTTGTAATATATGTTACACTGTGCATGAACCACATACTAACACTCCCCAATTTGAACAACCACTAACACTTCAACAAGCACTAACACTCCCCAAGCACTAACATTCCCAAAGCACTAACACCCCCAAAGCACTAACACTCCCCAAGCACTAACTCTCCCCAAGCACTAACACTCCCCAAGCACTAACACTCTCAAAGCACTAACACTCCCCATGCACTAACACTCCCCACGCACTAACACTTCCCAAGCACTAACACTCCCCACACACTAACACTCCCCAAGCACTTAAACACCCCAAGCACTAACACTCCCCAAGCACTAACACTCCCCAAGCACTAACACTCCCCAACACTCCCCAATCACTAACACTCCCCACAGCAATAACATTCCCCACGCACTAACACTCCCCAAAGTACTAACACTCCCCAAGCACTAACTCTCCCCAAGCACTAACACTCCCCAAAGCAATAACACTCCCCACGCACTATCACTCCCCAAGCACTAACACTCCCCAAACACTAACACTCCCCAAGCACTATGCAAAAAATTAATTAAATGGTCTCCAGAAACTGATATTGTGTCAGAAACTGATATTATACAATAATCAAACATTCAGTGAAAGTGGTATACATGTATACAGATATATAATAGGATGTAGAGTGTAAGTGGTATACATGTATACAGATATATAATAGGATGTAGAGTGTAAGTGGTATACATGTATACAGATATATAATAGGATGTAGAGTGTAAGTGGTATACATGTATACAGATATATAATAGGATGTAGAGTGTAAGTGGTATACATGTATACAGATATATAATAGGATGTAGAGTGTAAGTGGTATACATGTATACAGATATATAATAGGATGTAGAGTGTAAGTGGTATACATGTATACAGATATATAATAGGATGTAGAGTGTAAGTGGTATACATGTATACAGATATATAATAGGATGTAGAGTGTAAGTGGTATACATGTATACAGATATATAATAGGATGTAGAGTGTAAGTGGTATACATGTATACAGATATATAATAGGATGTAGAGTGTAAGTGGTATACATGTATACAGATATATAATAGGATGTAGAGTGTAAGTGGTATACATGTATACAGATATATAATAGGATGTAGAGTGTAAGTGGTATACATGTATACAGATATATAATAGGATGTAGAGTGTAAGTGGTATACATGTATACAGATATAATAGGATGTAGAGTGTAAGTGGTATACATGTATACAGATATATAATAGGATGTAGAGTGTAAGTGGTATACATGTATACAGATATATAATAGGATGTAGAGTGTAAGTGGTATACATGTATACAGATATATAATAGGATGTAGAGTGTAAGTGGTATACATGTATACAGATATATAATAGGATGTAGAGTGTAAGTGGTATACATGTATACAGATATATAATAGGATGTAGAGTGTAAGTGGTATACATGTATACAGATATATAATAGGATGTAGAGTGTAAGTGGTATACATGTATACAGATATATAATAGGATGTAGAGTGTAAGTGGTATACATGTATACAGATATATAATAGGATGTAGAGTGTAAGTGGTATACATGTATACAGATATATAATAGGATGTAGAGTGTAAGTGGTATACATGTATACAGATATATAATAGGATGTAGAGTGTAAGTGGTATACATGTATACAGATATATAATAGGATGTAGAGTGTAAGTGGTATACATGTATACAGATATATAATAGGATGTAGAGTGTAAGTGGTATACATGTATACAGATATATAATAGGATGTAGAGTGTAAGTGGTATACATGTATACAGATATATAATAGGATGTAGAGTGTAAGTGGTATACATGTATACAGATATATAATAGGATGTAGAGTGTAAGTGGTATACATGTATACAGATATATAATAGGATGTAGAGTGTAAGTGGTATACATGTATACAGATATATAATAGGATGTAGAGTGTAAGTGGTATACATGTATACAGATATATAATAGGATGTAGAGTGTAAGTGGTATACATGTATACAGATATATAATAGGATGTAGAGTGTAAGTGGTATACATGTATACAGATATATAATAGGATGTAGAGTGTAAGTGGTATACATGTATACAGATATATAATAGGATGTAGAGTGTAAGTGGTATACATGTATACAGATATATAATAGGATGTAGAGTGTAAGTGGTATACATGTATACAGATATATAATGGATGTAGAGTGTAAGTGTAAATGTTGTGAGGAATTAGTTGATTCAGTTGGAAATGTTTCACGTGGATGTCATGCTGTGATTATTGAATTTACATGCTCAATCTTCACTGATGAAGCCAGCAGTTTTCGTCCTCATCAGTTTCCAAATAGAATTTCCGATCAGACACACTAGCTGTAGGATGCACACAAATAAAATCATTATAGTGGAAGGAATTATGTTTCCCCCACAATATCGTCAGGCATATTAGTGTCTGTCTACCCGCCCGTCTGTCTGCCTTCATGTCCATCTGATGCCTGCCCAGTCCCCCATCTGCTTGCCAGCCTGGACCGAATATTCAGATAGCGGCTCCTCTCCATGCACCCTTGCAACATACACCAATATTTCAAATGGCGACTTACAGTTCTAAGCACAGTAGTATTTGTAAGTAGGTAAACCCTATTGATTGTGGGGTCAGTAGATGAACCCTATTGATTGTGGGGTCAGTAGATGAACCCTATTGGTTGTGGGGTCAGTAGGTAAACCCTATTGGTTGTGGGGTCAGTAGATGAACCCTATTGATTGTGGGGTCAGTAGATGAACCCTATTGGTTGTGGGGTCAGTAGATGAACCCTGTTGATTGAGGGGTCAATATATGAACCCTATTGATTGTAGGGTCAGTAGATGAACCCTATTGAGTGTGGGGTCAGTAGATGAACCCTATTGGTTGTGGGGTCAGTAGATGAACCCTATTGATTGTGGGGTCAGTAGATGAACCCTATTGATTGTGGGGTCAGTAGGTAAACCCTATTGGTTGTGGGGTCAGTAGATGAACCCTATTGATTGTGGGGTCAGTAGATGAATCCTATTGATTGTGAAGTCATTAGATGAACCCTATTGGTTGTGGGGTCAGTAGATGAACCCTATTGATTGTGGGGTCAGTAGATGAACCCTGTTGATTGTGAGGTCAGTAGGTAAACCCTATTGGTTGTGGGGTCAGTAGATGAACCCTATTGATTGAGGGGTCAGTAGGTAAACCCTATTGGTTGAAGGGTCAGTAGATGAACCCTATTGGTTGTAGGGTCAGTAGATGAACCCTATTGAGTGTGGGGTCAGTAGATGAACCCTATTTGTTGTGAAGTCATTAGATGAACCCTATTGGTTGTGGGGTCAGTAGATGAACCCTATTGATTGAGGGGTCAATAGATGAACCCTATTGGTTGTGGGGTCAGTAGATGAACCATATTGGTTGTGGGGTCAGTAGATGAACCCTATTGATTGTGGGGTCAGTAGGTAAACCCTATTGGTTGAAGGGTCAGTAGATGAACCCTATTGGTTGTGGGGTCAGTAGATGAACCCTATTGGTTGTGGGGTCAGTAGATGAACCCTATTGGTTGTGGGGTCAGTAGATGAACCCTATTGGTTGTGGGGTCAGTAGATGAACCCTATTGGTTGTGGGGTCAGTAGATGAACCCTATTGATTGTGGGGTCAGTAGATGAACCCTGTTGATTGTGGGGTCAGTAGGTAAACCCTATTGGTTGTGGGGTCAGTAGATGAACCCTATTGATTGTGGGGTCAGTTGATGAACCCTATTGGTTGTGGGGTCAGTAGATGAACCCTATTGGTGGTGGGATATACTTTATGTGATGCATATATAGTTTATGTGATACATATATAGTTTATGTGATGCATATATATAGTTTATGTGATGCATATATATATAGTTTATGTGATACATATATATAGTTTATGTGATACATATATATAGTTTATGTGATGCATATATATATAGTTTATGTGATGCATATATATCGTTTATGTGATACATATATATAGTTTATGTGATGCATATATATATATAGTTTATGTGATGCATATATAGTTTATGTGATACATATATATAGTTTATGTGATGCATATATATAGTTTATGTGATACATATATATAGTTTATGTGATGCATATATATATATAGTTTATGTGATGCATATATAGTTTATGTGATACATATATATAGTTTATGTGATGCATATATAGTTTATGTGATGCATATATATATATAGTTTATGTGATGCATATATATATATAGTTTATGTGATACATATATATAGTTTATGTGATGCATATATATAGTTTATGTGATACATATATATAGTTTATGTGATGTATATATAGTTTATGTGATGCATATATATAGTTTATGTGATACATATATATAGTTTATGTGATGTATATATAGTTTATGTGATACATATATATAGTTTATGTGATGTATATATAGTTTATGTGATACATATATATAGTTTATGTGATGTATATATAGTTTATGTGATACATATATATAGTGTATGTGATGTATATATAGTTTATGTGATGCATATATATATAGTTTATGTGATGCATATATATATATAGTTTATGTGATACATATATAGTTTATGTGATACATATATATAGTGTATGTGATGTATATATATATAGTTTATGTGATGCATATATATATATATAGTTTATGTGATGCATATATATATATAGTTTATGTGATACATATATAGTTTATGTGATACATATATATAGTGTATGTGATGCATATATATATAGTTTATGTGATGCATATATATATAGTTTATGTGATGCATATATATATATAGTTTATGTGATACATATATAGTTTATGTGATACATATATATAGTGTATGTGATGTATATATAGTTTATGTGATACATATATATAGTGTATGTGATGTATATATAGTTTATGTGATACATATATAGTTCATGTGATGCATATATACTTTATGTGATGCATATATATATAGTTTATGTGATGCATATATAGTTTATGTGATGCATATATATAGTTTATGTGATACATATATATAGTTTATGTGATGCATATATATATAGTTTATGTGATGCATATATAGTTTATGTGATGCATATATAGTTTATGTGATGCATATATAGTTTATGTGATACATATATAGTTTATGTGATGCATATATATATAGTTTATGTGATGCATATATAGTTTATGTGATACATATATAGTTTATGTGATGCATATATATAGTTTATGTGATGCATATATAGTTTATGTGATGCATATATATAGTTTATGTGATACATATATATAGTTTATGTGATGCATATATATATAGTTTATGTGATACATATATATAGTTTATGTGATGCATATATAGTTTATGTGATGCATATATAGTTTATGTGATGCATATATAGTTCATGTGATACATATATATAGTTTATGTGATGCATATATAGTTTATGTGATACATATATAGTTTATGTGATGCATATATAGTTCATGTGATACATATATATAGTTTATGTGATGCATATATAGTTTATGTGATACATATATAGTTTATGTGATGCATATATATATAGTTTATGTGATGCATATATATATAGTTTATGTGATGCATATATAGTTTATGTGATACATATATTATAGGATCAAGGTGTGGCGTTTATGGAGACAAGCGCAAAAACTGGGATGAATGTTGACCTAGCCTTCATGGCAATAGCAAGGTAAGTTATTACTGAATGTCGACCTAGCCTTCATAGCAAGGTAAGTTATTTCTGAATGTCGACCTGGCCTTCATAGCAAGGTAAGTTATTACTGAATGTCGACCTAGCCTTCATAGCAAGGTAAGTTATTACTGAATGTCGACCTAGCCTTCATAGCAAGGTAAGTTATTTCTGAATGTCAACCTGGCCTTCATAGCAAGGTAAGTTATTACTGAATGTCGACCTAGCCTTCATAGCAAGGTAAGTTATTACTGAATGTTGACCTAGCCTTCATAGCAAGGTAAGTTATTTCTGAATGTCGACCTGGCCTTCATAGCAAGGTAAGTTATTACTGAATGTCGACCTAGCCTTCATAGCAAGGTAAGTTATTTCTGAATGTCGACCTGGCCTTCATAGCAAGGTAAGTTATTACTGAATGTCGACCTAGCCTTCATAGCAAGGTAAGTTATTACTGAATGTCGACCTAGCCTTCATAGCAAGGTAAGTTATTTCTGAATGTCAACCTGGCCTTCATAGCAAGGTAAGTTATTACTGAATGTCGACCTAGCCTTCATAGCAAGGTAAGTTATTACTGAATGTTGACCTAGCCTTCATAGCAAGGTAAGTTATTTCTGAATGTCGACCTGGCCTTCATAGCAAGGTAAGTTATTACTGAATGTCGACCTAGCCTTCATAGCAAGGTAAGTTATTTCTGAATGTCGACCTGGCCTTCATAGCAAGGTAAGTTATTACTGAATGTTGACCTGGCCTTCATAGCAATAGCAAGGTAAGCTATTACTGAATGTCGACCTGGCCTTCATAGCAATAGCAAGGTAAGTTATTACTGAATGTCGACCTGGCCTTCAGGATACCATACCATGTGCACATGATTGTTGTGGAAGTAAGGATGCCATACCATGTGCACATGATTGTTGTGGAAGTAAGGATGCCATACCATGTACACATGGTTGTTGTGGAAGAAGGATGCCATACCATGTACACATGATTGTTGTGGAAGAAGGATGACATACCATGTACACATGATTGTTGTGGAAGTAAGGATACCATGTGCACATGGTTGTTGTGGAAGAAGGATGACATACCATGTACACATGGTTGTTGTGGAAGTAAGGATGCCATACCATGTACACATGGTTGTTGTGGAAGTAAGGATGACATACCATGTACACATGGTTGTTGTGGAAGTAAGGATGCCATACCATGTGCACATGATTGTTGTGGAAGTAAGGATGACATACCATGTGCACATGGTTGTTGTGGAAGAAGGATGACATACCATGTGCACATGGTTGTTGTGGAAGTAAGGATGACATACCATGTGCACATGATTGTTGTGGAAGTAAGGATGACATACCATGTACACATGGTTGTTGTGGAAGTAAGGATACCATACCATGTGCACATGATTGTTGTGGAAGTAAGGATACCATGTACACATGATTGTTGTGGAAGTAAGGATGCCATACCATGTACACATGGTTGTTGTGGAAGTAAGGATGACATACCATGTACACATGGTTGTTGTGGAAGTAAGGATGCCATACCATGTACACATGGTTGTTGTGGAAGTAAGGATGACATACCATGTGCACATGGTTGTTGTGGAAGTAAGGATACCATACCATGTGCACATGGTTGTTGTGGAAGTAAGGATACCATACCATGTGCACATGGTTGTTGTGGAAGAAGTAAGGATACCATGTACACATGGTTGTTGTGGAAGTAAGGATACCATACCATGTGCACATGATTGTTGTGGAAGTAAGGATGCCATACCATGTACACATGATTGTTGTGGAAGTAAGGATGACATACCATGTGCACATGATTGTTGTGGAAGTAAGGATGACATACCATGTACACATGGTTGTTGTGGAAGTAAGGATACCATACCATGTGCACATGATTGTTGTGGAAGTAAGGATACCATGTGCACATGATTGTTGTAGAAGTAAGGATACCATACCATGTGCTCATGATTGTTGTGGAAGTAAGGATGACATACCATGTGCACATGGTTGTTTTTGCACATGGTTGTTGTGGAAGTAAGGATGCCATACCATGTACACATGGTTGTTGTGGAAGTAAGGATACCATACCATGTGCACATGATTGTTGTGGAAGAAGTAAGGATACCATGTACACATGGTTGTTGTGGAAGTAAGGATACCATACCATGTGCACATGGTTGTTGTGGAAGTAAGGATACCATACCATGTGCACATGGTTGTTGTGGAAGAAGTAAGGATACCATGTACACATGGTTGTTGTGGAAGTAAGGATACCATACCATGTGCACATGGTTGTTGTGGAAGAAGTAAGGATACCATACCATGTGCACATGGTTGTTGTGGAAGAAGTAAGGATGCCATAACATGTGCACATGGTTGTTGTGGAAGAAGGATGACATACCATGTACACATGGTTGTTGTGGAAGTAAGGATGACATACCATGTACACATGATTGTTGTGGAAGTAAGGATGCCATAACATGTGCACATGGTTGTTGTGGAAGAAGGATGACATACCATGTACACATGATTGTTGTGGAAGTAAGGATGCCATAACATGTGCACATGGTTGTTGTGGAAGAAGGATGACATACCATGTACACATGATTGTTGTGGAAGTAAGGATGACATACCATGTACACATGATTGTTGTGGAAGTAAGGATGACATACCATGTACACATGATTGTTGTGGAAGAAGGATGCCATACCATGTGCACATGATTGTTGTGGAAGTAAGGATGACATACCATGTACACATGGTTGTTGTGGAAGTAAGGATGACATACCATGTGCACATGGTTGTTGTGGAAGTAAGGATGACATACCATGTGCACATGGTTGTTGTGGAAGTAAGGATGCCATACCATGTACACATGGTTGTTGTGGAAGAAGTAAGGATACCATGTACACATGGTTGTTGTGGAAGAAGGATGACATACCATGTGCACATGGTTGTTGTGGAAGTAAGGATACCATACCATGTGCACATGGTTGTTGTGGAAGTAAGGATACCATGTACACATGGTTGTTGTGGAAGAAGTAAGGATACCATGTACACATGGTTGTTGTGGAAGAAGGATGCCATACCATGTGCACATGGTTGTTGTGGAAGTAAGGATACCATGTACACATGGTTGTTGTGGAAGTAAGGATACCATGTACACATGGTTGTTGTGGAAGTAAGGATACCATGTACACATGGTTGTTGTGGAAGTAAGGATACCATGTACACATGATTGTTGTGGAAGAAGGATGCCATACCATGTACACATGGTTGTTGTGGAAGTAAGGATGACATACCATGTACACATGATTGTTGTGGAAGAAGGATGCCATACCATGTACACATGATTGTTGTGGAAGAAGGATGCCATACCATGTACACATGGTTGTTGTGGAAGTAAGGATGACATACCATGTACACATGATTGTTGTGGAAGAAGGATGCCATACCATGTACACATGATTGTTGTGGAAGAAGGATGCCATACCATGTACACATGGTTGTTGTGGAAGTAAGGATGACATACCATGTACACATGATTGTTGTGGAAGAAGGATGCCATACCATGTACACATGATTGTTGTGGAAGAAGGATGCCATACCATGTACACATGGTTGTTGTGGAAGTAAGGATGACATACCATGTACACATGATTGTTGTGGAAGAAGGATGCCATACCATGTACACATGATTGTTGTGGAAGAAGGATGCCATACCATGTACACATGGTTGTTGTGGAAGTAAGGATGACATACCATGTACACATGATTGTTGTGGAAGTAAGGATACCATGTGCACATGGTTGTTGTGGAAGTAAGGATGCCATACCATGTGCACATGGTTGTTGTGGAAGTAAGGATGCCATACCATGTGCACATGGTTGTTGTGGAAGTAAGGATACCATACCATGTGCACATGATTGTTGTGGAAGTAAGGATGACATACCATGTACACATGATTGTTGTGGAAGTAAGGATACCATGTGCACATGGTTGTTGTGGAAGTAAGGATGCCATACCATGTGCACATGGTTGTTGTGGAAGAAGTAAGGATACCATGTACACATGGTTGTTGTGGAAGTAAGGATGACATACCATGTGCACATGATTTTTGTGGAAGTAAGGATGACATACCATGTGCACATGATTGTTGTGGAAGTAAGGATACCATACCATGGGCACATGATTGTTGTGGAATAAGGTGTACATGGTTGTTGTGGAAGTAAGGATGACATACCATGTGCACATGATTGTTGTGGAATAAGGTGTACATGGTTGTTGTGGAAGTAAGGATGACATACCATGTACACATGATTGTTGTGGAAGAAGGATGACATACCATGTACACATGGTTGTTGTGGAAGTAAGGATGACATACCATGTGCACATGATTGTTGTGGAAGTAAGGATGACATACCATGTACACATGATTGTTGTGGAAGTAAGGATGACATACCATGTACACATGATTGTTGTGGAAGTAAGGATGCCATACCATGTACACATGATTGTTGTGGAAGTAAGGATACCATACCATGTACACATGATTGTTGTGGAAGTAAGGATGCCATACCATGTACACATGATTGTTGTGGAAGTAAGGATACCATACCATGTGCACATGATTGTTGTGGAAGTAAGGATGCCATACCATGTGCACATGGTTGTTGTGGAAGTAAGGATGCCATGTGCACATGATTGTTGTGGAATAAGGTGTACATGGTTGTTGTGGAAGTAAGGATACCATACCATGTGCACATGGTTGTTGTGGAAGAAGTAAGGATACCATACCATGTGCACATGGTTGTTGTGGAAGAAGTAAGGATGCCATAACATGTGCACATGGTTGTTGTGGAAGAAGGATGACATACCATGTACACATGGTTGTTGTGGAAGTAAGGATGACATACCATGTACACATGATTGTTGTGGAAGTAAGGATGCCATAACATGTGCACATGGTTGTTGTGGAAGAAGGATGACATACCATGTACACATGATTGTTGTGGAAGTAAGGATGCCATAACATGTGCACATGGTTGTTGTGGAAGAAGGATGACATACCATGTACACATGATTGTTGTGGAAGTAAGGATGACATACCATGTACACATGATTGTTGTGGAAGTAAGGATGACATACCATGTACACATGATTGTTGTGGAAGAAGGATGCCATACCATGTGCACATGATTGTTGTGGAAGTAAGGATGACATACCATGTACACATGTTGTTGTGGAAGTAAGGATACCATGTGCACATGGTTGTTGTGGAAGTAAGGATGACATACCATGTGCACATGGTTGTTGTGGAAGTAAGGATGCCATACCATGTGCACATGGTTGTTGTGGAAGTAAGGATACCATACCATGTGCACATGATTGTTGTGGAAGTAAGGATGACATACCATGTACACATGATTGTTGTGGAAGTAAGGATACCATGTGCACATGGTTGTTGTGGAAGTAAGGATGCCATACCATGTGCACATGGTTGTTGTGGAAGAAGTAAGGATACCATGTACACATGGTTGTTGTGGAAGTAAGGATGACATACCATGTGCACATGGTTGTTGTGGAAGTAAGGATGACATACCATGTGCACATGGTTGTTGTGGAAGTAAGGATACCATGTACACATGGTTGTTGTGGAAGAAGTAAGGATACCATGTACACATGGTTGTTGTGGAAGAAGGATGCCATACCATGTGCACATGGTTGTTGTGGAAGTAAGGTGTACACATGGTTGTTGTGGAAGTAAGGATGACATACCATGTACACATGATTGTTGTGGAAGAAGGATGACATACCATGTACACATGGTTGTTGTGGAAGTAAGGATGACATACCATGTGCACATGATTGTTGTGGAAGTAAGGATGACATACCATGTACACATGATTGTTGTGGAAGTAAGGATGACATACCATGTACACATGATTGTTGTGGAAGTAAGGATGCCATACCATGTACACATGATTGTTGTGGAAGTAAGGATACCATACCATGTACACATGATTGTTGTGGAAGTAAGGATGCCATACCATGTACACATGATTGTTGTGGAAGTAAGGATACCATACCATGTACACATGATTGTTGTGGAAGTAAGGATGCCATACCATGTACACATGATTGTTGTGGAAGTAAGGATACCATGTGCACATGGTTGTTGTGGAAGTAAGGATACCATACCATGTGCACATGATTGTTGTGGAAGTAAGGATGCCATACCATGTGCACATGGTTGTTGTGGAAGTAAGGATGCCATGTGCACATGATTGTTGTGGAATAAGGTGTACATGGTTGTTGTGGAAGTAAGGATGACATACCATGTACACATGGTTGTTGTGGAAGTAAGGATGACATACCATGTACACATGGTTGTTGTGGAAGTAAGGATGACATACCATGTACACATGGTTGTTGTGGAAGTAAGGATGCCATACCATTATAGATTGTGGGCCTTATCTAGGTCACACAGACACCATGGGATGGTGGGCCTGGTGGATCTTGAAACCATTATGTAGTATTCTGTTAATTATCTCGTGTTTTTCACTTTGATATTTTCAGGGATTTAAAAATGAAGAAGACACGACAGCCAACAGATCCCAAGTTTAATGTAGCAGAGTACGTAGATAAAGAGAAGAAGACGCCAGGATGTTGTAGCTAGCAATATATAAACTAGGCAATACATGCATGTTACCTACACATACATTCTATGTTTGTATCAGTTGAATTGTTGTATATTGGTTATGTTACAAGTTGAGATTGTACGTATAATGTTTGTATCATTGCTAAGACGTAACTGAAACCAGTTATTACCTGTAGTTGATTCCATTCTAGGGGATATGTTTGTATCAATACAGTAAAACCCCTCTAAACCGAACTGCCACTGGACCAGAAGTAAAGTATGCTTTGGAGGGGTATTCGGTTTAGAGAGGTTTTCATAGTGTGGTAGATTTCTCCTAAATTAACAGTTCAACTCTGGAGGATGCTGAGACATGTTGACAATCAGTAAAAAACTGATTCATTTTAAGTGTACATTACAATATTCAGAAAAAAATAAGCTGAAATTTGTTCTTTTTAAAGATTCATATTTGATGAAGACATGTTGCTGTTTGGTTTATATGGTAAATTACAGCTGAAAATACACATCAATATTTATTAATCTGTTCAGTATTCAGAAAATAGGGTTATGGTTTACAGAGTTCTTTGTACAACAAACAAAGAAGGGAAAAATTCGGGACCAAGAAATGTGTTTGAATGTTATTCCAGTTTAGAGGGGTTCTGGTTTTGAGGGGTTTCACTGTATAAGCTCACCCAGTGCTATATGGAACACCTGCTCTCACCCAGTGTTATATGGAACACCTGCTCTCACCCAGTGTTATATGGAACACCTGCTCTCACCCAGTGATATATGGAACACCTGCTCTCACCCAGTGTTATATGGAACACCTGCTCTCACCCAGTGCTATATGGAACACCTGCTCTCACCCAGTACTATATGGAACACCTGCTCTCACCCAGTGTTATATGGAACACCTGCTCTCACCCAGTGTTATATGGAACACCTGCTCTCACCCAGTGTTATATGGAACACCTGCTCTCACCCAGTGTTATATGGAACACCTGCTCTCACCCAGTGCTATTGGGAACACCTGCTCTCATCCAGTGATAATGGTGTGAACCAATCATTTCTGTTGAAGTATAAAAAACCTCATGAAAATGTCAATTGATTGACCTAATTTTGTTCACATTTTGTTACCATATAAATATGTGATGAAATCTGGATTCATACTGATAATCAATACTTGTTAGAAATCTCTCTTTCTGCAATATTATTTTCCCAGGTGAGCGAGCGACTAGGACCAGACCTCATGTGTGTATACATGCTGTTGTACATGGTGTGTGTATACATGCTGTTGTACATGGTGTGTGTATACATGCTATGGTACATGATGTGTGTATACATGCTATGGTACATGATGTGTGTATACATGATGTGTGTATACATGCTATGATACATGATGTGTGTATACATGCTATGATACATGATGTGTGTATACATGCTATGGTACATGATGTGTGTATACATGCTATGATACATGGTGTGTGTATACATGCTATGATGTGTGTATACATGCTATGGTACATGATGTGTGTATACATGCTATGGTACATGATGTGTGTATACATGCTATGGTACATGATGTGTGTATACATGCTATGATGTGTGTATACATGCTATGGTGTGTGTATACATGCTATGGTACATGATGTGTGTATACATGCTATGGTGTGTGTATACATGCTATGATACATGATGTGTGTATACATGCTATGGTACATGGTGTGTGTATACATGTTATGGTACATGATGTGTGTATACATGCTATGGTACATGATGTGTGTATACATGCTATGATGTGTGTATACATGCTATGATGTGTGTATACATGCTATGATGTGTGTATACATGCTATGATACATGATGTGTGTATACATGCTATGATACATGATGTGTGTATACATGCTATGGTACATGATGTGTGTATACATGCTATGGTACATGATGTGTGTATACATGCTATGGTACATGATGTGTGTATACATGCTATGATACATGATGTGTGTATACATGCTATGGTGTGTGTATACATGCTATGATACATGATGTGTGTGTATACATGCTATGGTACATGGTGTGTGTATACATGCTATGGTACATGGTGTGTGTATACATGCTATGGTACATGATGTGTGTATACATGCTATGATGTGTGTATACATGCTATGATGTGTGTATACATGCTATGGTACATGGTGTGTGTATACATGCTATGGTACATGGTGTGTGTATACATGCTATGGTACATGATGTGTGTATACATGCTATGGTACATGATGTGTGTATACATGCTATGGTACATGATGTGTGTATACATGCTATGGTACATGATGTGTGTATACATGCTATGGTACATGATGTGTGTATACATGCTATGGTACATGATGTGTGTATACATGCTATGATACATGATGTGTGTATACATGCTATGGTACATGGTGTGTGTATACATGCTATGATACATGGTGTGTGTATACATGCTATGGTACATGGTGTGTGTATACATGCTATGGTACATGGTGTGTGTATACATGCTATGGTGTGTGTATACATGGATGTACATGTGTGTGTATACATGGATGTACATGATGTGTGTATACATGCTATGGTACATGATGTGTGTATACATGCTATGGTACATGTGTGTGTATACATGCTATGATACATGGTGTGTGTATACATGCTATGGTACATGATGTGTGTATACATGCTATGGTACATGGTGTGTGTATACATGCTATGTACATGATGTGTGTATACATGCTATGGTACATGTGTGTGTATACATGTATGATACATGGTGTGTGTATACATGCTATGGTACATGTGTGTGTATACATGGTATGGTGTGTGTATACATGTATGGTACATGGTGTGTGTATACATGTATGGTACATGTGTGTGTATACATGATATGGTACATGATGTGTGTATACATGCTATGTGTGTGTATACATGTATGGTACATGTGTGTGTATACATGCTATGATGTGTGTATACATGTATGGTACATGTGTGTGTGTATACATGGATGGTAATGGTGTGTGTGTGTATACATGTATGGTACATGTGTGTGTGTATACATGGATGTATGGTGTGTGTATACATGTATGATGTGTGTGTATACATGTATGGTATGTGTGTGTATACATGCTATGGTACATGTGTGTGTATACATGCTATGATGTGTGTATACATGTATGATGTGTGTATACATGCTATGGTACATGGTGTGTGTATACATGCTATGATGTGTGTATACATGCTATGATACATGGTGTGTGTATACATGCTATGATGTGTGTATACATGCTATGATGTGTGTATACATGCTATGATGTGTGTATACATGTATGGTATGGTGTGTGTATACATGCTATGTGTGTGTGTATACATGCTATGATACATGATGTGTGTATACATGCTATGGTGTGTGTATACATGCTATGGTACATGATGTGTGTATACATGCTATGGTGTGTGTATACATGCTATGGTACATGATGTGTGTATACATGCTATGGTGTGTGTATACATGCTATGGTGTGTGTATACATGCTATGATACATGATGTGTGTATACATGCTATGGTGTGTGTATACATGCTATGGTACATTATGTGTGTATACATGCTATGGTGTGTGTATACATGATATGGTACATGGTGTGTGTATACATGCTATGGTACATTATGTGTGTATACATGCTATGATGTGTGTATACATGCTATGATGTGTGTATACATGCTATGGTGTGTGTATACATGCTATGGTACATGGTGTGTGTATACATGCTATGGTACATGATGTGTGTATACATGCTATGGTACATATGTGTGTATACATGCTATGGTACATGATGTGTGTATACATGCTATGGTACATGATGTGTGTATACATGCTATGGTACATGTGTGTGTATACATGCTATGATGTGTGTATACATGCTATGATACATGATGTGTGTATACATGCTATGGTGTGTGTATACATGCTATGGTACATGGTGTGTGTATACATGCTATGGTACATGATGTGTGTATACATGCTATGGTACATGATGTGTGTATACATGCTATGATGTGTGTATACATGCTATGGTACATGGTGTGTGTATACATGCTATGGTGTGTGTATACATGCTATGGTACATGATGTGTGTATACATGCTATGGTACATGGTGTGTGTATACATGCTATGGTACATGATGTGTGTATACATGCTATGGTACATGATGTGTGTATACATGCTATGGTACATGGTGTGTGTATACATGCTATGGTACATGATGTGTGTATACATGCTATGATGTGTGTATACATGCTATGATGTGTGTATACATGCTATGATGTGTGTATACATGCTATGATGTGTGTATACATGCTATGATACATGATGTGTGTATACATGCTATGATGTGTGTATACATGCTATGGTACATGATGTGTGTATACATGCTATGATACATGATGTGTGTATACATGCTATGATGTGTGTATACATGCTATGGTACATGTGTGTGTATACATGCTATGGTACATGATGTGTGTATACATGCTATGGTACATGATGTGTGTATACATGCTATGGTGTGTGTATACATGCTATGATACATGATGTGTGTATACATGCTATGGTACATGGTGTGTGTATACATGCTATGGTACATGGTGTGTGTATACATGCTATGGTACATGATGTGTGTATACATGCTATGGTGTGTGTATACATGCAGGTACATGATGTGTGTATACATGCTATGGTACATGGTGTGTGTATACATGCTATGGTACATGGTGTGTGTATACATGCTATGGTACATGGTGTGTGTATACATGCTATGGTACATGATGTGTGTATACATGCTATGGTACATGGTGTGTGTATACATGCTATGATACATGTGTGTGTGTATACATGCTATGGTACATGGTGTGTGTATACATGCTATGGTACATGGTGTGTGTATACATGCTATGGTACATGGTGTGTGTGTTACATGCTATGGTACATGGTGTGTGTGTATACATGCTATGGTACATGTGTGTGTATACATGCTATGGTACATGGTGTGTGTATACATGCTATGGTACATGATGTGTATACATGCTATGTACATGTGTGTGTATACATGCTATGGTACATGTGTGTGTATACATGCTATGGTACATGTGTGTGTATACATGCTATGGTACATGGTGTGTGTATACATGCTATGGTACATGATGTGTGTATACATGCTATGGTACATGATGTGTGTATACATGCTAAGGTACATGATGTGTGTATACATGCTATGGTACATGGTGTGTGTATACATGCTATGTACATGTGTGTGTATACATGCTATGTACATGTGTGTGTATACATGTATGGTACATGATGTGTGTATACATGCTATGGTACATGATGTGTGTATACATGCTATGGTACATGGTGTGTGTGTATACATGCTATGGTGTGTGTATACATGCTATGGTACATGATGTGTGTATACATGCTATGGTACATGATGTGTGTATACATGCTAGGTACATGATGTGTGTATACATGCATGATACATGGTGTGTGTATACATGCATGATACATGATGTGTGTGTATACATGCTATGTACATGTGTGTGTATACATGCTATGTACATGATGTGTGTATACATGCTATGGTACATGATGTGTGTATACATGCTATGATACATGGTGTGTGTATACATGCTATGATACATGATGTGTGTATACATGCTATGGTACATGATGTGTGTATACATGCTATGATACATGGTGTGTGTATACATGCTATGGTGTGTGTATACATGCTATGGTACATGATGTGTGTATACATGCTATGGTACATGGTGTGTGTATACATGCTATGGTGTGTGTATACATGCTATGGTACATGATGTGTGTATACATGCTATGGTACATGGTGTGTGTATACATGCTATGATACATGGTGTGTGTATACATGCTATGGTACATGATGTGTGTATACATGCTATGGTACATGATGTGTGTATACATGCTATGGTACATGATGTGTGTATACATGCTATGATACATGGTGTGTGTATACATGCTATGATACATGATGTGTGTATACATGCTATGGTACATGATGTGTGTATACATGCTAT
>CM026390.1:109885058-109969396 GCA_014843695.1 Archivesica marissinica
TGCGACCAGCCAGGAGTCACCAAACAGCTTGCCTATATTGTACTGCGACCAGCCAGGAGTCACCAAACAGCTTGCCTATATTGTACTGCGACCAGCCAGGAGTCACCAAACAACTTGCCTATATTGTACTGCGACCAGCCAGGAGTCACCCAACAACTTGCCTATATTGTACTGCGACCAGCCAGGAGTCACCCAACAACTTGCCTATATTGTACTGCGACCAGCCAGGAGTCACCAAACAGCTTGCCTATATTGTACTGCGAACCAGCCAGGAGTCACCCAACAACTTGCATATATTGTACTGCGACCAGCCAGGAGTCACCCAACAACTTGCCTATATTGTACTGCGACCAGCCAGGAGTCACCCAACAACTTGCCTATATTGTACTGCGACCAGCCAGGAGTCACCCAACAACTTGCCTATATTGTACTGCGACCAGCCAGGAGTCACCCAACAACTTGCCTATATTGTACTGCGACCAGCCAGGAGTCACCCAACAACTTGCCTATATTGTACTGCGACCAGCCAGGAGTCACCAAAACTTGCCTATATTGTACTGCGACCAGCCGGAGTCACCCAACAACTTGCCTATATTGTACTGCGACCAGCCAGGAGTCACCCAACACTTGCCTATATTGTACTGCGACCAGCCAGGAGTCACCAAACAGCTTGCCTATATTGTACTGCGACCAGCCAGGAGTCACCAAACAGCTTGCCTATATTGTACTGCGAACAGCCAGGAGTCACCCAACAACTTGCATATATTGTACTGCGACCAGCCAGGAGTCACCCAACAACTTGCCTATATTGTACTGCGACCAGCCAGAGTCACCAACCAGCTTGCCTATATTGTACTGCGACCAGCCAGGAGTCACCCAACAACTTGCATATATTGTACTGCGACCAGCCAGGAGTCACCCAACACTTGCTATATTGTACTGCGACCAGCCAGAGTCACCCAACAACTTGCCTATATTGTACTGCGACCAGCCAGGAGTCACCCAACAACTTGCCTATATTGTACTGCGACCAGCCAGGAGTCACCCAACAACTTGCCTATATTGTACTGCGACCAGCCAGGAGTCACCCAACAACTTGCCTATATTGTACTGCGACCAGCCAGGAGTCACCCAACAACTTGCCTATATTGTACTGCGACCAGCCAGGAGTCACCAAACAGCTTGCCTATATTGTACTGCGACCAGCCAGGAGTCACCAAACAGCTTGCCTATATTGTACTGCGAACCAGCCAGGAGTCACCCAACAACTTGCCTATATTGTACTGCGACCAGCCAGGAGTCACCAAACAGCTTGCCTATATTGTACTGCGACCAGCCAGGAGTCACCCAACAACTTGCCTATATTGTACTGCGACCAGCCAGGAGTCACCAAACAGCTTGCCTATATTGTACTGCGACCAGCCAGGAGTCACCAAACAGCTTTCTTATATTGTACTGCGAACCAGCCAGGAGTCACCAACCAGCTTGTCAATATTGTACTGCGACCAGCCAGGAGTCACCAAACAGCTTGCCTATATTGTACTGCGAACCAGCCAGGAGTCACCCAACAACTTGCCTATATTGTACTGCGACCAGCCAGGAGTCACCCAACAACTTGCCTATATTGTACTGCGACCAGCCAGGAGTCACCCAACAACTTGCCTATATTGTACTGCGACCAGCCAGGAGTCACCAAACAGCTTGCCTATATTGTACTGCGACCAGCCAGGAGTCACCAAACAGCTTGCCTATATTGTACTGCGAACCAGCCAGGAGTCACCAAACAGCTTGCCTATATTGTACTGCGACCAGCCAGGAGTCACCAAACAGCTTGCCTATATTGTACTGCGAACCAGCCAGGAGTCACCAAACAACTTGTCTATATTGTACTGCGACCAGCCAGGAGTCACCAAACAGCTTGCCTATATTGTACTGCGAACCAGCCAGGAGTCACCCAACAACTTGCATATATTGTACTGCGACCAGCCAGGAGTCACCCAACAACTTGCCTATATTGTACTGCGACCAGCCAGGAGTCACCAAACAGCTTGCCTATATTGTACTGCGAACCAGCCAGGAGTCACCCAACAACTTGCCTATATTGTACTGCGACCAGCCAGGAGTCACCCAACAACTTGCCTATATTGTACTGCGACCAGCCAGGAGTCACCAAACAGCTTGCCTATATTGTACTGCGACCAGCCAGGAGTCACCCAACAACTTGCCTATATTGTACTGCGACCAGCCAGGAGTCACCAAACAACTTGCTATATTGTACTGCACCAGCCAGGAGTCCCAACAACTTGCTATATTGTACTGCGACCAGCCAGGAGTCACCAAACACTTGCCTATATTGTACTGCGACAGCCAGGAGTCACCAAACAACTTGCCTATATTGTATGCGACCAGCCAGGAGTCACCAACACTTGCCTATATTGTACTGCGACCAGCCAGGAGTCACCAAACAGCTTGCCTATATTGTACTGCGACCAGCCAGGAGTCACCACAACTGCATATATTGTACTGCGACCAGCCAGGAGTCACCCAACAACTTGCCTATATTGTACTGCGACCAGCCAGGAGTCACCAAACAGCTTGCCTATATTGTACTGCGAACCAGCCAGGAGTCACCCAACAACTTGCATATATTGTACTGCGACCAGCCAGGAGTCACCCAACAACTTGCCTATATTGTACTGCGACCAGCCAGGAGTCACCCAACAACTTGCCTATATTGTACTGCGACCAGCCAGGAGTCACCCAACAACTTGCCTATATTGTACTGCGACCAGCCAGGAGTCACCCAACAACTTGCCTATATTGTACTGCGACCAGCCAGGAGTCACCCAACAACTTGCCTATATTGTACTGCGACCAGCCAGGAGTCACCCAACAACTTGCCTATATTGTACTGCGACCAGCCAGGAGTCACCAAACAGCTTGCCTATATTGTACTGCGACCAGCCAGGAGTCACCAAACAGCTTGCCTATATTGTACTGCGACCAGCCAGGAGTCACCAAACAGCTTGCCTATATTGTACTGCGACCAGCCAGGAGTCACCAAACAGCTTGCCTATATTGTACTGCGACCAGCCAGGAGTCACCCAACAACTTGCCTATATTGTACTGCGACCAGCCAGGAGTCACCAAACAGCTTGCCTATATTGTACTGCGACCAGCCAGGAGTCACCCAACAACTTGCCTATATTGTACTGCGACCAGCCAGGAGTCACCAACAGCTTGCCTATATTGTACTGCGACCAGCCAGGAGTCACCAACAACTTGCCTATATTGTACTGCGACCAGCCAGGAGTCACCCAACAACTTGCCTATATTGTACTGCGACCAGCCAGGAGTCACCCAACAACTTGCCTATATTGTACTGCGACCGCAGGAGTCACCAAACAACTTGCCTATATTGTACTGCGACCAGCCAGGAGTCACCAAACAACTTGCCTATATTGTACTGCGACCAGCCAGGAGTCACCAAACAGCTTGCCTATATTGTACTGCGACCAGCCAGGAGTCACCCAACAACTTGCCTATATTGTACTGCGACCAGCCAGGAGTCACCAACAACTTGCCTATATTGTACTGCGACCAGCCAGGAGTCACCCAACAACTTGCCTATATTGTACTGCGACCAGCCAGGAGTCACCCAACAACTTGCATATATTGTACTGCGACCAGCCAGGAGTCACCCAACAACTTGCCTATATTGTACTGCGACCAGCCAGGAGTCACCCAACAACTTGCATATATTGTACTGCGACCAGCCAGGAGTCACCCAACAACTTGCATATATTGTACTGCGACCAGCCAGGAGTCACCCAACAACTTGCATATATTGTACTGCGACCAGCCAGGAGTCACCCAACAACTTGCCTATATTGTACTGCGACCAGCCAGGAGTCACCCAACAACTTGCATATATTGTACTGCGACCAGCCAGGAGTCACCCAACAACTTGCATATATTGTACTGCGACCAGCCAGGAGTCACCCAACAACTTGCATATATTGTACTGCGACCAGCCAGGAGTCACCCAACAACTTGCCTATATTGTACTGCGACCAGCCAGGAGTCACCCAACAACTTGCATATATTGTACTGCGACCAGCCAGGAGTCACCCAACAACTTGCATATATTGTACTGCGACCAGCCAGGAGTCACCCAACAACTTGCATATATTGTACTGCGACCAGCCAGGAGTCACCCAACAACTTGCCTATATTGTACTGCGACCAGCCAGGAGTCACCCAACAACTTGCATATATTGTACTGCGACCAGCCAGGAGTCACCCAACAACTTGCATATATTGTACTGCGACCAGCCAGGAGTCACCAAACAGCTTGCCTATATTGTACTGCGACCAGCCAGGAGTCACCCAACAACTTGCATATATTGTACTGCGACCAGCCAGGAGTCACCCAACAACTTGCATATATTGTACTGCGACCAGCCAGGAGTCACCCAACAACTTGCCTATATTGTACTGCGACCAGCCAGGAGTCACCCAACAACTTGCATATATTGTACTGCGACCAGCCAGGAGTCACCCAACAACTTGCATATATTGTACTGCGACCAGCCAGGAGTCACCCAACAACTTGCCTATATTGTACTGCGACCAGCCAGGAGTCACCAAACAGCTTGCCTATATTGTACTGCGACCAGCCAGGAGTCACCCAACAACTTGCATATATTGTACTGCGACCAGCCAGGAGTCACCCAACAACTTGCCTATATTGTACTGCGACCAGCCAGGAGTCACCCAACAACTTGCCTATATTGTACTGCGACCAGCCAGGAGTCACCAAACAGCTTGCCTATATTGTACTGCGACCAGCCAGGAGTCACCCAACAACTTGCCTATATTGTACTGCGACCAGCCAGGAGTCACCCAACAACTTGCCTATATTGTACTGCGACCAGCCAGGAGTCACCCAAAAACTTGCATATATTGTACTGCGACCAGCCAGGAGTCACCCAACAACTTGCATATATTGTACTGCGACCAGCCAGGAGTCACCCAACAACTTGCATATATTGTACTGCGACCAGCCAGGAGTCACCCAACAACTTGCCTATATTGTACTGCGACCAGCCAGGAGTCACCAAACAGCTTGCCTATATTGTACTGCGACCAGCCAGGAGTCACCCAACAACTTGCCTATATTGTACTGCGACCAGCCAGGAGTCACCCAACAACTTGCCTATATTGTACTGCGACCAACCAGGAGTCACCCAACAACTTGCCTATATTGTACTGCGACCAACCAGGAGTCACCCAACAACTTGCCTATATTGTACTGCGACCAACCAGGAGTCACCCAACAACTTGCCTATATTGTACTGCGACCAGCCAGGAGTCACCCAACAACTTGCCTATATTGTACTGCGACCAGCCAGGAGTCACCAAACAGCTTGCCTATATTGTACTGCGACCAGCCAGGAGTCACCCAACAACTTGCATATATTGTACTGCGACCAGCCAGGAGTCACCCAACAACTTGCCTATATTGTACTGCGACCAGCCAGGAGTCACCAAACAGCTTGCCTATATTGTACTGCGAACCAGCCAGGAGTCACCCAACAACTTGCATATATTGTACTGCGACCAGCCAGGAGTCACCCAACAACTTGCCTATATTGTACTGCGACCAGCCAGGAGTCACCCAACATCTTGCCTATATTGTACTGCGACCAGCCAGGAGTCACCCAACAGCTTGCCTATATTGTACTGCGACCAACCAGGAGTCACCAAACAGCTTGCCTATATTGTACTGCGACCAGCCAGGAGTCACCCAACAACTTGCCTATATTGTACTGCGACCAACCAGGAGTCACCCAACAACTTGCCTATATTGTACTGCGACCAGCCAGGAGTCACCCAACAGCTTGCCTATATTGTATTGCGACCAACCAGGAGTCACCAAACAGCTTGCCTATATTGTACTGCGACCAACCAGGAGTCTATCTGTCTTCCTATTAGTCAAACCCCTGATGGGGACCTTAGAATTTGACGTGCGTCAACTGACAAGACTGTTAGTAAGAAATGAAATAAAAGATGATAAAAGAATGATGTTAGGTTGGTTAAAAACAGGTTAAGAACAGGGCAGGTTTATTTAGGGAGAAACATGTTCAAACCGACTTACAGCCAGAGTGAAATGTGGGCCAGACAAGGTGACAATATCTGGGGGCAAAGCATTCCAGTGGACAATGGTTCTTGGAAAGAAGGAATATTTATGGTATTCAGTCACTGTTTGGATCTGTTGGAATGCTTGGGAATAGGATGTTCTGGAAGACCTTGTATTTGGAGTAAGCTAGTTTTCAGCTTGAATGGCAACTTGGTAATGGAGGATGTTGTGGAACATAACCAATCTTTGGTCGATGCGACGAAGGTCAAGGCGTCTCCAATTTAGGGAGTTCAACATTTCTGTGACACTGGACGTTCGGCAGTAGTCACCCAACAACTTGCATATATTGTACTGCGACCAGCCAGGAGTCACCCAACAGCTTGCCTATATTGTACTGCGACCAGCCAGGAGTCACCCAACAACTTGCCTATACTGTACTGCGAACAGCCAGGAGTCACCCAACAACTTGCATATATTGTACTGCGACCAGCCAGGAGTCACCCAACAACTTGTATATATTGTACTGAGACCAGCCAGGAGTCACCCAACAGCTTGCCTATATTGTACTGCGACCAGCCAGGAGTCACCCAACAACTTGCATATATGGTACTGCGACCAGCCAGGAGTCACCCAACAAATTGCATATATGCCTATGTCACTCCGGGATGTCCTAGTTTAATGAAGTCAGCATGTTTAACCAGTATTCTCCACGCTACCGTCACTCCGGGATGTCCTTGTTTAATGAAGTCAACATGTTTAATGTTTAACCAGTATTCTACAAGCTAACGGCACTCTGGGAAGTCCTTGTTTAATGAAGTCAGCAGCTTTAATGTTTAACCCGTATTCTACACGCTACCGTCACTCCGGGATGTCCTTGTTTAATGAAGTCTGCATGTTTAATGTTTAACCAGTATTCTACACGCTACCGTCACTCCGGGATGTCCTTGTTTAATGAAGCCAACATGTTTAACCAGTATTCTACACGCTACCGTCACTCCGGAACTTCCGTGTTTAATGAAGCCAACATGTTTAACCAGTATTCTACACGCTACCGGCACTCCGGGATGTCCTTGTTTAATGAAGCCAACATGTTTAACCAGTATTCACCAAGCTACTGGCACTCCGGGATGTCCTTGTTTAATGAAGCCAACTTGTTTAATGTTTAACCAGTATTCTACACGCTAACGGCACTCTGGGAAGTCCGTGTTTAATGAAGTCAGCATGTTTAATGTTTAACCAGTATTCTACACGCTACCGGCATTCCGGGAAGTCCTTGTTTAATGAAGTCAGCAGCTTTAATGTTTAACCAGTATTCTACACGCTACCGGCACTCCGGGATGTCCTTGTTTAATGAAGCCAACATGTTTAATGTTTAACCAGTATTCTACACGCTACCGTCACTCCGGGAGGTCCTTGTTTAATGAAGCCAACATGTTTAACCAGTATTCACCACGCTACCGGCACTCCGGGAAGTCCTTGTTTAATGAAGTCAGCATGTTTAATGTTTATCCAGTATTCTACACGCTATCGGCACTCCGGGAAGTCCTTGTTTAATGAAGTCAGCATGTTTAATGTTTATCCAGTATTCTACACGCTATCGGCACTCCGGGAAGTCTTTGTTTAATGAAGTCAGCATGTTTAATGTTTATCCAGTATTCTACACGCTATCGGCACTCCGGGATGTCCTTGTTTAATGAAGTCAGCATGTTTAATGTTTAACCAGTATTCTACACGCTACCGGCACTCCGGGAAGTCCTTGTTTAATAAAGCCAACATGTTTAATGTTTAACCAGTATTCTACACGCTACCGTCACTCCGAGAAGTCCGTGTTTAATGAAATCAACATGTTTAACCAGTATTCTACACGCTACCGTCACTCCGGGTAGTCCTTGTTTAATGAAGCCAACATGTTTAATGTTTAACCAGTATTCTACACGCTACCGGCACTCCGGGATGTCCTTGTTTAATGAGGTCAACATGTTTAATGTTTAACCAGTATTCTACACGCTACCGGCACTCCGGGAAGTCCTTGTTTAATGAAGTCAGCATGTTTAATGTTTAACCAGTATTCTACACGCTACCGGCACTCCGGGAAGTCCTTGTTTAATGAAGTCAGCATGTTTAATGTTTAACCAGTATTCTACACGCTACCGTCACTCCGGGATGTCCTTGTTTAATGAAGCCAACATGTTTAACCAGTATTCTACACGCTACCGTACTCCGGGATGTCCTTGTTTAATGAAGTCAGCATGTTTAACCAGTATTCTACACGCTACCGGCACTCCGGGATGTCCTTGTTTAATGAAGCCAACATGTTTAAGTTAACCAGTATTCTACAAGCTACCGGCACTCCGGGATGTCCTTGTTTAATGAAGCCAACTTTTAACCAGTATTCTCACGTAGGCATCGGGAGTCCTGTTTAATGAAGTCAGCATGTTTAATGTTTAACCAGTATTCTACACGCTACCGGCATTCCGGGAAGTCCTTGTTTAATGAAGTCAGCATGTTTAATGTTTAACCAGTATTCTACACGCTACCGGCACTCCGGGATGTCCTTGTTTAATGAAGCCACATGTTAATGTTAACCAGTATTCTACACGCTACCGTCACTCCGGGAGGTCCTTGTTTAATGAAGCCAAATGTTTAACCAGTATTCACACGCTACCGGCACTCCGGGAAGTCCTTGTTTAATGAAGTCAGCATGTTAATGTTTAACCAGTATTCTACACGCTACCGGCACTCCGGGAAGTCCTTGTTTAATGAAGTCAGCATGTTTAATGTTTATCCAGTATTCTACACGCTATCGGCACTCCGGGAAGTCTTTGTTTAATGAAGTCAGCATGTTTAATGTTTATCCAGTATTCTACACGCTATCGGCACTCCGGGATGTCCTTGTTTAATGAAGTCAGCATGTTTAATGTTTAACCAGTATTCTACACGCTACCGGCACTCCGGGAAGTCCTTGTTTAATAAAGCCAACATGTTTAATGTTTAACCAGTATTCTACACGCTACCGTCACTCCGAGAAGTCCGTGTTTAATGAAATCAACATGTTTAACCAGTATTCTACACGCTACCGTCACTCCGGGTAGTCCTTGTTTAATGAAGCCAACATGTTTAATGTTTAACCAGTATTCTACAAGCTACCGGCACTCCGGGATGTCCTTGTTTAATGAGGTCAACATGTTTAACCAGTATTCTACACGCTACCGGCACTCCGGGAAGTCCGTGTTTAATGAAGTCAACATGTTTAACCAGTATACTCCACGCTACCGGCACTCCGGGAATTCCTTGTTTAATGAAGCCAACATGTTTAATGTTTAACCAGTATTCTACACGCTACCGTCACTCCGGGAAGTCCTTGTTTAATGAAGTCAACATGTTTAACCAGTATTCTACACGCTACCGGCACTCCGGGATGTCCTTGTTTAATGAAGTCAGCAGCTTTAATGTTTAACCCGTATTCTACACGCTACCGTCACTACAGGATGTCCTTGTTTAATGAAATCAGCATCTTTAATGTTTAACCAGTATTCTACACGCTACCGGCACTCCGGGATGTCCTTGTTTAATGAAGCCAACATGTTTAATGTTTAACCAGTATTCTACACGCTACCGGCACTCCGGGATGTCCTTGTTTAATGAAGTCAGCATGTTTAATGTTTAACCAGTATTCTACACGCTACCGGCACTCCGGGATGTCCATGTTTAATGAAGTCAGCATGGATACTGTTTAACCAGTATTCTACACGCTACCGGCACTCCGGGAAGTCCTTGTTTAATGAAGTCAACATGTTTAACCAGTATTCTCCACGCTACCGGCACTCCGGGATGTCCTTGTCTAATAAAGTCAGCATGTTTAATGCTTAACCAGTATTCTACAACTACCGGCACTCCGGGAGCTCCTTGTTTAATGAAGCCAACATGTTTAACCAGCATTCTCCACGCTACTGGCACTCCGGGAAGTCCTTGTTTAATGAAGTCAGCATGTTTAATGTTTAACCAGTATTCTACACGCTACCGGCACTCCGGGATGTCCTTGTTTAATGAAGCCAACATGTTTAATGTAACCAGTATTCTACACGCTACCGGCACTCCGGGAAGTCCTTGTTTAATGAAGCCAACATGTTAACCAGTATTCTACACGCTACCGGCACTCCGGGAAGTCCTTGTTTAATGAAGTCAGCATGTTTAATGTTTAACCAGTATTCTACACGCTACCGGCACTCCGGGAAGTCCTTGTTTAATGAAGTCAGCATGTTTAATGTTTAACCAGTATTCTACACGCTACCGGCACTCCGGGATGTCCTTGTTTAATGAAGTCAACATGTTTAATGTTTAACCAGTATTCTACACGCTACCGGCACTCCGGGAAGTCCTTGTTTAATGAAGTCAGCATGTTTAATGTTTAACCAGTATTCTACACGCTACCGGCACTCCGGGATGTCCTTGTTTAATGAAGTCAGCATGTTTAATGTTTAACCAGTATTCTACACGCTACCGGCACTCCGGGATGTCCTTGTTTAATGAAGTCAGCATGTTTAATGTTTAACCAGTATTCTACACGCTACCGGCACTCCGGGATGTCCTTGTTTAATGAAGTCAACATGTTTAATGTTTAACCAGTATTCTACACGCTACCGGCACTCCGGGAGTCCTGTTTAATGAAGCCAAATGTTAATGTTTAACCAGTATTCTACACGCTACCGGCACTCCGGGAAGTCCTGTTTAATGAAGTCAACATGTTTAACCAGTATTCTACACGCTACCGGCACTCCGGGAAGTCCTTGTTTAATGAAGTCAACATGTTTAATGTTACCAGTATTCTACACGCTACCGGCACTCCGGGATGTCCTTGTTTAATGAAGTCAGCATGTTTAATGTTTAACCAGTATTCTACACGCTACCGGCACTCCGGGATGTCCTTGTTTAATGAAGTCAGCATGTTTAATGTTTAACCAGTATTCTACACGCTACCGGCACTCCGGGATGTCCTTGTTTAATGAGGCCAACATGTTTATCCAGTATTCTACACGCTACCGGCAATCCGGGATGTTCTTGTTTAATGAAGCCAACATGTTTAATGTTTAACCAGTATTCTACACGCTACCGGCACTCCGGGATGTCCTTGTTTAATGAAGTCAGCATGTTTAATGTTTAACCAGTATTCTACACGCTACCGTCACTCCGGTATGTCCTTGTTTAATGAGGTCAGCATGGTTTATGTTTAACCAGTATTCTACACGCTACCGGCATTCCAGGATGTCCTTGTTTAATGAAGTCAGCATGTTTAATGTTTAACCAGTATTCTACACGCTACCGGCAATCCGGGATGTCCTTGTTTAATGAAGTCAGCATGTTTAATGTTTAAACAGTATTCTACACGCTACCGGCACTCCGGGAAGTCCGTGTTTAGTGAAGTCAACATGTTTAACCTGTATTCTCGACGCTACCGGCACTCCGGGAAGTCCTTGTTTAATGAATGCCAACATGTTTAATGTTTAACCAGTATTCTACACGCTACCGTCACTTCGGGAAGTCCGTGTTTAATGAAGTCAACATGTTTAACTAGTATTCTACACGCTACCGGCACTCCGGGAAGTCCTTGTTTAATGAAGCCAACATGTTTAATGTTTAACCAGTATTCTACACAATACCGTCACTCCGCGATGTCCTTGTTTAATGAAGCCAACATGTTTAATGTTTAACCAGTATTCTACACGCTACCAGTACTCTACTCCGGGATGTTCTTGTTTAATGAAGCCAACTTGTTTAACCAGTATTCTACACGCTACCGGCACTCCGGGAAGTCCTTGTTTAATGAAGTCAACATGTTTAACCAGTATTCTACACGCTACCGGCACTTCGGGAAGTCCTTGTTTAATGAAGCCAACTTGTTTAATGTTTAACCAGTATTCTACACGCTACCGGCACTCCGGGATGTCCTTGTTTAATGAAGTCAGCAGCTTTAATGTTTAACCCGTATTCTACACGCTACCGTCACTACGGGATGTCCTTGTTTAATGAAATCAGCATGTTTAATGTTTAACCAGTATTCTACACGCTACCGGCACTCCGGGAGGTCTAATGAAGTCAGCATGGTTAATGTTTAACCAGTATTCTACACGCTACCGGCACTCCGGGAAGTCCTTGTTTAATGAAGTCAACATGTTTAACCAGTATTCTCCACGCTACCGGCACTCCGGGATGTCCTTGTCTAATAAAGTCAGCATGTTTAATGCTTAACCAGTATTCTACAACTACCGGCACTCCGGGAGCTCCTTGTTTAATGAAGCCAACATGTTTAACCAGCATTCTCCACGCTACTGGCACTCCGGGAAGTCCTTGTTTAATGAAGTCAGCATGTTTAATGTTTAACCAGTATTCTACACGCTACCGGCACTCCGGGATGTCCTTGTTTAATGAAGCCAACATGTTTAATGTGTAACCAGTATTCTACACGCTACCGTCACTCCGGGAGGTCCTTGTTTAATGAAGTCAGCATGTTTAACCAGTATTCACCACGCTACTGGCACTCCGGGAAGTCCTTGTTTAATGAAGTCAGCATGTTTAATGTTTATCCAGTATTCTACACGCTATCGGCACTCCGGGAAGTCCTTGTTTAATGAAGTCAGCATGTTTAATGTTTACCCAGTATTCTACACGCTACCGGCACTCCGGGAAGTCCTTGTTTAATGAAGCCAACATGTTTAATGTTTAACCAGTATTCTACACGCTACCGTCACTCCGAGAAGTCCTTGTTTAATGAAATCAACATGTTTAACCAGTATTCTACACGCTACCGTCACTCCGGGATGTCCTTGTTTAATGAAGTCAACATGTTTAATGTTTAACCAGTATTCTACACGCTACCGGCACTCCGGGATGTCCTTGTTTAATGAGGTCAGCATGTTTAATGTTTAACCAGTATTCTACACGCTACCGGCACTCCGGGATGTCCTTGTTTAATGAGGTCAGCATGTTTAATGTTTAACCAGTATTCTACACGCTACCGGCACTCCTGGATATCCTTGTTTAATGAAGTCAGCATGTTTAATGTTTAACCAGTATTCTACACGCTACCGGCACTCCGGGAGGTCTAATGAAGTCAGCATGGTTAATGTTTAACCAGTATTCTACACGCTACCGGCACTCCGGGAAGTCCTTGTTTAATGAAGTCAACATGTTTAACCAGTAGTCTCCACGCTACCGGCACTCCGGGATGTCCTTGTCTAATAAAGTCAGCATGTTTAATGCTTAACCAGTATTCTACAACTACCGGCACTCCGGGAGCTCCTTGTTTAATGAAGCCAACATGTTTAACCAGCATTCTCCACGCTACTGGCACTCCGGGAAGTCCTTGTTTAATGAAGTCAGCATGTTTAATGTTTAACCAGTATTCTACACGCTACCGGCACTCCGGGATGTCCTTGTTTAATGAAGCCAACATGTTTAATGTGTAACCAGTATTCTACACGCTACCGTCACTCCGGGAGGTCCTTGTTTAATGAAGCCAACATGTTTAACCAGTATTCACCACGCTACTGGCACTCCGGGAAGTCCTTGTTTAATGAAGTCAGCATGTTTAATGTTTATCCAGTATTCTACACGCTATCGGCACTCCGGGAAGTCCTTGTTTAATGAAGTCAGCATGTTTAATGTTTAACCAGTATTCTACACGCTACCGGCACTCCGGGAAGTCCTTGTTTAATGAAGTCAGCATGTTTAATGTTTAACCAGTATTCTACACGCTACCGGCAATCCGGGATGTCCTTGTTTAATGAAGTCAGCATGTTTAATGTTTAAACAGTATTCTACACGCTACCGGCACTCCGGGAAGTCCGTGTTTAATGTTTAACCAGTATTCTACACAATACCGTCACTCCGAGAAGTCCGTGTTTAATGAAATCAACATGTTTAACAAGTATTCTACACGCTACCGTCACTCCGGGCAGTCCTTGTTTAATGAAGCCAACATGTTTAATGTTTAACCAGTATTCTACACGCTACCGTCACTCCGGGATGTCCTTGTTTAATGAAGTCAGCATGTGTAATGTTTATCCAGTATTCTACCCGCTACCGGCACTCCCGGGATGTCCTTGATTAATGAAGTCAGCATGTTTAATGTTTATCCAGTATTCTACACGCTACCGTCACTCAGGGAAGTACGTGTTTAATGAAGTCAACATGTTTAACCAGTATTCTCGACGCTACCGGCACTCCGGGAAGTCCTTGTTTAATGAAGCCAACATGTTTAATGTTTAACCAGTATTCTACACGCTACCGTCACTCCGGAACTTCCGTGTTTAATGAAGTCAACATGTTTAACCAGTATTCTACACGCTACCGGCACTCAGGGAAGTCCTTGTTTAATGAAGCCAACATGTTTAATGTTTAACCAGTATTCTACACGCTACCGGCACTCCGGGAAGTCCTTGTTTAATGAAGCCAACATGTTTAATGTTTAACCAGTATTCTACACGCTACCGGCACTCCGGGAAGTCCTTGTTTAATGAAGCCAACATGTTTAACCAGTATTCTCCACGCTACCGGCACTCCGGGATGTCCTTGTTTAATGAAGCCAACATGTTTAATGTTTAACCAGTATTCTACACGCTACCGGCACTCCGGGATGTCCTTGTTTAATGAAGCCAACATGTTTAATGTTTAACCAGTATTCTACACGCTACCGGCACTCCGGGATGTCCTTGTTTAATGAAGTCAGCATGTTTAATGTTTAACCAGTATTCTACACGCTACCGGCACTCCGGGAGGTCCTTGTTTAATGAAGTCAGCATGTTTAAATTTATCCATTATTCTACACGCTACCGTCACTCCGGGATGTCCTTGTTTAATGAAGTCAGCATGTTTAATGTTTATCCAGTATTCTACACGCTACCGGCAATCCGGGATGTCCTTGTTTAATGAAGTCAGCATGTTTAATGTTTATCCAGTATTCTACACGCTACCGTCACTCCGGGAAGTCCGTGTTTAATGAAGTCAACATGTTTAACCAGTATTCTCGATGCTACCGGCACTCCGGGAAGTCCTTGTTTAATGAAGCCAACATGTTTAATGTTTAACCAGTATTCTACACGCTACCGTCACTCCGGGAATTCCGTGTTTAATGAAGTCAACATGTTTAACCAGTATTCTACACGCTACCGGCACTCCGGGAAGTCCTTGTTTAATGAAGCCAACATGTTTAATGTTTAACCAGTATTCTACACGCTACCGGCACTCCGGGAAGTCTAATGAAGTCAGCATGGTTAATGTTTAACCAGTATTCTACACGCTACCGGCACTCCGGGAAGTCCTTGTTTAATGAAGCCAACATGTTTAACCAGTATTCTCCACGCTACCGGCACTCCGGGATGTCATTGTTTAATGAAGCCAACATGTTTAATGTTTAACCAGTATTCTACACGCTACCGGCACTCCGGGATGTCCTTGTTTAATGAAGCCAACATGTTTAATGTTTAACCAGTATTCTACACGCTACCGGCACTCCGGGATGTCCTTGTTTAATGAAGTCAGCATGTTTAATGTTTAACCAGTATTCTACACGCTACCGGCACTCCGGGAGGTCCTTGTTTAATGAAGTCAGCATGTTTAAATTCTATCCATTATTCTACACGCTACCGTCACTCCGGGATGTCCTTGTTTAATGAAGTCAGCATGTTTAATGTTTATCCAGTATTCTACACGCTACCGACAATCCGGGATGTCCTTGTTTAATGAAGTCAGCATGTTTAATGTTTATCCAGTATTCTACACGCTACCGTCACTCCGGGAAGTCCGTGTTTAATGAAGTCAACATGTTTAACCAGTATTCTCGATGCTACCGGCACTCCGGGAAGTCCGTGTTTAATGAAGTCAACATGTTTAACCAGTATTCTACACGCTACCGGCACTCCGGGAAGTCCTTGTTTAATGAAGCCAACATGTTTAATGTTTAACCAGTATTCTACACGCTACCGGCACTCCGGGATGTCCTTGTCTAATGAAGTCAGCTTGTTTAATGCTTAACCAGTATTCTACACGCTACCGTCACTCCGGAAAGTCCTTGTTTAATGAAGCCAACATGTTTAATGTTTAACCAGTATTCTACACACTACCGGCACTCCGGGATGTCCTTGTTTAATGAAGCCAACATTTTTAACCAGTATTCTACACGATACCGGCATTCCGGGATGTCCTTGTTTAATGAAGCCAACATGTTTAAGGTTTAATCAGTATTCTACACGCTACCGGCACTCCGGGATGTCCTTGTTTAATGAAGCCAACATGTTTAATGTTTATCCAGTATTCTACACGCTACCGGCACTCCGGGAAGTCCTTGTTTAATGAAGTCAGCATGTCTAATGTTTAACCAGTATTCTACACGCTACCGGCACTCCGGGATTTCCTTGTTTAATGAAGTCAGCATGTTTAATGTTTAACCAGTATTCTACACGCTACCGGCACTCCGGGATGTCCTTGTTTAATGAAGTCAGCATGTTTAATGTTTAACCAGTATTCTACACGCTACCGGCACCGGGATGTCCTTGTTTAATGAAGTCAGCATGTTTAATGTTTAACCAGTATTCTACACGCTACCGGCACTCCGGGAGCCTGTTTAATGAAGTCAGCATGTTTAATGTTTAACCAGTATTCTACACGCTACCGGCACTTCGGGAAGTCCTTGTTTAATGAAGCCAACATGTTTAATGTTTAACCAGTATTCTACACGCTACCGTCACTCCGGGAAGTCCGTCTTTAATGAAGTCAACATGTTTAACCAGTATTCTACACGCTACCGGCACTCCGGGAAGTCCTTGTTTAATGAAGCCAACATGTTTAATGTTTAACCAGTATTCTACACGCTACCGGCACTCCGGGAAGTCCTTGTTTAATGAAGCCAACATGTTTAATGTTTAACCAGTATTCTACACGCTACCGGCACTCCGGGAAGTCCTTGTTTAATGAAGCCAACATGTTTAATGTTTAACCAGTATTCTACACGCTACCGGCACTCCGGGAAGTCCTTGTTTAATGAAGCCAACATGTTTAATGTTTAACCAGTATTCTACACGCTACCGGCACTCCGGGAAGTCCTTGTTTAATGAGCTCAGCATGTTTAATGTTTACCCAGTATTCTACACGCTGCCGGCACTCCGGGAAGTCCGTGTTTAATGAAATCAGCATGTTTAATGTTTAACCAGTATTCTACACGCTACCGGCACTCCGGTATGTCCTTGTTTAATGAAGCCAACATCTTTAATGTTTAACTAGTATTCTACACTACGGAACTCCGGGAAGTCCTTGTTTAATGATGTCAGCATGTTTAATGTTTAACCAGTATTCTACACGCTACCGTCACTCCGGGATGTCCTTGTTTAATGAAGTCAGCAGCTTTAATGTTAAACCCGTATTCTACACGCTACCGTCACTCCGGGATGTCCTTGTTTAATGAAGCCAACATGTTTAATGTTTAACCAGTATTCTACACGCTACCGTCACTCCGGGATGTCCTTGTTTAATGAAGTCAGCAGCTTTAATGTTAAACCAGTATTCTACACGCTACCGGCACTCCGGGATGTCCTTGTTTAATGAAGTCAGCATGTTTAATGTTTAACCAGTATTCTACACGCTACCGGCACTCCGGGAGGTCTAATGAAGTCAGCATGGTTAATGTTTAACCAGTATTCGACACGCTACCGGCACTCCGGGAAGTCCTTGTTTAATGAAGTCAACATGTTTAACCAGTATTCTCCACGCTACCGGCACTCCGGGATGTCCTTGTCTAATAAAGTCAGCATGTTTAACGCTTAACCAGTATTCTACAGGCTACCGGCACTCCGGGAGCTCCTTGTTTAATGAAGCCAACATGTTTAACCAGTATTCTCCATGCTACTGGCACTCCGGGAAGTCCTTGTTTAATGAAGTCAGCATGTTTAATGTTTAACCAGTATTCTACACGCTACCGTCACTCCGGGATGTCCTTGTTTAATGAAGTCAGCATGTTTAATGTTTAACCAGTATTCTACACGCTACCGGCACTCCTTGAAGTCCTTGTTTAATGAAGCCAACATGTTTAATGTTTAACCAGTATTCTACACGCTACCGTCACTCCGAGAAGTCCGTGTTTAATGAAATCAACATGTTTAACCAGTATTCTACACGCTACCGTCACTCCGGGCAGTCCTTGTTTAATGAAGCCAACATGTTTAATGTTTAACCAGTATTCTACAAGCTACCGGCACTCCGGGATGTCCTTGTTTAATGAAGTCAGCATGTTTAATGTTTAACCAGTATTCTACACGCTACCGTCACTCCGGGAAGTCCGTGTTTAATGAAGTCAGCATGTTTAACCAGTATTCTACACGCTACCGTCACTCCGGTATGTCCTTGTTTAATGAAGTCAGCATGGTTAATGTTTAACCAGTATTATACACGCTACCGGCACTCCGGGAAGTCCTTGTTTAATGAAGCCAACAGGTTTAATGTTTATCCAGTATTCTACACGCTACCGTCACTCCTGGAAGTCCGTGTTTAATGAAGTCAACATGTTTAACCAGTATTCTCGACGCTACCGGCACTCCGGGAAGTCCTTGTTTAATGAATGCCAACATGTTTAATGTTTAACCAGTATTCTACACGCTACCGGCACTCCGGGAAGTCTAATGAAGTCAGCATGGTTAATGTTTAACCAGTATTCTACACGCTACCGGCACTCCGGGAAGTCCTTGTTTAATGAAACCAACATGTTTAACCAGTATTCTCCACGCTACCGTCACTCCGGTATGTCCTTGTTTAATGAAGTCAGCATGTTTAATGTTTAACCAGTATTCTCCACGCTACCGTCACTCCGGTATGTCCTTGTTTAATGAAGTCAGCATGTTTAATGTTTAACCAGTATTCTCCACGCTACCGGCACTCCGGGATGTCCTTGTTTAATGAAGCCAACATGTTTAATGTTTAACCAGTATTCTACACGCTACCGGCACTCCGGGAAGTCCTTGTTTAATGAAGTCAGCATGTTTAATGTTTACCCAGTATTCTACACGCTACCGGCACTCCGGGATGTCCTTGTTTAATGAAGCCAACATGTTTAATGTTTAACCAGTATTCTACACACTACCGGCACTCCGGGATGTCCTTGTTTAATGAAGCCAACATGTTTAATGTTTAACCAGTATTCTACACACTACCGGCACTCCGGGATGTCCTTGTTTAATGAAGTCAGCATGTTTAATGTTTACCCAGTATTCTACACACTACCGGCACTCCGGGATGTCCTTGTTTAATGAAGCCAACATGTTTAATGTTTAACCAGTATTCTACACGCTACCAGCACTCCGGGATGTCCTTGTTTAATGAAGTCAGCATGTTTAATGTTTAACCAGTATTCTACACGCTACCGGCACTCCGGGAGGTCCTTGTTTAATGAAGTCAGCATGTTTAATTTTTATCCAGTATTCTACACGCTACCGTCACTCCGGGATGTCCTTGTTTAATGAAGTCAGCATGTTTAATGTTTATCCAGTATTCTACACGCTACCGGCACTCCGGGATGTCCTTGTTTAATGAAGTCAGCATGTTTAATGTTTATCCAGTATTCTACACGCTACCGTCACTCCGGGAAGTCCGTGTTTAATGAAGTCAACATGTTTAACCAGTATTCTCGACGCTACCGGCACTCCGGGAAGTCCTTGTTTAATGAAGCCAACATGTTTAATGTTTAACCATTATTCTACACGCTACCGTCACTCCGGGACTTCCGTGTTTAATGAAGTCAACATGTTTAACCAGTATTCTACACGCTACCGGCACTCCGGGAAGTCTAATGAAGTCAGCATGGTTAATGTTTAACCAGTATTCTACACGCTACCGGCACTCCGGGAAGTCCTTGTTTAATGAAACCAACATGTTTAACCAGTATTCTCCACGCTACCGGCACTCCGGGATGTCATTGTTTAATGAAGCCAACATGTTTAATGTTTAACCAGTATTCTACACGCTACCGGCACTCAGGGATGTCCTTGCTTAATGAAGTCAGCATGTTTAATGCTTAACCAGTATTCTACACGCTACCGGCACTCCGGGAAGTCCTTGTTTAATGAAGTCAGCATGTTTAATGTTTAACCAGTATTCTACACGCTACCGTCACTCCGGGATGTCCTTGTTTAAAGAAGTCAGCATGTTTAATGTTTAACCAGTATTCTACACGCTACCGGCACTACGGGAAGTCTAACGAAGTCAGCATGGTTAATGTTTAACCAGTATTCTGCACGCTACCGGCACTCCGGGAAGTCCTTGTTTAATGAAGTCAGCATGTTTAATGTTTAACCAGTATTCTACACGCTACCGTCACTCCGGGATGTCCTTGTTTAATGAAGTCAGCATGTTTAATGTTTAACCAGTATTCTACACGCTACCGGCACTACGGGAAGTCTAACGAAGTCAGCATGGTTAATGCTTAACCAGTATTCTACACGCTACCCTCACTCTGGGAAGTCTTGTTTAATGAAGCCAACATGTTTAACCAGTATTCTCCACGCTACTGGTACTCCGGGAAGTCCTTGTTTAATGAAGTCATCATGTTTAATGTTAAACCAGTATTCTACACGCTACCGGCACTCCGGGAGGTCCTTGTTTAATGAAGCCAACATGTTTAATGTTTAACCAGTATTCTACACGCTACCGTCACTCCGGGAAGTCCTTGTTTAATGAAGCCAACATGTTTAATGTTTAACCAGTATTCTACACGCTACCGGCTCTCCGGGAAGTCCTTGTTTAATGATTTCAGCATGTTTAATGTTTAACCAGTATTCTACACGCTACCGTCACTCCAGTAAGTCCTTGTTTAATGAAGCCAACATGTTTAATGTTTAACCAGTATTCTACACGCTACCAGTACTCCGGGATGTTCTTGTTTAATGAAGTCAGCATGTTTAATGTTTAACCAGTATTCTACATGCTACCGGCACTCCGGGATGTCCTTGTTTAATGAAGCCAACATGTTTAATGTTTAACCAGTATTCTACACACTACCGGCACTCCGGGATGTCCTTGTTTAATGAAGCCAACATTTATAACCAGTATTCTACACGATACCGGCAATCCGGGATGTCCTTGTTTAATGAAGCCAACATGTTTAATGTTTAACCAGTATTCTACACGCTACCGGCACTCCGTGAAGTCCGTGTTTACTGAAATCAGCATGTTTAATGTTTAACCAGTATTCTACACGCTACCGGCACTCCGGGATGTCCTTGTTTAATGAAGCCAACATCTTTAATGTTTAACCAGTATTCTACACGCTACCGGCACTCCGGGAAGTCCTTGTTTAATGAAATCAACATGTTTAATGTTTAACCAGTATTCTACACGCTACCGTCACTCCGGGAGGTCCTTGTTTAATGATGTCAGCATGTTTAATGTTTAACCAGTACACTACACGCTACCGGCAGTCCGGGATGTCCTTGTTTAATGAGGTTAGCATGTTTAATGTTTAACCAGTATTCTACACGCTACCGGCACTCGGGATGTCCTTGTTTAATGAAGTCAGCATTTTAATGTTTAACCAGTATTCTACACGATACCGGCACTCCGGGAAGTCCTTGTTTAATGAAGTCAGCATGTTTAATGTTTAACCAGTATTCTACACGCTACCGGCACTCCGGGATGTCCTTGTTTAATGAAGTTAGCATGTTTAATGTTTAACCAGTATTCTACATGCTACCGGCATTCCGGGATGTCATTGTTTAATGAAGTCAGCATGGTTAATGCTTAACCAGTATTCTACACGCTACCGTCACTCCGGGATGTCCTTGTTTAATGAGGTCAGCATGTTTAATGTTTAACCAGTATTCTACATGCTACCGGCATTCCGGGATGTCATTGTTTAATGAGGTCAGCATGTTTAATGTTTAACCAGTATTCTACACGCTACCGGCACTCCGGGATGTCCTTGTTTAATGAAGCCAACATGTTTAATGTTTAACCAGTATTCTACACGCCACCGGCACTCCGGGATGTCCTTGTTTAATGAAGTCAACATGTTTAATGTTTAACCAGTATTCTAAACGCTACCGGCACTCCGGGATGTCCTTGTTTAATGAAGCCAACATGTTTAATGTTTAACCAGTATTCTACACGCTACCGGCACTCCGGGATGTCCTTTTTTAATGAAGTCAGCATGTTTAATGCTTAACCAGTATTCTACACGCTACCGGCACTCCGGGAAGTCCTTGTTTAATGAAGTCAGCATGTTTAATGTTTAACCAGTATTCTACACGCTACCGTCACTCCGGGATGTCCTTGTTTAAAGAAGTCAGCATGTTTAATGTTTAACCAGTATTCTACACGCTACCGGCACTACGGGAAGTCTAACGAAGTCAGCATGGTTAATGTTTAACCAGTATTCTGCACGCTACCGGCACTCCGGGAAGTCCTTGTTTAATGAAGTCAGCATGTTTAATGTTTAACCAGTATTCTACACGCTACCGTCACTCCGGAATGTCCTTGTTTAATGAAGTCAGCATGTTTAATGTTTAACCAGTATTCTACACGCTACCGGCACTACGGGAAGTCTAACGAAGTCAGCATGGTTAATGCTTAACCAGTATTCTACACGCTACCCTCACTCTGGGAAGTCTTGTTTAATGAAGCCAACATGTTTAACCAGTATTCTCCACGCTACTGGTACTCCGGGAAGTCCTTGTTTAATGAAGTCATCATGTTTAATGTTAAACCAGTATTCTACACGCTACCGGCACTCCGGGAGGTCCTTGTTTAATGAAGCCAACATGTTTAATGTTTAACCAGTATACTACACGCTACCGTCACTCCGGGAAGTCCTTGTTTAATGAAGCCAACATGTTTAATGTTTAACCAGTATTCTACTCGCTACCGGCTCTCCGGGAAGTCCTTGTTTAATGATTTCAGCATGTTTAATGTTTAACCAGTATTCTACACGCTACCGTCACTCCAGTAAGTCCTTGTTTAATGAAGCCAACATGTTTAATGTTTAACCAGTATTCTACACGCTACCAGTACTCCGGGATGTTCTTGTTTAATGAAGTCAGCATGTTTAATGTTTAACCAGTATTCTACATGCTACCGGCACTCCGGGATGTCCTTGTTTAATGAGGTTAGCATGTTTAATGTTTAACCAGTATTCAACACGCTACCGTCACTCCGGGAAGTCCGTGTTTAATGAAGTCATCATGTTTAACCAGTGTTCTCCACGCTACCGGCACTTCGGGAAGTCCTTTCTTTAATGAAGTCAGCATGTTTAATGTTTAACGAGTATTCTACACGCTACCGTCACTCCGGGATGTCCTTGTTTAATGAAGTCAGCATGGATAATGTTTAACCAGTATTATACACGCTACCTGCACTCCGGGAAGTCCTTGTTTAATGAAGCCAACATGTTTATCCAGTATTCTCCACGCTACCGGCACTACGGGATATCCTTGTCTAATGCAGTCAGCATGGTAAATGTTTAACCAGTATTATACACGCTACCTGCACTCCGGGAAGTCCTTGTTTAATGAAGCCAACATGTTTATCCAGTATTCTCCACGCTACCGGCACTACGGGATATCCTTGTCTAATGCAGTCAGCATGTTTAATGTTTAACCAGTATTCTACACGCTACCGGCACTCCGGGATGTCCTCGTTTAATGAAGTCAGCATGTTTAATGTTTAACCAGTATTCTACACGCTACCGGCACTCCGGGATGCCCTTGTTTAATGAAGTCAGCATGTTTAATGTTTAACCAGTATTCTACACACTACCGGCACTTCGGGAAGTCCTTGTTTAATGAAGCCAACATGTTTAACGTTTAACCTGTATTCTACACGCTACCGTCACTCCGGGAAGTCCGTGTTTAATGAAGTCAACATGTTTAACCAGAATTCTCCACGCTACCGGCACTCAGGGAAGTCCTTGTTTAATGAAGCCAACATGTTTAATGTTTAACCTGTATTCTACACGCTACCGTCACTCCGGGAAGTCCGTGTTTAATGAAGTCAACATGTTTAACCAGAATTCTCCACGCTACCGTCACTCCGGGATGTCCTTGTTTAATGAAGTCAGCATGTTTAATGTTTAACCAGTATTCTACACGCTACCGGCACTCCGGGAATTCTTGTTTAATGAAGCCAACATGTTTAATGTTTACCCAGTATTCTACACGCTACCGGCACTCCGGGATGTCCTTGTTTAATGAAGTCAGCATGGTTAATGTTTAACCAGTATTCTACACGCTACCGGCACTCCGGGAGGTCCTTGTTTAATGAAGTCAGCATGGTTAATGTTTAACCAGTATTCTACACGCTACCGGCACTCCGGGAAGTCCTTGTTTAATGAAGCCAACAAATTTAATGCTTAACCAGTATTCTACACGCTACCGGCACTACGGGAAGTCCTTTTTTAATGAAGCCAACTTGTTTAATGATTAACCAGTATTCTACACGCTACCGTCACTCCGGGAAGTCCGTGTTTAATGAAGCCAACATGTTTAATGTTTAACCAGTATTCTACTCGCTACGGTCACTCCGGGATGTCCGTGTTTAATGAAGTCAATATATTTAACCAGTATTCTACACGCTACCGGCACTCCGGGAAGTCCATGTTTAATGAAGCCAACATTTTTAATGTCTAACCAGTATTCTACACGCTACCTGCACTCCGGGATGTCCTTGTTTAATGAAGTCAGCATGTTTAATGCTTAACCAGTATTCTACACGCTACCGGCACTACGGGAAGTCCTTTTTTAATGAAGCCAACTTGTTTAATGATTAACCAGTATTCTACACGCTACCGTCACTCCGGGAAGTCCGTGTTTAATGAAACCAACATGTTTAATGTTTAACCAGTATTCTACTCGCTACGGTCACTCCGGGATGTCCGTGTTTAATGAAGTCAATATGTTTAACCAGTATTCTACACGCTACCGGCACTCCGGGAAGTCCATGTTTAATATGGCCAACATTTTTAATGTCTAACCAGTATTCTACACGCTACCTGCACTCCGGGATGTCCTTGTTTAATGAAGTCAGCATGTTTAATGTTAACCAGTATTCTACACGCTACTGGCACTTCTGGAAGTCCTTGTTTAATGAAGTCAGCATGTTTAATGTTTAACCAGTATTCTACACGCTACCGGCACTACGGGAAGTCCTTTTTTAATGAAGCCAACTTGTTTAATGATTAACCAGTATTCTACACGCTACCGTCACTCCGGGAAGTCCGTGTTTAATGAAGTCAATATGTTTAACCAGTATTCTACACGCTACCGGCACTCCGGGAAGTCCATGTTTAATGAAGCCAACATGTTTAATGTTTAACCAGTATTCTACACGCTACCGGCACTCCGGGATGTCCTTGTTTAATGAAGTCAGCATGTTTAATGTTTAACCAGTAGTCAACACGCTACCGTCACTCCGGGATGTCCTTGTTTAATGAAGTCAGCATGTTTAAAGTTTAACCAGTATTCTACACGCTACCGGCACTCCGGGAAGTCTAATTAAGTCAGCATGGTTAATGTTTAACCAGTATTCTACACGCTACCGGCACTCCGGGATGTCCTTGTTTATTGAAGCCAACATGTTTAACCAGTATTCTCCACGCTACTGGCACTCCGGGAAGTCCTTGTTTAATGAACTCAGCATGATTAATGTTTAACCAGTATTCTACACGCTACCGGCACTCCGGGATGTCCTTGTTTAATGAAGTCAGCATGTTTAATGTTTAACCAGTATTCTACACGCTACCGGCACTCCGGAATGTCCTTGTTTAATGAAGTCAGCATGGATACTGTTTAACCAGTATTATACACGCTACCTGCACTCCGGGAAGTCCTTGTTTAATGAAGCCAACATGTTTATCCAGTATTCTCCACGCTACCGGTACTCCGGGATGTCCTTGACTAATGCAGTCAGCATGGTAAATGTTTAACCAGTATTCTACACGCTACCGGCACTCCGGGATGTCCTTGTTTAATGAAGTCAGCATGGTTAATGTTTAACAAGTATTCTACACGCTACCGGCACTCCGGGAAGTCCTTGTTTAATGAAGCCAACATGTTTAATGTTTAACCAGTATTCTACACGCTACCGTCACTCCGGGAAGTCCGTGTTTAATTAAGTCATCATGTTTAACCAGTATTCTCCACGCTACCGGCATTCCGGGAAGTCCTTGTTTAATGAAGCCAATATATTTAATGTTTAACCAGTATTCTACACGCTACCGGCACTCCGGGATGTCCTTGTTTAATGAAGTCAGCATGGTTAATGTTTAACCAGTATACTACACGCTACCGGCACTCCGGGAAGTCCTTGTTTAATGAAGCCAACATGTTTAATGTTTAACCAGTATTCTACACGCTACCGTCACTCCGGGAAGTCCGTGTTTAATGAAGTCAATATGTTTAACCAGTATTCTACACGCTACCTGCACTCCGGGAAGTCCATGTTTAATGAAGCCAACATGTTTATCCAGTATTCTACACGCTACCGTCACTCCTGGAAGTCCGTGTTTAATGAAGCCAACATGTTTAATGTTTAACCAGTATTCTACACGCTACCGTCACTCCGGGAAGTCCGTGTTTAATGAAGTCAATATGTTTAACCAGTATTCTACACGCTACCGTCACTCCGGGAAGTCCGTGTTTAATGAAGTCAATATGTTTAACCAGTATTCTACACGCTACCGGCACTCCGGGATGTCCTTGTTTAATGAAGTCAGCATGTTTAATGTTTAACCAGTATTCTACACGCTACCGGCACTCCGGGAAGTCCTTGTTTAATGAAGTCAACATGTTTAATGTTTAACCAGTATTCTACACGCTACCGTCACTCCGGGAAGTCCGTGTTTAATGAAGTCAATATGTTTAATGTTTAACCAGTATTCTACACGCTACCGTCACTCCGGGATGTCCTTGTTTAATGAAGTCAGCATGTTTAATGTTTAACCAGTATTCTACACGCTACCGGCACTCCGGGATGTCTAATGAAGTCAGCATGTTTAATGTTTAACCAGTATTCTACACGCTACCGGCACTCCGGGATGTCCTTGTTTAATGAAGTCAGCATGTTTAATGTTTAACCAGTATTCTACACGCTACCGGCACTCCGGGATGTCTAATGAAGTCAGCATGTTTAACCAGTATTCTACACGCTACCGGCACTCCGGGATGTCCTTGTTTATTGAAGTCAACATGTTTAACCAGTATTCTCCACGCTACCGGCACTCCGGGAAGTCCTTGTTTAATGAAGTCAGCATGTTTAATGTTTAACCAGTATTCTACACGCTACCGGCACTCCGGGATGTCCTTGTTTAATGACGTCAGCATGTTTAATGCTTAACCAGTATTCTACACGCTACCGTCACTCCGGGAAGTCCTTGTTTAATGAAGCCAACATGTTTAACCAGTATTCTACACGCTACCGGCACTCCGGGAAGTCTGTTTAATGAAGTCAGCATGTTTAATGTTTAACCAGTATTCTACACGCTACCGGCACTCCGGGAAGTCCTTGTTTAATGAAGTCAGCATGTTTAATGTTTAACCAGTATTCTACACGCTACCGTCACTCCGGGAAGTCCTTGTTTAATGAAGCCAACATGTTTAACCAGTATTCTACACGCTACCGTCACTCCGGGAGTCTGTTTAATGAAGTCAGCATGTTTAATGTTTAACCAGTATTCTACACGCTACCGGCACTCCGGGATGTCCTTGTTTAATGAAGTCAGCATGTTTAATGTTTAACCAGTATTCTACACGCTACCGTCACTCCGGGAAGTCCTTGTTTAATGAAGTCAACATGTTTAACCAGTATTCTACACGCTACCGGCACTCCGGGATGTCCTTGTTTAATGAAGTCAGCATGTTTAATGTTTAACCAGTATTCTACACGCTACCGGCACTCCGGGAAGTCTAATGAAGTCAGCATGTTTAATGTTTAACCAGTATTCTACACGCTACCGTCACTCCGGGAAGTCCTTGTTTAATGAAGCCAACATGTTTAACCAGTATTCTACACGCTACCGTCACTCCGGGAAGTCCTTGTTTAATGAAGTCAGCATGTTTAATGTTTAACCAGTATTCTACACGCTACCGTCACTCCGGGATGTCCTTGTTTAATGAAGTCAGCATGTTTAATGTTTAACCAGTATTATACACGCTACCGGCAATCCGGGATGTCCTTGTTTAATGAAGTCAGCATGTTTAATTTTTAACCAGTATTCTACACGCTACCGTCACTCCGGGATGTCCTTGTTTAATGAAGTCAGCATGTTTAATGTTTAACCAGTATTCTACAAGCTACCGGCACTCCGGGAAGTCTAATGAAGTCAGCATGTTTAATGTTTAACTAGTATTCTACACGCTACCGGCACTCCGGGATGCCCTTGTTTAATGAAGTCAGCATGTTTAATGTTTAACCAGTATTCTACACGCTACCGGCACTCCAGGATGTCCTTGTTTAATGAAGTCAACATGTTTAACCAGTATTCTCCACGCTACCGGCACTCCGGGATGTCCGTGTTTAATGAAGTCAACATGTTTAACCAGTATTCTCCACGCTACCGGCACTCCGGGAAGTCCTTGTTTAATGAAGCCAACATGTTTAATGTTTAACCAGTATTCTACAAGCTACCGGCACTCCGGGATGTCCTTGTCTAATGACGTCAGCATGTTTAATGCTTAACCAGTATTCTACACGCTACCGTCACTCCGGGAAGTCCTTGTTTAATGAAGCCAACATGTTTAACCAGTATTCTACACGCTACCGGCACTCCGGGAAGTCCTTGTTTAATGAAGTCAGCATGTTTAATGTTTAACCAGTATTATACACGCTACCGGCACTCCGGGAAGTCCTTGTTTAATGAAGTCAGCATGTTTAATGTTTAACCAGTATTCTACACGCTACCGTCACTCCGGGAAGTCCTTGTTTAATGAAGCCAACATGTTTAACCAGTATTCTACACGCTACCGTCACTCCGGGAAGTCCTTGTTTAATGAAGTCAGCATGTTTAATGTTTAACCAGTATTCTACACGCTACCGTCACTCCGGGATGTCCTTGTTTAATGAAGTCAGCATGTTTAATGTTTAACCAGTATTATACACGCTACCGGCAATCCGGGATGTCCTTGTTTAATGAAGTCAGCATGTTTAATTTTTAACCAGTATTCTACACGCTACCGTCACTCCGGGATGTCCTTGTTTAATGAAGTCAGCATGTTTAATGTTTAACCAGTATTCTACAAGCTACCGGCACTCCGGGAAGTCTAATGAAGTCAGCATGTTTAATGTTTAACTAGTATTCTACACGCTACCGGCACTCCGGGATGCCCTTGTTTAATGAAGTCAGCATGTTTAATGTTTAACCAGTATTCTACACGCTACCGGCACTCCAGGATGTCCTTGTTTAATGAAGTCAACATGTTTAACCAGTATTCTCCACGCTACCGGCACTCCGGGATGTCCGTGTTTAATGAAGTCAACATGTTTAACCAGTATTCTCCACGCTACCGGCACTCCGGGAAGTCCTTGTTTAATGAAGCCAACATGTTTAATGTTTAACCAGTATTCTACAAGCTACCGGCACTCCGGGATGTCCTTGTTTAATGAAGTCAGCATGGTTAATGTTTAACTAGTATTCTACACGCTACCGTCACTCCGGGATGTCCTTGTTTAATGAAGTCAGCATGCTTAATGTTTATCCAGTATTCTACACGCTACCGTCACTCCGGGATGTCCTTGTTTAATGAAGTCAGCATGTTTAATATTTAACCAATATTCTACACGCTACCGGCACTCCGGGATGTCCGTGTTGAATGAAGCTAACATGTATAATCAGTATTCTACACGTGTTTAATGTTTAAATATTATTTACTTCAGTATTTTGTACATAACAGAATTAACATTTTACATATAAATTAACAGCAATAGACTGAGAGGGATTAGAACGAAAGAAAACTTATATCGTTCTTCTCCCTAACAATTGGTTGGATAATAATAGGCCGGAGCTCATACACCTCAGTCTGGAGTACTACTAGCCAGCATGCAATGCCAGGTTGTACATCTAGTTCATACAGCTCAGTCTGGAGTACTACTAGTCAGCATGCAATGTCAGGTTGTACATCTAGCTCATACATCTCAGTCTGGAGTACTACTAGCCAGCATGCAATGTCACGTTGTACATCTAGCTCATACACAGCATGGAGTACTACTAGCCAGCATGTAATGCCAGGTTGTACATCTAACTCATACACAGCATGGAGTACTACTAGCCAGCTTGCAATGCAATGTTGTACATCTAGCTCATACATCTCAGTCTGGAGTACTATTAGCCAGCATGCAATGTCACGTTGTACATCTAGCTCATACACGTCACTCTGGAGTACTACTAGCCATCATGTAATGCCACGTTGTACATCTAGCTCATACACAGCATGGAGTACTACTAGCCAGCATGCAATGTCAGGTTGTACATCTAGCTCATACACAGCATGGAGTACTACTAGTCAGCATGCAATGCCAGGTTGTACATCTAGCTCATACACAGCATGGAGTACTACTAGCCAGTATGCAATGCCAGGTTGTACATCTAGCTAATACACAGCATGGAGTACTACTAGTCAGCATGCAATGTCATGTTGTACAACTAGCTCATACACCTCAGTCTGGAGTACTACTAGCCAGCATGCAATGTCAGGTTATACAACTAGCTCATACACAGCATGGAGTAATGCTAGCCAGCATGCAATGCCAGGTTGTACATCTAGCTCATACACCTCAGTCTGGTGTACTACTAGCCAGCATGTAATGTCAGGTTGTACATCTAGCTCATACACCACATTCTGGAGTACTACTAGCCAGCATGTAATGTCAGGTTGTACATCTAGCTCATACACCTCAGTCTGGAGTACTACTAGCCAGCATGTAATGCCATGTTGTACATCTAGCTCATACACGTCAGTCTGGAGTACTACTAGCCAGCATGCAATGCCTGGTTGTACATCTAGCTCATACACGTCAGTCTGGAATACTACTAGCCAGCATGTAATGCCACGTTGTACATCTAGCTCATACACCTCAGTCTGGAGTACTACTAGCCAGCATGCAATGTCAGGTTGTACATCTAAATCATACACAGCATGGAGTACTACTAGCCAGCATACAATGTCAGGTTGTACATCTAGCTCATACACAGCATGGAGTACTACTAACCAGCATACAATGTCAGTTGTACATTTAGCTCATACACAGCATGGAGTACTACTAGCCAGCATGTAATGCCAGGTTGTACATCTAGCTCATACACAGCATGGAGTACTACTAGCCAGCATGCAATGCCAGGTTGTACATCTAGTTCATACACATCAAGGAGTACTACTATCCAGCATGTAATGCCAGGTTTGTACATCTAGCTCATACACAGCATGGATTACTACTAGCCAGCATGTAATGTCATGTTGTACATCTAGCTCATACACAGCATGGAGTACTACTAGCCAGTATGTAATGCCAGGTTTGTACATCTAGCTCATACACAGCATGGAGTACTATTAGCCAGCATGTAATGCCAGGTTTGTACATCTAGCTCATACACAGCATGGAGTACTACTAGCCAGCATGTAATGCCAGGTTTGTATATCTAGCTCATACACAGCATGGAGTACTACTAGCCAGCATGTAATGTCATGTTGTACATCTAGCTCATACACAGCAGGGAGTACTACTAGCCAGCATGTAATGCCAGGTTTGTACATCTAGCTCATACACCTCAGTCTGGAGTACTACTAGCCAGCATGTAATGCCAGGTTTGTACATCTAGCTCATACACAGCATGGAGTACTACTAGCCAGCATGTAATGCCAGGTTTGTACATCTAGCTCATACACCTCATTCTGGAGTACCACTAGCCAGCATGTAATGCCAGGTTTGTACATCTAGCTCATACACCTCATTCTGGAGTACTACTAGTCAGCATGTAATGTTATGTTGTACATCTAGCTCATACACAGCATGGTGTACTACTAGCCAGCATACAATGTCAGGTTGTACATCTAGCTCATACATAGCCTGGAGTACTACTAGCCAGCATATTATGCCATGTTGTACATCTAGCTCATACATAGTATGGAGAACTACTAGCCTGCATCTAATGGCAGGTTGTACATCCAGCTCATACCCCTCAGTCTGTAGTACTACTAGCCAGCATGCAAAGCCATGTTGTACATCTAGCTCATACACCTCAGTCTGGAGTACTGCTAGCCAGCATGCAATGCCATGTTGTACATGTAGCTCATACACCTCAGTCTGGAGTACTACTAGCCAGCATGCAATACCAGGTTGTACATCGAGCTCATAAATCTCAGCATTGAGTACTAATAGCCAGCATGTAATGGCAGGTTGTACATCAAGCTCGTACACCTCAGACTGGAGTACTACTAGCCATCATGCAATATGCCAGGTTGTACATCTAGCTCATACACCTCAGTCTTGAGTACTACTAGCCAGCATGCAATGCCATGTTGTACATCTAGCTAATACACCTCAGTCTAGAGTACTACTAGCCATCATGTAATACCATGTTGTATATCTAGCTCATACTCAGAATGGAGTACTACTGTCCAGCATGTAATTCTAGGTTGTACATCTAGCTCATACACCTCAGTCTGGAGTACAACTAGCCAGCATGTAACGCCAGGTTGTACATCTAGGTCATAAAGAGCATGGAGTACTACTAGCAAGCATATAATGCCAGGTTGTACATCGAGCTCATCCACCTCAGCCTGGAGAACTACTAGTCAAAATGTAATGCCAAGTTGTACATCTAGCTCATAAACCTCAGTCTGGAGTACTACTAGCCAGCATGTAATGCCAGGATGTACATCTAGCTCATACACAGCATGGAGTACTACTAGCCAGCATGTAATGCCAGGTTGACATCTACCTCATACGCAGCATGGAGAACTACTAGTCAGCATGTAATGCCAGGTTGTACATCTAGCTCATACGCAGCATGGAGAACTACTAGCCAGCATGTACTGGCAGGTTGTACATCTAGCAGATACACAGCATGGAGTACTACTAGCCAGCATGCAGTGCCAGGTTGTAAATCTAGCTCATACACAGCATGGAGTACTACTAGCCAGCATGCAATGCCAGGTTGTACATCTAGCTCATACACAGCATGGAGTACTACTAGCCAGCATGTAATGCCAGATTGTACATCTAGCTCATACACCTCAACATGGAGTACTACTAGCCAGCATGTAATGTCAGGTTGTACATCTAGCTCGTACACCTCAACATGGAGTACTACTAGCCAGCATACAATGTCAGATTGTACATCTATCTCATACATCTCAGCATGGAGTACTCCTAGCCAGCATGTAATGCCATGTTGTACATCTAGCTCATACACAGCATGGAGAACTACTAGCCAGCATCTAATGGCAGGTCGTACATCCAGCTCATACACCTCAGTCTGTAGTATTACTAGCCAGCATGAAATTCCAGGTTGTACATCTAGCTCATACACCTCAGCATGGAGTACTACTAGCCAGCATACAATGCCAGGTTGTACATTTAGCCCATACACAGCATGGAGTACAACTAGCCAGCATGTAATGCAATGTTGTACATCTAGCTCATACACAGCATGGAGAACTACTAGCCAGCATCTAATGGCAGGTTGTACATCCAGCTCATACACCTCAGTCTGTAATACTACTAGACAGCATGAAATTCCAGGTTGTACATCTAGCTCATACACCTCAGCATGGAGTACTACTAGCCAGCATGTAATGGCAGGTTGTACATCTAGCTCATACACCTCAGTCTGGAGTACTACTAGCCACCATGCAATGCCAGGTTGTATATCTAGCTCATACACCTCAGTCTTGAGTACTACTAGCCAGCATGCAATGCCGGGTTGTACATCTAGCTCATACACAGCATGGAGTACTGCTAGCCAGCATGCAATGCCAGGTTGTACATCTAGCTCATTCACCTCATTCTCGAGTACTACTAGCCAGCATGCAATGCCAGGATGTACATCTAGCTCATACACAGCATGGAGTACTTCTAGCCAGCATGCAATGCCAGGTTGTACATCTAGCCCATAAACAGCATGGAGTACTACTAGCCAGCATGCAATGCCAGGTTATACATCTAGCTCATACACCTCAGTCTGGAGTACTACTAGCCAGCATGCAATGCCAGGTCGTACATCTAGCCCATACACAGCATGGAGTACTACTAGCAAGCATGTACTACCAGGTTGTACATCTAGCTCATAAACAGCATGGAGTACTACTAGCCAGCATGCAATGCCAGGTTGTACATCTAAGTGATACACCTCAGTCTGGAGTACTACTAGCCAGCATGCAATGGCAGGTTGTACATCTAGTAAAATACACAGCATGGAGTACTACTAGTCAGCATGCAATGTCAGGTTGTACATCTAACTCATACACAGCATTGAGTACTACTAGTCCGCATGCAATGTCAGGTTGTACATCTAGCTCATACACAGCATGGAGTAATACTAGCCAGCATGCAATGCCAGGTTGTACATCTAGCTCATACACCTCAGTCTGGAGTACTACTAGCCAGCGTGCAATGCCAGGTTATACATCTAGCTCATACACAGCATGGAGTACTACTAGCCAGCATGTAATGTCAGGTTGTACATCTAGCTCATACAACTCAGTCTGGATTACTACTAGCCAGCATGTAATGTCAGGTTGTACAACTAACCCATACGCAGCATGGAGTACTACTAGCCAGCATGCAATGCCATGTTGTACATCTAACTCATACACAGCATGGAGTACTAATAGCCAGCATGCAATGCCATGTTGTACATCTAACTCATACACAGCATTGAGTACTAATAGCCAGCATGCAATGCCATGTTGTACATCTAACTCATACACAGCATGGAGTACTACTAGCCAGCATGCAATGCCATGTTTGTACATCTGGCTCATACACAGCATGGAGTACTACTAGGCAGCATGCAATGCCAGGTTATACATCTAGCTCATACATCTCAGTCTGGAGTACCACTAGCCAGAATGCAATGCCAGGTTGTACATCTAGCCCATACACAGCATGGATTACTACTGGCAAGCATGTATTGCCAGGTTGTACATCTAGCTCATACACAGCATGGAGTACTACTAGCAAGCATGTACTGCCAGGTTATACATCTGACCATACACAGCATGGAGTACTACTAGCAAGCATGTACTGACAGGTTGTATCTCTAGCTCATAAACAGCATGGAGTACTACTAGCCAGCATGCAATGCCAGTTTGTACATCTATGTCATACACCTCAGTCTAGAGTACGACTAGTCAGTATGTAATGCCAGGTTGTACATCAAGCTCAAACACAGCATAGAGTACTACTAGCCAGCATGCAATGTCAGGATTTACATCTAGCTCATACACAGCATGGAGTACTACTGTCTAGTATGCAATGCCAGGTTGTACATCTAGCTCATACACAGCATGGAGTACTATTAGCCAGCATGTAATGTCAGGTTGTACATCTAGCTCATACACAGCATGGAGTACTACTAGCCAGCATGTAATGTCAGGTTGTACATCTAGCTCATACAACTCATTCAGGAGTACTACTAGCCAGCATGTAATGTCAGGTTGTACATCTAGCTCATACAACTCAGTCAGGAGTACTACTAGCCAGCATGTGATGCCAGGTTGTACATCAAACTCATATACAGCATGTAGTACTACTAGCCAGCATGCAATGCCAGGTTGTACATCTATCTCATATACAGCATGTAGTACTATTAACCATTATGCAATGCCAGTTTCTACATCTAGCTCATACACAGCATGTAGTACTATTAGCAAGCATGCAATGTCAGGTTGTACATCTAGCTCATACACAGCATGGAGTACTACTAGCCAGCATGTAATGTCAGGTTGTACATCTAGCTCATGCACAGCATGGAGTACCACTAGCCAGCATGTGATGCCAGGTTGTACATCTAACTCATACACAGCATGGAGTACTACTAGCCAGCATGCAATGCCATGTTGTACATCTAATTCATACACAGCATGGAGTACTACTAGCGAGCATGCAATGCCATGTTGTACATCTAGCTCATACACCTCAGCATGGAGTACTGCTAGCCAGCAAACAATGCCAGGTTATACATCTAGCTCATACACAGCATGGAGTACTACTAGCCAGCATGCAATGCCATGTTGTACATCTAGCTCATACACCTCAGCATGGAGTACTACTAGCCAGCATGCAATGCCAGGTTATACATCTAGCTCATACACAGCATGGAGTACTACTTGCCAGCATGCAATGCCAGGTTATACATCTAGCTTATACACAGCATGAAGTACTACTAGCCAGCATTCAATGCCAGGTTATACATCTAGCTCATACACAGCATGGAGTACTACTAGCCAACATGCAATGTCAGGTTGTACATCTAGCTCATACAACTCAGTCTGTTGTACTACTAGCCAGCATGCACTGTCAGGTTGTACATCTAGCTCATACACAGCATGGAGTACTACTAGCCAGCATGCAATGCCAGGTTATATATCTAGCTCATACACAGTATGGAGTACTAATAGCCAGCATGCAATGCCAGGTTGTACATCTAGCGCATAATCAGCATGGAGTACTACTAGCCAGCATGCAATGTCAGGTTATACATCTAGCTCATACACCTCATTCTGGAGTACTACTAGCCAGCATGTAATGTCAGGTTATACAGCTAGCTCATACATCTCAGTCTGGAGTACTACAAGCCAGCATGCAATGTCAATTTGTACATCTTGCTCATACACCTCAGTCTGGAGTACTACTAGCCAGGATGCAATGTCAGTGTGTACATCTAGCTCATACACCTCAGTCTGGAGTACTATTAGGCAGCATGCAATGCCATATTGTACATCTAGCTCATAAACCTCAGTCTGGAGTACTACTAGCCAGCATGCAATGCCAGGTTATACATCTAGCTCATACACAGCATGGAGTACTACTAGCCAGCATGCAATGTCAGGTTATACATCTAGCTCATACACCTCAGTCTGGAGTACTACTAGCCAGCATGTAATGCCAGGTTTTACATCTAGCTCATACACAGCATGGAGTACTACTAGTCAGCATGCAATGCCAGGTTGTACATCTAGCTCATACACAGCATGGAGTACTACTAGCCAGCATGCAATGCCATGTTGTACATCTAGCTCATACACCTCAGTCTGGAGAACCACTAGCCAGCATGCAATGCCAGGTTGTACATCTAGCTCATACACAGCATGGATTACTACTAGCCAGCATGCAATGTCAGGTTGTACCTCTAGCTCATACATAGCATGGAGTACTACTAGACAGCATGCAATGCCATGTTGTACATCTAGCTCATACACCTCAGTCTGGAGTACTACTAGCCAGCATGCAATGCTAGGTTGTACATCTAGCTCATACACAGCATGGAGTACTACTAGCCAGCTTACAATGTCAGGTTGTACATCTAGCTCATACACAGCATGGAGTACTGCTAGCCAGCATGCAATGCCATGTTGTACATTTACTCATACACAGCATGGAGTACTACTAGCCAGCATGTAATGCCAGGTTTGTACATCTAGCTCATACACAGCATGGAGTACTACTGGCCAGCATGCAATGTCAAGTTGTACATCTAGCTCATACATAGCATGGAGTACTACTAGCCAGCATGTAATGCCAGTTTGTACATCTAGCTCATACACGGCATGGAGTACTACTGGCCAGCATGCAATGTCAGGTTGTACATCTAGCTCATACATAGCATGGAGTACTACTAGCCAGCATGCAATGCCAGGTTGTACATCTAGCTCATACACCTCATTCTGGAGTAGTACTAGCTAGCATGCAATGCCATGTTGTACATCTAACTCATACACAGCATGGAGTACTACTAGCCAGCATGCAATGCCATGTTGTACATCTAGCTCATACAAGCATTGAGTACTACCAGCCAGCATGTAATGCCAGGTTGTACATCTAGCTCATACGCAGCATGGAGTACTACTATCCAGCATGTAATGCCAGGTTGTACATCTAGTTCATACACAGTATGGAGTACTACTGGCCAGCATACAATGTCAGGTTGTACATCTAGCTCAAACACAGCATGGAGTACTACTAGCCAGCATACAATGTCAGGTTGTACATCTAGCTCATACACAGCATGGAGTACTACTAGCCAGCATGCAATGCCAGGTTATACATCTAGCTCATACACCTCAATCTGGAGTATTAATAGCCAGCATGTAATGACAGGTTGTACATCTAGCTCATACACAGCATGGAGTAATACTAGCCAGCATGCAATGTCAGGATGTACATCTAGCTCATACATAGTCTGGAGTACTACTAGCTAGCATGCAATGCCGGGTTGTACATCTAGCTCATACACAGCATGGAGTACTGCTAGCCAGCATGCAATGCCAGGTTGTACATCTAGCTTATTCACCTCAGTCTCGAGTACTACTAGCCAGCATGCAATGCCAGGTTGTACAACTAGCTCATACACCTCAGTCTGGAGTAATGTTAGCCAGCATGTAATGCCAGGTTGTACATCTAACTCATACACAGTCTGGAGTACTACTAGCCAGCATGTAATGTCAGGTTATACATCTAGCTCATACACCTTATTCTGGAGTACTACTAGCGAGCATGTAATGTCAGGTTGTACATCTAGCTCATACATCTCAGTCTGGTGTACTACTAGCCAGCATGTAATGCCAGGTTGTACATCTAGCTCATACACCTCAGTCTGGAGTACTACTAGCCAGCATGTAATGCCAGGTTGTACATCTAGTTCATACCCCTCAGTCTGGAGTACTACTAGCCAGCATGCAATGCCAGGTTGTACATCTAGCACATAATCAGCATGGAGTACTACTAGCCAGCATGCAATGCCAGGTTGTACATCTAGTTCATATACAGCATGGAGTACTACTAGCCAGCATGCAATGTCAGGTTGTACATCTAGCGCATAACCTCAGTCTGGAGTACAACTAGCCAGTATGTAATGCCAGGTTGTACATCTAGCTCATACATAGCATGGAGTACTACTAGCCAGCATACAATGTCACGTTGTACATCTAGCTCATACATAGCATGGAGTACTACTAGCCAGCAACCAACGCCATGTTGTACATCTAGCTCATACACCTCAGTATGGAGTACTACTAGCCAGCATGCAATGCCAGGTTATACATCTAGCTCATACACAGCATGGAGTACTACTTGCCAGCATGCAATGCCAGGTTATACATCTAGCTTATACACAGCATGAAGTACTATTAGCCAGCATTCAATGCCAGGTTATACATCTAGCTCATACACAGCATGGAGTACTACTAGCCAGCATGCAATGCCAGGTTATACATCTAGCTCATACACAGCATGGAGTACTACTTGCCAGCATGCAATGCCATGTTATACATCTAGCTCATACACAGCATGGAGTACTACTAGCCAGCATGCAATGCCAGGTTATACATTAGGCTCATACACAGCATGGAGTACTACTAGCCAGCATGCAATGTCAGGTTGTACATATATCTCATACAACTCAGTCTGTAGTACTACTAGCCAGCATGTAATGCCAGGTTGTACATCTAGCTCATACACAGCATGGAGTACTACTAGCCAGCATGCAATGCCAGGTTGTACATCTAGCTCACACACCTCAGTCTGGAGTACTACTAGCCAGCATGCAATGTCAGGTTATACATTTATCTCATATATAGCATGGAGTACTACTAGCCAGCATGTAATGCCAGGTTGTACATCTAGCTCATATATAGCATGGAGTACTACTAGCCAGCATGCAATGCCAGGTTGTACATCTAGCTCATACACCTCATTCTGGAGTATTACTAGCTAGCATGCAATGCCATGTTGTACATCTAACTCATACACAGCATGGAGTACTACTAGCCAGCATGTAATGCCAGGTTTGTACATCTAGCTCATACACAGCATGGAGTACTACTAGCCAGCATGCAATGCCATGTTGTACATCTAGCTCATACAAGCATGGAGTACTACCAGCCAGCATGTAATGCCAGGTTGTACATCTAGCTTATACGCAGCATCGAGTACTACTATCCAGCATGTAATGTCAGGTTGTACATCTAGTTCATACACAGTATGGAGTACTACTAGCCAGCATACAATGTCAGGTTGTACATCTAGCTCAAACACAGCATGGAGTACTACTAGCCAGCATACAATGTCAGGTTGTACATCTAGCTCATACACAGCATGGAGTACTACTAGCCAGCATGCAATGCCAGGTTACACATCTAGCTCATACACCTCAATCTGGAGTATTACTAGCCAGCATGTAATGACAGGTTGTACATCTAGCTCATACACAGCATGGAGTAACACTAGCCAGCATGCAATGTCAGGATGTAAATCTAGCTCATACATAGTCTGGAGTACTACTAGCTAGCATGCAATGCCGGGTTGTACATCTAGCTCATACACAGCATGGAGTACTGCTAGCCAGCATGCAATGCCAGGTTGTACATCTAGCTTATTCCCCTCAGTCTCGAGTACTACTAGCCAGCATGCAATGCCAGGTTGTACAACTAGTTCATACACCTCAGTCTGGAGTAATGTTAGCCAGTATGTAATGCAGGTTGTACATCTAGCTCATACACCTCAGTCTGGAATAATTCTAGCCAGCATGTAATGCCAGGTTGTACATCTAACTCATACACAGTCTGTAGTACTACTAGCCAGCATGTAATGTCAGGTTATACATCTAGCTCATACAACTTATTCTGGAGTACCACTAGCCAGCATGCAATGCCAGGTTGTACATCTAGCTCATTCACAGCATTTAGTACTACTAGCCAGCATGCAATGCCAGGTTTTACATCTAGCTCATACACAGCAGGAAGTACTACTAGCCAGCATGCAATGTCATGTTGTACATCTAGCTCATTCATCTCAGTCTGGAGTACTACTAGCCAGCATGCAGTGCCAGGTTGTACATATAGCTCATACATAGCATGGAGTACTACTAGCCAGCATGCAATGCCAGGTTTTACATCTAGCTCATACACAGCAGGAAGTACTACTAGCCAGCATGCAATGTCAGGTTGTACATCTAGCGCATACACCTTAGTCTGGAGTACTACTAGCCAGCATGCAATGTCAGCGTGTACATCTAGCTCATACATAGCATGGAGTACTACTTGCCAGCAAACATCGCCAGGTTGTACATTTATCTCATACACAGAATGGAATATTACTAGCCAGCATGCAATGTCAGGTTGTACATCTAGCGCATACAACTCAGTCTGGAGTGCAACTAGCCAGCATGCAATACCAGGTTGTACATCTAACCCATATCAAGCATGGAGTACTACTAGCCAGCATGCAATGTCGTGTTGTACATCTAGCTCATTCACCTCAGTGTGGAGTACTACTAGCCAGCATGCAGTGCCAGGTTATACATATAGCTCATACACAGCATGGAGTACAACTAGCCAGCATGTAATACCAAGTTGTACATCTAGCTCATACACAGCATGGAGTACTACTAGCCATCATGTAATGGCAGGTTGTACATCTAGCTCATACACCTCAGTCTGGAGTACTAATAGACAGCATGCAATGTTAGGTTGTACATCTAGCTCATACATAGCATGGAGTACTACTAGCCAGCAACAAACGCCAGGTTGTACATCTAGCGCATACACCTCATTCAGGAGTATTATTAGCCAGCATGTAATGCCAGGTTGTACATCTAGCTCATACACAGCATGGAGTACTACTAGCCAGCATACAATGTCAGGTTGTATATCTAGCTCATACACCTCAGTCTGGTGTACTACTGGCCAGCATGCAATGCCAGGTTGTACATCTAGCTCATAAACAGCATGGAGTACTACTAGCCAGAATGTAATGCCAGGTTGAACATCTAGCTCATACACCTCATTCTGGAGTATTATTAGCCAGCATGTAATGCCAGATTGTACATCTAGCTCATACACAGTCTGGAGTACTACTAGCCAGCATGCAATGTCAGGTTGTACATCTAGCTCATACACAGCATGGAGTACTACAAGCCAGCATACAATGTCACATTGTACATCTAGTGAAATACACCTCATTCTGGAGTATTATTAGCCAGCATGCAATGCCAGATTGTACATCTATCTCATACACAGTCTGGAGTACTACTAGCCAGCATGCAATGTCAGGTTGTACATATAGCTCATACACCTCAGCATAGAGTACTACTGGCCAGCATGCAATGTCAGGATGTACATCTAGTGCATACAACTCAGTCTGGAGTACAACTAGCCAGCATGTAATGCCAGGTTGTACATCTAGCTCATACACAGCATGGAGTACTACTAGCCATCATGTAATGGCAGGATGTACATCTAGCTCATACACCTCATTCTGGAGTACTACTAGCCAGCATGCAATGTCAGGTTGTACATCTAGCTCATACATAGCATGGAGTACTACTAGCCAGCAACCAACGCCATGTTGTACATCTAGCTCGTACACCTCAGTATGGAGTACCACTAGCCAGCATGCAATGCCAGGTTATACATCTAGCTCATACACAGCATGGAGTACTACTTGCCAGCATGCAATGCCAGGTTATACATCTAGCCTATACACAGCATGAAGTACTACTAGCCAGCATTCAATGCCAGGTTATACATCTAGCTCATACACAGCATGGAGTACTACTAGCCAGCATGCAATGCCAGGTTATACATCTAGCACATACACAGCATGGAGTACTACTTGCCAACATGCAATGCCAGGTTATACATCTAGCTCATACACAGCATGGAGTACTACTAGCCAGCATGCAATGCCAGGTTATACATTAGGCTCATACACAGCATGGAGTACTACTAGCCAGCATGCAATGTCAGGTTGTACATATATCTCATACAACTCAGTCTGTAGTACTACTAGCCAGCATGTAATGCCAGGTTGTACATCTAGCTCATACACAGCATGGAGTACTACTAGCCAGCATGCAATGCCAGGTTGTACATCTAGCTCATACACCTCAGTCTGGAGTAATACTAGCCAGCATGCAATGTCAGGTTATACATTTATCTCATATATAGCATGGAGTACTACTAGCCAGCATGCAATGCCAGGTTATACATTAGGCTCATACACAGCATGGAGTACTACTAGCCAGCATGCAATGTCAGGTTGTACATATATCTCATACAACTCAGTCTGTAGTACTACTAGCCAGCATGTAATGCCAGGTTGTACATCTAGCTCATACACAGCATGGAGTACTACTAGCCAGCATGCAATGCCAGGTTGTACATCTAGCTCAAACACCTCAGTCTGGAGTACTACTAGCCAGCATGCAATTTCAGGTTATACATTTATCTCATATATAGCATGGAGTACTACTAGCCAGCATGTAATGCCAGGTTGTACATCTAGCTCATATATAGCATGGAGTACTACTAGCCAGCATGCAATGCCAGGTTGTACATCTAGCTCATACACCTCATTCTGGAGTATTACTAGCTAGCATGCAATGCCATGTTGTACATCTAACTCATACACAGCATGGAGTACTACTAGCCAGCATGTAATGCCAGGTTTGTACATCTAGCTCATACACAGCATGGAGTACTACTAGCCAGCATGCAATGCCATGTTGTACATCTAGCTCATACAAGCATGGAGTACTACCAGCCAGCATGTAATGCCAGGTTGTACATCTAGCTCATACGCAGCATGGAGTACTACTATCCAGCATGTAATGCCAGGTTGTACATCTAGTTCATACACAGTATGGAGTACTACTAGCCAGCATACAATGTCAGGTTGTACATCTAGCTCAAACACAGCATGGAGTACTACTAGCCAGCAAACAATGTCAGGTTGTACATCTAGCTCATACACAGCATGGAGTACTACTAGCCAGCATGCAATGCCAGGTTATACATCTAGCTCATACACCTCAATCTGGAGTATTACTAGCCAGCATGTAATGACAGGTTGTACATCTAGCTCATACACAGCATGGAGTATTACTAGCCAGCATGCAATGTCAGGATGTAAATCTAGCTCATACATAGTCTGGAGTACTACTAGCTAGCATGCAATGCCGGGTTGTACATCTAGCTCATACACAGCATGGAGTACTGCTAGCCAGCATGCAATGCCAGGTTGTACATCTAGCTTATTCACCTCAGTCTCGAGTACTACTAGCCAGCATGTAATGTCAGGTTATACATCTAGCTCATACACCTTATTCTGGAGTACCACTAGCCAGCATGTAATGCCAGGTTGTACATCTAGCTCATACACCTCATTCTGGAGTACTACTAGCGAGCATGTAATGCCAGGTTGTACATCTAGCTCATACATCTCAGTCTGGTGTACTACTAGCCAGCATGTAATGCCAGGTTGTACATCTAGCTCATACACCTCAGTCTGGAGTACTACTAGCCAGCATGTAATGCCAGGTTGTACATCTAGTTCATACCCATCAGTCTGGAGTACTACTAGCCAGCATGCAATGCCAGGTTGTACATCTAGCTCATAATCAGCATGGAGTACTACTAGCCAGCATGCAATGCCAGGTTGTACATCTAGTTCATATACAGCATGGAGTACTACTAGCCAGCATGCAATGTCAGGTTGTACATCTAGCGCATAACCTCAGTCTGGAGTACTAATAGACAGCATGCAATGTTAGGTTGTACATCTAGCTCATACATAGCATGGAGTACTACTAGCCAGCAACAAACGCCAGGTTGTACATCTAGCGCATACACCTCATTCAGGAGTATTATTAGCCAGCATGTAATGCCAGGTTGTACATCTAGCTCATACACAGCATGGAGTACTACTAGCCAGCATACAATGTCAGGTTGTATATCTAGCTCATACACCTCAGTCTGGTGTACTACTGGCCAGCATGCAATGCCAGGTTGTACATCTAGCTCATAAACAGCATGGAGTACTACTAGCCAGAATGTAATGCCAGGTTGAACATCTAGCTCATACACCTCATTCTGGAGTATTATTAGCCAGCATGTAATGCCAGATTGTACATCTAGCTCATACACAGTCTGGAGTACTACTAGCCAGCATGCAATGTCAGGTTGTACATCTAGCTCATACACAGCATGGAGTACTACAAGCCAGCATACAATGTCACATTGTACATCTAGTGAAATACACCTCATTCTGGAGTATTATTAGCCAGCATGCAATGCCAGATTGTACATCTATCTCATACACAGTCTGGAGTACTACTAGCCAGCATGCAATGTCAGGTTGTACATATAGCTCATACACCTCAGCATAGAGTACTACTGGCCAGCATGCAATGTCAGGATGTACATCTAGTGCATACAACTCAGTCTGGAGTACAACTAGCCAGCATGTAATGCCAGGTTGTACATCTAGCTCATACACAGCATGGAGTACTACTAGCCATCATGTAATGGCAGGATGTACATCTAGCTCATACACCTCATTCTGGAGTACTACTAGCCAGCATGCAATGTCAGGTTGTACATCTAGCTCATACATAGCATGGAGTACTACTAGCCAGCAACCAACGCCATGTTGTACATCTAGCTCATACACCTCAGTATGGAGTACTACTAGCCAGCATGCAATGCCAGGTTATACATCTAGCTCATACACAGCATGGAGTACTACTTGCCAGCATGCAATGCCAGGTTATACATCTAGCTTATACACAGCATGAAGTACTACTAGCCAGCATTCAATGCCAGGTTATACATCTAGCTCATACACAGCATGGAGTACTACTAGCCAGCATGCAATGCCAGGTTATACATCTAGCTCATACACAGCATGGAGTACTACTTGCCAGCATGCAATGCCAGGTTATACATCTAGCTCATACACAGCATGGAGTACTACTAGCCAGCATGCAATGCCAGGTTGTACATTTGTCTCATACACAGATGGAGTATTACTAGTCAGCATGCAATGTCAGGTTGTACATTATCTCATACAACTCAGTCTGTAGTTCTACTAGCCAGCATGCAATGCCAGGTTGTACATCTAGCCCATACACAGCATGGAGTACTACTAGCCAGCATGCAATGTCGTGTTGTACATCTAGCTCATTCACCTCAGTCTGGAGTACTACTAGCCAGCATGCAGTGCCAGGTTATACATATAGCTCATACACAGCATGGAGTACTACTAGCCAGCATGTAATGCCAGGTTGTACATCTAGCTCATACACAGCATGGAGTACTACTAGCCATCATGTAATGGCAGGTTGTACATCTAGCTCATACACCTCAGTCTGGAGTACTAATAGACAGCATGCAATGTTAGGTTGTACATTAGCTCATACATAGCATGGAGTACTACTAGCCAGCAACAAACGCCAGGTTGTACATCTAGCGCATACACCTCATTCAGGAGTATTATTAGCCAGCATGTAATGCCAGGTTGTACATCTAGCTCATACACAGCATGGAGTACTACTAGCCAGCATACAATGTCAGGTTGTATATCTAGCTCATACACCTCAGTCTGGTGTACTACTAGCCAGCATGCAATGCCAGGTTGTACATCTAGCTCATAAACAGCATGGAGTACTACTAGCCAGCATGTAATGCCAGGTTGAACATCTAGCTCATACACCTCATTTGGGTTTTTGGTGTTGGTTGTTTGTTGTCTGGAGTACTACTAGCCAGCATGCAATGTCAGGTTGTACATCTAGCTCATACACAGCATGGAGTACTACTAGCCAGCATACAATGTCACGTTGTACATCGTGTTTTTGGGTTTTTGGTGTGGTTGTTTTTTGTTGGGTTTGTGTGTGTGGTTTTTGTTTGTGGTTTGGGTGTGGGTTGTTTGTTGTGGGTTTGTTGTTGGGGGTTTGTTTTTTGGGTTTGTGTGTGGTTGTTTGTTTGTGGGTTTGGTGTGTTGTTTGTTTGTGGGTTTGGTGTGGGTTTTTGTTGTGGGTTTTTGGTGTGGGTTTTTGTTTGTGGTTTGGTTTGGGTTATACATTAGCTCATACACAGCATGGAGTACTATAGCCAGCATGCAATGCCAGGTTATACATTAGGCTCATACACAGCATGGAGTACTACTAGCCAGCATGCAATGTCAGGTTGTACATATATCTCATACAACTCAGTCTGTAGTACTACTAGCCAGCATGTAATGCCAGGTTGTACATCTAGCTCATACACAGCATGGAGTACTACTAGCCAGCATGCAATGCCAGGTTGTACATCTAGCTCATACACCTCAGTCTGGAGTACTACTAGCCAGCATGCAATGTCAGGTTATACATTTATCTCATATATAGCATGGAGTACTACTAGCCAGCATGTAATGCCAGGTTGTACATCTAGCTCATATATAGCATGGAGTACTACTAGCCAGCATGCAATGCCAGGTTGTACATCTAGCTCATACACCTCATTCTGGAGTATTACTAGCTAGCATGCAATGCCATGTTGTACATCTAACTCATACACAGCATGGAGTACTACTAGCCAGCATGTAATGCCAGGTTTGTACATCTAGCTCATACACAGCATGGAGTACTACTAGCCAGCATGCAATGCCATGTTGTACATCTAGCTCATACAGCATGGAGTACTACCAGCCAGCATGTAATGCCAGGTTGTACATCTAGCTCATACGCAGCATGGAGTACTACTATCCAGCATGTAATGCCAGGTTGTACATCTAGTTCATACACAGTATGGAGTACTACTAGCCGCATACATGTCAGGTTGTACATCTAGCTCAAACACAGCTGGAGTACTACTAGCCAGCAAACAATGTCAGGTTGTACATCTAGCTCTACACAGCATGGAGTACTACTAGCCAGCATGCAATGCCAGGTTATTGTTTTTGGGTTTTGGTGTTGGGTTGTTTGTTGTGGGTTTTTGGTGTGGGTTTACATCTAGCTCATACACCTCAATCTGGAGTATTACTAGCCAGCATGTAATGACAGGTTGTACATCTAGCTCATACAAAGCATGGAGTATACTAGTCAGCATGCAATGTCAGGTTGTAAATTGGCTCATACATAGTATGTAGTATTACTAGCTAGCATGCAATGCGGGTTGTATATCTAGCTCATACACAGCATGTAGTACTGCTAGCCAGCATGCAATGCCAGGTTGTATATCTAGCTTATTCACATCATGTAGTACTACTAGCCAGCATGTAATGTCAGGTTGTATATCTAGCTCATACACCACGGTGGTGTACTACTAGCCAGCATGTAATGACAGGTTGTACATCTAGCTCATACAACTCTTTCTGGAGTACTACTAGCGAGCATGTAATGCTAGGTTGTACTTCTAGCTCATACATCTCAGTCTGGTGTACTACTAGCCAGCATGTAATGCTAGGTTGTACATCTAGCTCATACACATCATGGAGTACTACTAGCCAGCATGTAATGTCAGGTTGTACATCTAGTTCGTACACATCATGGAGTACTACTAGCCAGCATGCAATGTCAGGTTGTACATCTAGCTCATAATCAGTATGGAGTACTACTAGCCAGTATGCAATGCCGGGTTGTACATCTAGTTCATATACAGCATGGAGTACTGCTAGCCAGCATGCAATGTCAGGTTGTACATCTAGCTTATTACCTCAGTCTGGAGTACTACTAGCCAGTATGTAATGCCAGGTTGTATATCTAGCTCATACACCTCAGTCTGGAGTACTACTAGCCAGCATGTAATGCCATGTTATACATCTAGCTCATACACCTCTGTCTGGAGTACTACTAGCCAGCATGCAATGCCAGGTTATACATCTAGCTCATACACCTCATTCTGGAGTACTACTAGCCAGCATGTAATGCCATGTTGTACATCTAGCTCATACACAGCATGGAGTACTACTAGCCAGCATATAATGCCAGGTTATACATCTAGCTCATACACAGCATGGAGTACTACTAGCCAGCATGCAATGTCAGGTTATACATCTAGCTCATACACCTCAGTCTGGAGTACTACTAGCCAGCATGTAATGCCAGGTTGTACATCTAGCTCATAAACAGCATGGAGTACTACTAGCCAGCATGCAATACCAGGTTGTACATCTAGCTCATACACATCATGGAGTACTACTAGCCAGCATGCAATGCCATGTTGTACACCTAGCTCATACACCTCAGTCTGGAGAACCACTAGCCAGCATGCAATGCCAGGTTGTAAATCTAGCTCATACATAGCATGGAGTACTACTAGCCAGCATGCATTGCCATGTTGTACATCTAGCTCATACAACTCAGTCTGCAGTACTACTAGCCAGCATGTAATGACAGGTTGTACATCTTGCTCATACACAGCATGGAGTACTACTAGCCAGCATACAATGTCAGGTTGTACATCTAGCTCATACACAGCATGGAGTAATACTAGCCAGCATGTAATGCCAGTTTGTACATCTAGCTCATACAGGTTGTACATCTAGCTCATACATCTCAGTCTGGTGTACTACTAGCCAGCATGTAATGCCAGGTTGTACATCTAGCTCATACACCTCAGTCTGGAGTACTACTAGCCAGCATGTAATGCCAGGTTGTACATCTAGTTCATACCCATCAGTCTGGAGTACTACTAGCCAGCATGCAATGCCAGGTTGTACATCTAGCTCATAATCAGCATGGAGTACTACTAGCCAGCATGCAATGCCAGGTTGTACATCTAGTTCATATACAGCATGGAGTACTACTAGCCAGCATGCAATGTCAGGTTGTACATCTAGCGCATAACCTCAGTCTGGAGTACTAATAGACAGCATGCAATGTTAGGTTGTACATCTAGCTCATACATAGCATGGAGTACTACTAGCCAGCAACAAACGCCAGGTTGTACATCTAGCGCATACACCTCATTCAGGAGTATTATTAGCCAGCATGTAATGCCAGGTTGTACATCTAGCTCATACACAGCATGGAGTACTACTAGCCAGCATACAATGTCAGGTTGTATATCTAGCTCATACACCTCAGTCTGGTGTACTACTGGCCAGCATGCAATGCCAGGTTGTACATCTAGCTCATAAACAGCATGGAGTACTACTAGCCAGAATGTAATGCCAGGTTGAACATCTAGCTCATACACATCATTCTGGAGTATTATTAGCCAGCATGTAATGCCAGATTGTACATCTAGCTCATACACAGTCTGGAGTACTACTAGCCAGCATGCAATGTCAGGTTGTACATCTAGCTCATACACAGCATGGAGTACTACAAGCCAGCATACAATGTCACATTGTACATCTAGTGAAATACACCTCATTCTGGAGTATTATTAGCCAGCATGCAATGCCAGATTGTACATCTATCTCATACTCAGTCTGGAGTACTACTAGCCAGCATGCAATGTCAGGTTGTACATATAGCTCATACACCTCAGCATAGAGTACTACTGGCCAGCATGCAATGTCAGGATGTACATCTAGTGCATACAACTCAGTCTGGAGTACAACTAGCCAGCATGTAATGCCAGGTTGTACATCTAGCTCATACACAGCATGGAGTACTACTAGCCATCATGTAATGGCAGGACGTACATCTAGCTCATACACCTCATTCTGGAGTACTACTAGCCAGCATGCAATGTCAGGTTGTACATCTAGCTCATACATAGCATGGAGTACTACTAGCCAGCAACCAACGCCATGTTGTACATCTAGCTCATACACCTCAGTATGGAGTACTACTAGCCAGCATGCAATGCCAGGTTATACATCTAGCTCATACACAGCATGGAGTACTACTTGCCAGCATGCAATGCCAGGTTATACATCTAGCTTATACACAGCATGAAGTACTACTAGCCAGCATTCAATGTCAGGTTATACATCTAGCTCATACACAGCATGGAGTACTACTAGCCAGCATGCAATGCCAGGTTATACATCTAGCTCATACACAGCATGGAGTACTACTTGCCAGCATGCAATGCCAGGTTATACATCTAGCTCATACACAGCATGGAGTACTACTAGCCAGCATGCAATGCCAGGTTATACATTAGGCTCATACACAGCATGGAGTACTACTAGCCAGCATGCAATGTCAGGTTGTACATATATCTCATACAACTCAGTCTGTAGTACTACTAGCCAGCATGTAATGTCAGGTTGTACATTTATCTCATATATAGCATGGAGTACTACTAGCCAGCATGTAATGCCAGGTTGTACATCTAGCTCATATATAGCATGCAGTACTACTAGCCAGCATGCAATGCCAGGTTGTACATCTAGCTCATACACCTCATTCTGGAGTATTACTAGCTAGCATGCAATGCCATGTTGTACATCTAACTCATACACAGCATGGAGTACTAATAGCCAGCATGTAATGCCAGGTTTGTACATCTAGCTCATACACAGCATGGAGTACTACTAGCCAGCATGCAATGCCATGTTGTACATCTAGCTCATACAAGCATGGAGTACTACTAGCCAGCATGTAATGCCAGGTTGTACATCTAGCTCATACGCAGCATGGAGTACTACTATCCAGCATGTAATGCCAGGTTGTACATCTAGCTCATACACAGTATGGAGTACTACTAGCCAGCATACAATGTCAGGTTGTACATCTAGCTCAAACACAGCATGGAGTACTACTAGCCAGCAAACAATGTCAGGTTGTACATCTAGCTCATACACAGCATGGAGTACTACTAGCCAGCATGCAATGCCAGGTTATACATCTAGCTCATACACCTCAATCTGGAGTATTACTAGCCAGCATGTAATGACAGGTTGTACATCTAGCTCATACACAGCATTGAGTATTACTAGCCAGCATGCAATGTCAGGATGTAAATCTAGCTCATACATAGTCTGGAGTACTACTAGCTAGCATGCAATGCCGGGTTGTACATCTAGCTCATACACAGCATGGAGTACTGCTAGCCAGCATGCAATGCCAGGTTGTACATCTAGCTTATTCACCTCAGTCTCGAGTACTACTAGCCAGCATGTAATGTCAGGTTATACATCTAGCTCATACACCTTATTCTGGAGTACCACTAGCCAGCATGTAATGCCAGGTTGTACATCTAGCTCATACACCTCATTCTGGAGTACTACTAGCGAGCATGTAATGCCAGGTTGTACATCTAGCTCATACATCTCAGTCTGGTGTACTACTAGCCAGCATGTAATGCCAGGTTGTACATCTAGCTCATACACCTCAGTCTGGAGTACTACTAGCCAGCATGTAATGCCAGGTTGTACATCTAGTTCATACCTCTCAGTCTGGAGTACTACTAGCCAGCATGCAATGCCAGGTTGTACATCTAGCTCATAATCAGCATGGAGTACTACTAGCCAGCATGCAATGCCAGGTTGTACATCTAGTTCATATACAGCATGGAGTACTACTAGCCAGCATGCAATGTCAGGTTGTACATCTAGCGCATCACCTCAGTCTGGAGTACAACTAGCCAGTATGTAATGCCAGGTTGTACATCTAGCTCATACACCTCAGTCTGGAGTACTACTAGCCAGCATGTAATGCCAGGTTGTACATCTAGCTGATACACAGCATGGAGTACTACTAGCCAGCATTCAATGCCAGGATGTACATCTAGCTCATACACCGCAGTCTGGAGTACTAATAGCCAGCATGCAATGCCAGGTTGTACATCTAGCTCATTCACAGCATTAAGTACTACTAGCCAGCATGCAATGCCAGGTTTTACATCTAGCTCATACACAGCAGGAAGTACTACTAGCCAGCATGCAATGTCATGTTGTACATCTAGCTCATTCATCTCAGTCTGGAGTACTACTAGCCAGCATGCAATGCCAGGTTTTACATCTAGCTCATACACAGCAGGAAGTACTACTAGCCAGCATGCAATGTCAGGTTATACATCTAGCTCATACACCTTATTCTGGAGTACCACTAGCCAGCATGTAATGCCAGGTTGTACATCTAGCTCATACACCTCATTCTGGAGTACTACTAGCGAGCATGTAATGCCAGGTTGTACATCTAGCTCATACATCTCAGTCTGGTGTACTACTAGCCAGCATGTAATGCCAGGTTGTACATCTAGCTCATACACCTCAGTCTGGAGTACTACTAGCCAGCATGTAATGCCAGGTTGTACATCTAGTTCATACCCCTCAGTCTGGAGTACTACTAGCCAGCATGCAATGCCAGGTTGTACATCTAGCTCATAATCAGCATGGAGTACTACTAGCCAGCATGCAATGCCAGGTTGTACATCTAGTTCATATACAGCATGGAGTACTACTAGCCAGCATGCAATGTCAGGTTGTACATCTAGCGCATAACCTCAGTCTGGAGTACAACTAGCCAGTATGTAATGCCAGGTTGTACATCTAGCTCATACACCTCAGTCTGGAGTACTACTAGCCAGCATGTAATGCCAGGTTGTACATCTAGCTGATACACAGCATGGAGTACTACTAGCCAGCATTCAATGCCAGGATGTACATCTAGCTCATACACCGCAGTCTGGAGTACTAATAGCCAGCATGCAATGCCAGGTTGTACATCTAGCTCATTCACAGCATTAAGTACTACTAGCCAGCATGCAATGCCAGGTTTTACATCTAGCTCATACACAGCAGGAAGTACTACTAGCCAGCATGCAATGTCAGGTTGTACATCTAGCGCATACACCTTAGTCTGGAGTACTACTAGCCAGCATGCAATGTCAGCGTGTACATCTAGCTCATACATAGCATGGAGTACTACTTGCCAGCAAACAACGCCAGGTTGTACATTTATCTCATACACAGAATGGAATATTACTAGTCAGCATGCAATGTCAGGTTGTACATCTAGCGCATACAACTCAGTCTGGAGTTCAACTAGCCAGCATGCAATACCAGGTTGTACATCTAACCCATACAAAGCATGGAGTACTACTATCCAGCATGCAATGTCGTGTTGTACATCTAGCTCATTCACCTCAGTGTGGAGTACTACTAGCCAGCATGCAGTGCCAGGTTATACATATAGCTCATACACAGCATGGAGTACAACTAGCCAGCATGTAATACCAAGTTGTACATCTAGCTCATACACAGCATGGAGTACTACTAGCCATCATGTAATGGCAGGTTGTACATCTAGCTCATACACCTCAGTCTGGAGTACTAATAGACAGCATGCAATGTTAGGTTGTACATCTAGCTCATACATAGCATGGAGTACTACTAGCCAGCAACAAACGCCAGGTTGTACATCTAGCGCATACACCTCATTCAGGAGTATTATTAGCCAGCATGTAATGCCAGGTTGTACATCTAGCTCATACACAGCATGGAGTACTACTAGCCAGCATACAATGTCAGGTTGTATATCTAGCTCATACACCTCAGTCTGGTGTACTACTAGCCAGCATGCAATGCCAGGTTGTACATCTAGCTCATAAACAGCATGGAGTACTACTAGCCAGCATGTAATGCCAGGTTGAACATCTAGCTCATACACCTCATTCTGGAGTATTATTAGCCAGCATGTAATGCCAGATTGTACATCTAGCTCATACACAGTCTGGAGTACTACTAGCCAGCATGCAATGTCAGGTTGTACATCTAGCTCATACACAGCATGGAGTACTACTAGCCAGCATACAATGTCACGTTGTACATCCAGTGAAATACACCTCATTCTGGAGTATTATTAGCCAGCATGCAATGCCAGATTGTACATCTATCTCATACACAGTCTGGAGTACTACTAGTCAGCATGCAATGTCAGGTTATACATCTAGCTCATACACCTCAGCATAGAGTACTACTGGCCAGCATGCAATGCCAGGTTGTACATCTAGCTCATACACAGCATGGAGTACTACTAGCCATCATGTAATGGCAGGACGTACATCTAGCTCATACACCTCATTCTGGAGTACTACTAGCCAACATGCAATGTCAGGTTGTACATCTAGCTCATACATAGCATGGAGTACTACTAGCCAGCAACCATCGCCATGTTGTACATCTAGCTCATACACCTCAGCATGGAGTACTACTAGCCAGCATGCAATGCCAGGTTATACATCTAGCTCATACACAGCATGGAGTACTATTTGCCAGCATGCAATGCCAGGTTATACATCTAGCTTATACACAGCATGAAGTACTACTAGCCAGCATTCAATGCCAGGTTATACATCTAGCTCATACACAGCATGGAGTACTACTAGCCAGCATGCAATGCCAGGTTATACATTAGGCTCATACACAGCATGGAGTACTACTAGCCAGCATGCAATGTCAGGTTGTACATATATCTCATACAACTCAGTCTGTAGTACTACTAGCCAGCATGTAATGCCAGGTTGTACATCTAGCTCATACACAGCATGGAGTACTACTAGCCAGCATGCAATGCCAGGTTGTACATCTAGCTCATACACCTCAGTCTGGAGTACTACTAGCCAGCATGCAATGTCAGGTTATACATTTATCTCATATATAGCATGGAGTAATACTAGCCAGCATGTAATGCCAGGTTGTACATCTAGCTCATATATAGCATGGAGTACTACTAGCCAGCATGCAATGCCAGGTTGTACATCTAGCTCATACACCTCATTCTGGAGTATTACTAGCTAGCATGCAATGCCATGTTGTACATCTAACTCATACACAGCATGGAGTACTACTAGCCAGCATGTAATGCCAGGTTTGTACATCTAGCTCATACACAGCATGGAGTACTACTAGCCAGCATGCAATGCCATGTTGTACATCTAGCTCATACAAGCATGGAGTACTACCAGCCAGCATGTAATGCCAGGTTGTACATCTAGCTCATACGCAGCATGGAGTACTACTATCCAGCATGTAATGCCAGGTTGTACATCTAGTTCATACACAGTATGGAGTACTACTAGCCAGCATACAATGTCAGGTTGTACATCTAGCTCAAACACAGCATGGAGTACTACTAGCCAGCAAACAATGTCAGGTTGTACATCTAGCTCATACACAGCATGGAGTACTACTAGCCAGCATGCAATGCCAGGTTATACATCTAGCTCATACACCTCAATCTGGAGTATTACTAGCCAGCATGTAATGACAGGTTGTACATCTAGCTCATACACAGCATGGAGTATTACTAGCCAGCATGCAATGTCAGGATGTAAATCTAGCTCATACATAGTCTGGAGTACTACTAGCTAGCATGCAATGCCGGGTTGTACATCTAGCTCATACACAGCATGGAGTACTGCTAGCCAGCATGCAATGCCAGGTTGTACATCTAGCTTATTCACCTCAGTCTCGAGTACTACTAGCCAGCATGTAATGTCAGGTTATACATCTAGCTCATACACCTTATTCTGGAGTACCACTAGCCAGCATGTAATGCCAGGTTGTACATCTAGCTCATACACCTCATTCTGGAGTACTACTAGCGAGCATGTAATGCCAGGTTGTACATCTAGCTCATACATCTCAGTCTGGTGTACTACTAGCCAGCATGTAATGCCAGGTTGTACATCTAGCTCATACACCTCAGTCTGGAGTACTACTAGCCAGCATGTAATGCCAGGTTGTACATCTAGTTCATACCCCTCAGTCTGGAGTACTACTAGCCAGCATGCAATGCCAGGTTGTACATCTAGCTCATAATCAGCATGGAGTACTACTAGCCAGCATGCAATGCCAGGTTGTACATCTAGTTCATATACAGCATGGAGTACTACTAGCCAGCATGCAATGTCAGGTTGTACATCTAGCGCATAACCTCAGTCTGGAGTACAACTAGCCAGTATGTAATGCCAGGTTGTACATCTAGCTCATACACCTCAGTCTGGAGTACTACTAGCCAGCATGTAATGCCAGGTTGTACATCTAGCTGATACACAGCATGGAGTACTACTAGCCAGCATTCAATGCCAGGATGTACATCTAGCTCATACACCGCAGTCTGGAGTACTAATAGCCAGCATGCAATGCCAGGTTGTACATCTAGCTCATTCACAGCATTAAGTACTACTAGCCAGCATGCAATGCCAGGTTTTACATCTAGCTCATACACAGCAGGAAGTACTACTAGCCAGCATGCAATGTCATGTTGTACATCTAGCTCATTCATCTCAGTCTGGAGTACTACTAGCCAGCATGCAATGCCAGGTTTTACATCTAGCTCATACACAGCAGGAAGTACTACTAGCCAGCATGCAATGTCAGGTTATACATCTAGCTCATACACCTTATTCTGGAGTACCACTAGCCAGCATGTAATGCCAGGTTGTACATCTAGCTCATACACCTCATTCTGGAGTACTACTAGCGAGCATGTAATGCCAGGTTGTACATCTAGCTCATACATCTCAGTCTGGTGTACTACTAGCCAGCATGTAATGCCAGGTTGTACATCTAGCTCATACACCTCAGTCTGGAGTACTACTAGCCAGCATGTAATGCCAGGTTGTACATCTAGTTCATACCCCTCAGTCTGGAGTACTACTAGCCAGCATGCAATGCCAGGTTGTACATCTAGCTCATAATCAGCATGGAGTACTACTAGCCAGCATGCAATGCCAGGTTGTACATCTAGTTCATATACAGCATGGAGTACTACTAGCCAGCATGCAATGTCAGGTTGTACATCTAGCGCATAACCTCAGTCTGGAGTACAACTAGCCAGTATGTAATGCCAGGTTGTACATCTAGCTCATACACCTCAGTCTGGAGTACTACTAGCCAGCATGTAATGCCAGGTTGTACATCTAGCTGATACACAGCATGGAGTACTACTAGCCCGCATTCAATGCCAGGATGTACATCTAGCTCATACACCGCAGTCTGGAGTACTAATAGCCAGCATGCAATGCCAGGTTATACATCTAGCTCATTCACAGCATTAAGTACTACTAGCCAGCATGCAATGCCAGGTTTTACATCTAGCTCATACACAGCAGGAAGTACTACTAGCCAGCATGCAATGTCAGGTTGTACATCTAGCGCATACACCTTAGTCTGGAGTACTACTAGCCAGCATGCAATGTCAGCGTGTACATCTAGCTCATACATAGCATGGAGTACTACTTGCCAGCAAACAACGCCAGGTTGTACATTTATCTCATACACAGAATGGAATATTACTAGTCAGCATGCAATGTCAGGTTGTACATCTAGCGCATACAACTCAGTCTGGAGTTCAACTAGCCAGCATGCAATACCAGGTTGTACATCTAACCCATACAAAGCATGGAGTACTACTATCCAGCATGCAATGTCGTGTTGTACATCTAGCTCATTCACCTCAGTGTGGAGTACTACTAGCCAGCATGCAGTGCCAGGTTATACATATAGCTCATACACAGCATGGAGTACAACTAGCCAGCATGTAATACCAAGTTGTACATCTAGCTCATACACAGCATGGAGTACTACTAGCCATCATGTAATGGCAGGTTGTACATCTAGCTCATACACCTCAGTCTGGAGTACTAATAGACAGCATGCAATGTTAGGTTGTACATCTAGCTCATACATAGCATGGAGTACTACTAGCCAGCAACAAACGCCAGGTTGTACATCTAGCGCATACACCTCATTCAGGAGTATTATTAGCCAGCATGTAATGCCAGGTTGTACATCTAGCTCATACACAGCATGGAGTACTACTAGCCAGCATACAATGTCAGGTTGTATATCTAGCTCATACACCTCAGTCTGGTGTACTACTAGCCAGCATGCAATGCCAGGTTGTACATCTAGCTCATAAACAGCATGGAGTACTACTAGCCAGCATGTAATGCCAGGTTGAACATCTAGCTCATACACCTCATTCTGGAGTATTATTAGCCAGCATGTAATGCCAGATTGTACATCTAGCTCATACACAGTCTGGAGTACTACTAGCCAGCATGCAATGTCAGGTTGTACATCTAGCTCATACACAGCATGGAGTACTACTAGCCAGCATACAATGTCACGTTGTACATCCAGTGAAATACACCTCATTCTGGAGTATTATTAGCCAGCATGCAATGCCAGATTGTACATCTATCTCATACACAGTCTGGAGTACTACTAGTCAGCATGCAATGTCAGGTTATACATCTAGCTCATACACCTCAGCATAGAGTACTACTGGCCAGCATGCAATGCCAGGTTGTACATCTAGCTCATACACAGCATGGAGTACTACTAGCCATCATGTAATGGCAGGACGTACATCTAGCTCATACACCTCATTCTGGAGTACTACTAGCCAACATGCAATGTCAGGTTGTACATCTAGCTCATACATAGCATGGAGTACTACTAGCCAGCAACCATCGCCATGTTGTACATCTAGCTCATACACCTCAGCATGGAGTACTACTAGCCAGCATGCAATGCCAGGTTATACATCTAGCTCATACACAGCATGGAGTACTACTTGCCAGCATGCAATGCCAGGTTATACATCTAGCTTATACACAGCATGAAGTACTACTAGCTAGCATTCAATGCCAGGTTATACATCTAGCTCATACACAGCATGGAGTACTACTAGCCAGCATGCAATGCCAGGTTATACATCTAGCTCATACACAGCATGGAGTACTACTTGCCAGCATGCAATGCCAGGTTATACATCTAGCTCATACACAGCATGGAGTACTACTAGCCAGCATGCAATGCCAGGTTATACATTAGGCTCATACACAGCATGGAGTACTACTAGCCAGCATGCAATGTCAGGTTGTACATATATCTCATACAACTCAGTCTGTAGTACTACTAGCCAGCATGCAATGTCAGGTTGTACATCTAGCTCATACACAGCATGGAGTACTACTAGCCAGCATGCAATGCCAGGTTATACATCTAGCTCATACACAGCATGGAGTACTAATAGCCAGCATGCATTGCCAGGTTGTACATCTAGCGCATACACAGCATGGAGTACTACTAGCCAGCATGCAATGTCAGGTTATACATCTAGCTCATACACCTCATTCTGGAGTACTACAAGCCAGCATGCAATGTCAGGTTATAGATCTAGCTCATACACCTCATTCTGGTGTACTTCTAGAAAGCATGTAATGTCAGGTTGTACATCGAGCTCATATACCTCAGTCTGGAGTACTACTAGCCAGCATGTAATGCCAGGTTGTATATCTAGCTCATACACAGCATGGAGTACTACTAGCCAGCATGCAATGTCAGGTTGTACATCTAGCTCATACAACTCAGTCTGGAGTACTACTAGCCAGCATGTAATGTCAGGTTGTACATCTAACTCATACACAGCATGGAGTACTACTAGCCAGCATGCAATGTCAGGTTATACATCTAGCTCATACACAGCATGGTGTACTACTAGCCAGCATGTAATGTCAGTTTGTATATCTAGCTCATACACCTCATTCTGGAGTACTACTAGCCAGCATGTAATGTCAGGTTGTACATCTAGCTCATACAACTCAGTCTGGAGTACTACTAGCCAGCATGCAATGTCAGGTTGTACATCTAGCTCATACACAGAATGGAGTACTATTAGCCAGCATGTAATGTCATGTTGTACATCTAGCTCATACACAGCATGGAGTACTACTAGCCAGCATGCAATGTCAGGTTATACATCTAGCTCATACACAGCATGGAGTACTACTAGCCAGCATGCAATGTCAGGTTATACATCTAGCTCATACACAGCATGGAGTACTACTACCCAGCATGCAATGTCAGGTTGTACATCTAGCTCATACCCAGCATGGAGTACTACTAGCCAGCATGTAATGTCAGTTTGTACATCTAGCTCATACACCTCAGTCTGGATTACTACTAGCCAGCATGTAATGTCAGTTTGTACATCTAGCTCATACATCTCAGTCTGGAGTACTACAAGCCAGCATGCAATGTCAGTTTGTACATCTAGCTCATACACAGCATGGAGTACTACTAGCCAGCATGCAATGTCAGGTTGTACATCTAGTTCATACACATTCTGGAATACTACTAGCGAGCATGCAATGCCGGGTTGTACATCTAGCTCATACACAGCATGGAGTACTGCTAGCCAGCATGCAATGTCAGGTTGTACATCTAGCTCATACATAGCATGGAGTACTATTAGCCAGCATGTAATGCCAGGTTGTACATCTAGCTCATATATAGCATGGAGTACTACTAGCCAGCATATAATGCCAGGTTGTACATCTAGCTCATACACAGCATGGAGTACTACTAGCCAGCATGCAATGCCAGGTTGTACATCTAGCTCATACACCTCATTCTGGAGTACTACTAGCCAGCATTCAATGTCAGGTTGTACATCTAGCTCATACACCTCATTCTGGAGTACTACTAGCAAGCATGCAATGCCATGTTGTACATCTAACTCATACACAGCATGGAGTACTACTAGCCAGCATACAATGCCAGGTTATACATCTAGCTCATACACAGCATGGAGTACTACTAGCCAGCATACAATGCCAGGTTATACATCTAGCTCATACACAGCATGGAGTACTACTAGCCAGCATGCAATGTCAGGTTATACATCTAGCTCATACACCTCATTCTGGAGTACTACTAGCCAGCATGTAATGCCAGGTTGTACATCTAGCTCATACACAGCATGGAGTACTACTAGCCAGCATATAATGCCAGGTTATACATCTAGCTCATACACAGCATGGAGTACTATTAGCCAGCATGCAATGTCAGGTTATACATCTAGCTCATACACCTCAGTCTGGAGTACTACTAGCCAGCATGTAATGCCAGGTTGTACATCTAGCTCATAAACAGCATGGAGTACTACTAGCCAGCATGCAATACCAGGTTGTACATCTACCTCATACACCTCAGTCTGGAGAACCACTAGCCAGCATGCAATGCCAGGTTGTAAATCTAGCTCATACATAGCATGGAGTACTACTAGCCAGCATGCAATGCCATGTTGTACATCTAGCTCATACACCTCAGTCTGGAGTACTACTAGCCAGCATGTAATGACAGGTTGTACATCTAGCTCATACACAGCATGGAGTACTACTAGCCAGCATACAATGTCAGGTTGTACATCTAGCTCATACACAGCATGGAGTAATACTAGCCAGCATGTAATGCCAGTTTGTACATCTAGCTCATACACCTCAGTCTGGAGTACTACTAGCAAGAATACACAGCATGGAGTAATACTAGCCAGCATGTAATGCCAGTTTGTACATCTAGCTCATACAACTCAGTCTGGAGTACTACTAGCCAGCATGTAATGACAGGTTGTACATCTAGCTCATACACAGCATGGAGTACTACTAGCCAGCATACAATGTCAGGTTGTACATCTAGCTCATACACAGCATGGAGTAATACTAGCCAGCATGTAATGCCAGTTTGTACATCTAGCTCATACACCTCAGTCTGGAGTACTACTAGCAAGAATGTAATGACAGGTTGTACATCTAGCTCATACACAGCATGGAGTACTACTAGCCAGCATGAAATACCAGGTTGTACATCTAGCTCATACACAGTCTGGAGTACTACTAGCGAGCATGCAATGCCGGGTTGTACATCTAGCTCATACACAGCATGGAGTACTGCTAGCCAGCATGCAATGTTAGGTTGTACATCTAGCTCAAACATAGCATGGAGTACTATTAGCCAGCATGTAATGCCAGGTTGTACATCTAGCTCATACATAGCATGGAGTACTACTAGCCAGCATGTAATGCAAGGTTGTACATCTAGCTCATACACAGCATGGAGTACTACTAGCCAGCATGCAATGCCATGTTGTACATCTAACTCATACACAGCATGGAGTACTACTAGCCAGCATGTAATGCAAGGTTTGTACATCTAGCTCATACACAGCATGGAGTACTACTAGCCAGCATGTAATGCAAGGTTTGTACATCTAGCTCATACACAGCATGGAGTATTACTAGCCAGCATGCAATGCCAGGTTATACATCTAGCTCATACACCTCAGTCTGGAGTACTACTAGCCAGCATGTAATGCAAGGTTGTACATCTAGCTAATACATCTCAGTCTGGAGTACTACTAGCCAGCATGCAATGCCATGTTGTACATCTAGCTCAAACACAGCATGGAGTACTACCAGCCAGCATGTAATGCCAGTTTGTACATCTAGCTCATACACAGCATGGAGTACTACTAGCCAGCATGCAATGTCAGGTTGTACATCTAGTTCATACACAGCATGGAGTACTACTAGCCAGCATACAATGTCAGGTTGTCCATCTAGCTCAAACACAGCATGGAGTACTACTAGCCAGCATACAATGTCAGGTTGTACATCTAGCTTATAAACAGCATGGAGTACTTATAGCCAGCATGCAATGCCAGGTTATACATCTAGCCCATACACCTCAATCTGGAGTATTACTAGCCAGCATGTAATGACAGGTTGTACATCTAGCTCATACACAACATGGAGTACTACTAGCCAGCATGCAATGTCAGGATGTACATCTAGCTCATACACAGTCTGGAGTACTACTAGCCAGCATGCAATGCCGGGTTGTACATCTAGCTCATACACAGCATGTAGTACTGCTAGCCAGCATGCAATGCCAGGTTGTACATCTAGCTTATTCACCTCAGTCTCGAGTACTACTAGCCAGCATGCAATGCCAGGTTGTACATCTAGCTCATACACCTCAGTCTGGAGTAATGTTAGCCAGCATGTAATGCCTGGTTGTACATCTAGCTCATACACCTCAGTCTGGAGTAATGCTAGCCAGCATGTAATGCCAGGTTGTACATCTAATTCAAACCCAGTCTGGAGTACTACTAGCCAGCATGTAATGCCAGGTTGTACATCTAGCTCATACATAGCATGGAGTACTACTAGCCAGCATGCAATGCCAGGTTGTACATCTAGCTCATACACCTCATTCTGGAGTACTACTAGCGAGCATGCAATGCCGGGTTGTACATCTAGCTCATACACAGCATGGAGTACTGCTAGCCAGCATGCAATGTTAGGTTGTACATCTAATTCAAACCAGTCTGGAGTACTACTAGCCAGCATGTAATGCCAGGTTGTACATCTAGCTCATACATAGCATGGAGTACTACTAGCCAGCATGCAATGTCAGGTTGTATATCTAGCTCATACACCTCATTCTGGAGTACTACTAGCGAGCATGCAATGCCGGGTTGTACATCTAGCTCATACACAGCATGGAGTACTGCTAGCCAGCATGCAATGTTAGGTTGTACATCTAGCTCAAACATAGCATGGAGTACTATTAGCCAGCATGTAATGCCAGGTTGTACATCTAGCTCATACATAGCATGGAGTACTACTAGCCAGCATGTAATGCAAGGTTGTACATCTAGCTCATACACAGCATGGAGTACTACTAGCCAGCATGCAATGCCAGGTTGTACATCTAGCTCATACACCTCATTCTGGAGTACTACTAGCCAGCATGCAATGCCATGTTGTACATCTAACTCATACACAGCATGGAGTACTACTAGCCAGCATGTAATGCAAGGTTTGTACATCTAGCTCATACACAGCATGGAGTATTACTAGCCAGCATGCAATGGCAGGTTATACATCTAGCTCATACACCTCAGTCTGGAGTACTACTAGCCAGCATGTAATGCAAGGTTGTACATCTAGCTAATACATCTCAGTCTGGAGTACTACTAGCCAGCATGCAATGCCATGTTGTACATCTAGCTCAAACACAGCATGGAGTACTACCAGCCAGCATGTAATGCCAGTTTGTACATCTAGCTCATACACAGCATGGAGTACTACTAGCCAGCATGTAATGCCAGGTTGTACATCTAGCTCATACACAGCATGGAGTACTACTAGCCAGCATGCAATGTCAGGTTGTACATCTAGTTCATACACAGCATGGAGTACTACTAGCCAGCATACAATGTCAGGTTGTCCATCTAGCTCAAACACAGCATGGAGTACTACTAGCCAGCAAACAATGTCAGGTTGTACATCTAGCTTATAAACAGCATGGAGTACTTATAGCCAGCATGCAATGCCAGGTTATACATCTAGCCCATACACCTCAATCTGGAGTATTAATAGCCAGCATGTAATGACAGGTTGTACATCTAGCTCATACACAGCATGGAATACTACTAGCCAGCATGCAATGTCAGGATGTACATCTAGCTCATACACAGTCTGGAGTACTACTAGCCAGCATGCAATGCCGGGTTGTACATCTAGCTCATACACAGCATGTAGTACTGCTAGCCAGCATGCAATGCCAGGTTGTACATCTAGCTTATTCACCTCAGTCTCGAGTACTACTAGCCAGCATGCAATGCCAGGTTGTACATCTAGCTCATACACCTCAGTCTGGAGTAATGTTAGCCAGCATGTAATGCCAGGTTGTACATCTAGCTCATACACCTCAGTCTGGAGTAATGCTAGCCAGCATGTAATGCCAGGTTGTACATCTAATTCAAACCCAGTCTGGAGTACTACTAGCCAGCATGTAATGCCAAGTTGTACATCTAGCTCATACATAGCATGGAGTACTACTAGCCAGCATGCAATGCCAGGTTGTACATCTAGCTCATACACCTCATTCTGGAGTACTACTAGCCAGCATGCAATGTCAGGTTGTACATTTAGCTCATACACAGCATGGAGTACTACTAGCCAGCATGCAATGCCATGTTGTACATCTAACTCATACACAGCATGGAGTACTACTAGCCAGCATGTAATGCCAGGTTTGTACATCTAGCTCACACACAGCATGGAGTACTACTAGCCAGCATGTAATGCAAGGTTGTACATCTAGCTCATAAACAGCATGGAGTACTACTAGCCAGCATGCAATACCAGGTTGTACATCTACCTCATACACCTCAGTCTGGAGAACCTCTAGCCAGCATGCAATGCCAGGTTGTAAATCTAGCTCATACATAGCATGGAGTACTACTAGCCAGCATGCAATGCCATGTTGTACATATAGCTCATACACCTCAGTCTGGAGTACTACTAGCCAGCATGCAATGTCAGGTTGTACATCTAGCTCATACACAGCATGGAGTAATACTAGCCAGCATGTAATGCCAGTTTGTACATCTAGCTCATACAACTCAGTCTGGAGTATTACTAGCCAGCATGTAATGACAGGTTGTACATCTAGCTCATACACAGCATGGAGTACTACTAGCCAGCATACAATGTCAGGTTTTACATCTAGCTCATACACAGCATGGAGTAATACTAGCCAGCATGTAATGCCAGTTTGTACATCTAGCTCATACACCTCAGTCTGGAGTACTACTAGCAAGAATGTAATGACAGGTTGTACATCTAGCTCATACACATCATGGAGTACTACTAGCCAGAATGAAATACCAGGTTGTACATCTAGCTCATACACAGTCTGGAGTACTACTAGCGAGCATGCAATGCCGGGTTGTACATCTAGCTCATACACAGCATGGAGTACTGCTAGCCAGCATGCAATGTTAGGTTGTACATCTAGCTCAAACATAGCATGGAGTACTATTAGCCAGCATGTAATGCCAGGTTGTACATCTAGCTCATACATAGCATGGAGTACTACTAGCCAGCATGTAATGCAAGGTTGTACATCTAGCTCATACACAGCATGGAGTACTACTAGCCAGCATGTAATGCAAGGTTTGTACATCTAGCTCATACACAGCATGGAGTATTACTAGCCAGCATGCAATGCCAGGTTATACATCTAGCTCATACACCTCAGTCTGGAGTACTACTAGCCAGCATGTAATGCAAGGTTGTACATCTAGCTAATACATCTCAGTCTGGAGTACTACTAGCCAGCATGCAATGCCATGTTGTACATCTAGCTCAAACACAGCATGGAGTACTACCAGCCAGCATGTAATGCCAGTTTGTACATCTAGCTCATACACAGCATGGAGTACTACTAGCCAGCATGTAATGCCAGGTTGTACATCTAGCTCATACACAGCATGGAGTACTACTAGCCAGCATGCAATGTCAGGTTGTACATCTAGTTCATACACAGCATGGAGTACTACTAGCCAGCATACAATGTCAGGTTGTCCATCTAGCTCAAACACAGCATGGAGTACTACTAGCCAGAATACAATGTCAGGTTGTACATCTATCTTATAAACAGCATGGAGTACTTATAGCCAGCATGCAATGCCAGGTTATACATCTAGCCCATACACCTCAATCTGGAGTATTACTAGCCAGCATGTAATGACAGGTTGTACATCTAGCTCATACACAACATGGAGTACTACTAGCCAGCATGCAATGTCAGGATGTACATCTAGCTCATACACAGTCTGGAGTACTACTAGCCAGCATGCAATGCCGGGTTGTACATCTAGCTCATACACAGCATGTAGTACTGCTAGCCAGCATGCAATGCCAGGTTGTACATCTAGCTTATTCACCTCAGTCTCGAGTACTACTAGCCAGCATGCAATGTCAGGTTGTACATCTAGCTCATACACCTCAGTCTGGAGTAATGTTAGCCAGCATGTAATGCCAGGTTGTACATCTAGCTCATACACCTCAGTCTGGAGTAATGCTAGCCAGCATGTAATGCCAGGTTGTACATCTAGCTCATACATAGCATGGAGTACTACTAGCCAGCATGCAATGCCAGGTTGTACATCTAGCTCATACACCTCATTCTGGAGTACTACTAGCCAGCATGCAATGTCAGGTTGTATATCTAGCTCATACACCTCATTCTGGAGTACTACTAGCCAGCATGCAATGCCATGTTGTACATCTAACTCATACACAGCATGGAGTACTACTAGCCAGCATGTAATGCAAGGTTGTACATCTAGCTCATACATCTCAGTCTGTAGTACTACTAGCCAGCATGCAATGCCATGTTGTACATCTAGCTCATATACAGCATGGAGTACTACCAGCCAGCATGTAATGCCAGGTTGTACATCTAGCTCATACGCAGCATGGAGTACTACTATCCAGCATGTAATGCCAGGTTGTACATTTTGCTCATACACAGCATGGAGTACTACTAGCCAGCATGTAATGCCAGGTTGTACATCTATCTCATACACAGCATGGAGTACTACCAGCCAGCATGCAATGTCAGGTTGTACATCTAGTTTATACACAGCATGGAGTACTACTAGCCAGCATAAAATGTCAGGTTGTACATCTAGCTCAAACACAGCATGGAGTACTACTAGCCAGCATACAATGTCAGGTTGTACATCTAGCTCATACACAGCATGGAGTATTTCTAGCCAGCATGCAATGCCAGGTTATACATCTAGCTCATACACCTCAATCTGGAGTACTACTAGCCAGCATGTAATGCCAGGTTGTACATCTAGCTCATACACAGCATGGAGTACTACTAGCCAGCATGCAATGTCAGGTTGTACATCTAGTTCATACACAGCATGGAGTACTACTAGCCAGCATACAATGTCAGGTTGTCATCTAGCTCAAACACAGCATGGAGTACTACTAGCCAGATACAATGTCAGGTTGTACATCTATCTTATAAACAGCATGGAGTACTATAGCCAGCATGCAATGCCAGGTTATACATCTAGCCATACACCTCAATCTGGAGTATTACTAGCCAGCATGTAATGACAGGTTGTACATCTAGCTCATACACACATGGAGTATACTAGCCAGCATGCAATGTCAGGTGTACATCTAGCTCATACACAGTCTGGAGTACTACTAGCCAGCATGCAATGCCGGGTTGTACATCTAGCTCATACACAGCATGAGTACTGCTAGCCAGCATGCAATGCCAGGTTGTACATCTAGCTTATTCACCTCAGTCTCGAGTACTACTAGCCAGCATGCAATGTCAGGTTGTACATCTAGCTCATACACCTCAGTCTGGAGTAATGTTAGCCAGCATGTAATGCCAGGTTGTACATCTAGCTCATACACCTCAGTCTGGAGTAATCTAGCCAGCATGTAATGCCAGGTTGTACATCTAGCTCATACATAGCATGGAGTACTACTAGCCAGCATGCAATGCCAGGTTGTACATCTAGCTCATACACCTCATCTGGAGTACTACTAGCCAGCATGCAATGTCAGGTTGTATATCTAGCTCATACACCTCATTCTGGAGTACTACTAGCCAGCATGCAATGCCATGTTGTACATCTAACTCATACACAGCATGGAGTACTACTAGCCAGCATGTAATGCAAGGTTGTACATCTAGCTCATACATCTCAGTCTGTAGTACTACTAGCCAGCATGCAATGCCATGTTGTACATCTAGCTCATATACAGCATGGAGTACTACCAGCCAGCATGTAATGCCAGGTGTACATCTAGCTCATACGCAGCATGGAGTACTACTATCCAGCATGTAATGCCAGGTTGTACATTTTGCTCATACACAGCATGGAGTACTACTAGCCAGCATGTAATGCCAGGTTGTACATCTATCTCATACACAGCATGGAGTACTACCAGCCAGCATGCAATGTCAGGTTGTACATCTAGTTTATACACAGCATGGAGTACTACTAGCCAGCATAAAATGTCAGGTTGTACATCTAGCTCAAACACAGCATGGAGTACTACTAGCCAGCATACAATGTCAGGTTGTACATCTAGCTCATACACAGCATGGAGTATTTCTAGCCAGCATGCAATGCCAGGTTATACATCTAGCTCATACACCTCAATCTGGAGTATTACTAGCCAGCATGTAATGACAGGTTGTACATCTAGCTCATGCACAGCATGGAGTACTACTAGTCGCATACAATGCCAGGTTGTACATCTGGCTCATACACAGCATGTAGTACTACTAGCCAGCATACAATGCCAGGTTGTATATCTAGCTCATACACAGCATGTAGTACTACTAGCCAGCATGCAATGCCAGGTTGTATATCTAGCTCATACACCACGGCATGGTATACTACTAGCCAGCATGTACTGACAGGTTGTACATCTAGCTCATACAACTCTGTCTGGAGTACTACTAGCCAGCATGCAATGCTAGGTTGTACCTCTAGCTCATACACCTCAGTCTGGAGTACTACTAGCCAGCATGCAATGCTAGGTTGTACATCTAGCTCATACACAGCATGGAGTATTTCTAGCCAGCATGCAATGCCAGGTTATACATCTAGCTCATACACCTCAATCTGGAGTATTACTAGCCAGCATGTAATGACAGGTTGTACATCTAGCTCATACACAGCATGGAGTACTACTAGTCAGCATACAATGCCAGGTTGTACATCTGGCTCATACACAGCATGTAGTACTACTAGCCAGCATACAATGCCAGGTTGTATATCTAGCTCATACACAGCATGTAGTACTACTAGCCAGCATACAATGCCAGGTTGTATATCTAGCTCATACACAGCATGTAGTACTACTAGCCAGCATGCAATGCCAGGTTGTATATCTAGCTCATACACCACGGCATGGTGTACTACTAGCCAGCATGTACTGACAGGTTGTACATCTAGCTCATACAACTCTGTCTGGAGTACTACTAGCCAGCATGCAATGCTAGGTTGTACTTCTAGCTCATACACCTCAGTCTGGAGTACTACTAGCCAGCATGCAATGCTAGGTTGTACATCTAGCTCATACACAGCATGGAGTACTACTAGCCAGCATACAATGTCAGGTTGTACATCTAGCTCAAACACAGCATGGAGTACTACTAGCCAGCATGCAATGTCAGGATATACATCTCGCTCATACACAGTCTGGAGTACTACTAGCCAGCATGCAATGCCGGGTTGTACATCAAGCTCATACACAGCATGGAGTACTGCTAGCCAGCATGCAATGCCAGGTTGTACATCTAGCTTATTCACCTCAGTCTCGAGTACTACTAGCCAGCATGCAATGCCAGGTTGTATATCTAGCTCATACACCTCAGTCTGGAGTACTACTAGCCAGCATGTAATGCCATGTTATACATCTAGCTCATACACCTCTGTCTGGAGTACTACTAGCCAGCATGCAATGCCAGGTTATACATCTAGCTCATACACCTCATTCTGGAGTACTACTAGCCAGCATGTAATGCCATGTTGTACATCTAGCTCATACACAGCATGGAGTACTACTAGCCAGCATATAATGCCAGGTTATACATCTAGCTCATACACAGCATGGAGTACTACTAGCCAGCATGCAATGTCAGGTTATACATCTAGCTCATACACCTCAGTCTGGAGTACTACTAGCCAGCATGTAATGCCAGGTTGTACATCTAGCTCATAAACAGCATGGAGTACTACTAGCCAGCATGCAATACCAGGTTGTACATCTAGCTCATACACATCATGGAGTACTACTAGCCAGCATGCAATGCCATGTTGTACACCTAGCTCATACACCTCAGTCTGGAGAACCACTAGCCAGCATGCAATGCCAGGTTGTAAATCTAGCTCATACATAGCATGGAGTACTACTAGCCAGCATGCATTGCCATGTTGTACATCTAGCTCATACAACTCAGTCTGCAGTACTACTAGCCAGCATGTAATGACAGGTTGTACATCTTGCTCATACACAGCATGGAGTACTACTAGCCAGCATACAATGTCAGGTTGTACATCTAGCTCATACACAGCATGGAGTAATACTAGCCAGCATGTAATGCCAGTTTGTACATCTAGCTCATACACCTCAGTCTGGAGTACTACTAGCCAGAATGTAATGACAGGATGTACATCTAGCTCATACACAGCATGGAGTACTACTAGCCAGCATGCAATACCAGGTTGTACATCTAGCTCATACGCAGTCTGGAGTACTACTAGCGAGCATGCAATGCCGGGTGTTACATCTAGCTCATACACAGCATGGAGTACTGCTAGCCAGCATGCAATGTTAGGTTGTAAATCTAGCTCAAACATAGCATGGAGTACTATTAGCCAGCATGTAATGCCAGGTTGTACATCTAGCTCATACATAGCATGGAGTACTACTAGCCAGCATGCAATGCCATGTTGTACATCTAGCTCATACACCTCATTCTGGAGTACTACTAGCCAGCATGCAATGCCATGTTGTACATCTAACTCATACACAGCATGGAGTACTACTAGCCAGCATTAATGCAAGGTTGTACATCTAGCTCATACACAGCATGGAGTACTACTAGCCAGCATGCAATGCCAGGTTATACATCTAGCTCATACACAGCATGGAGTATTACTAGCCAGCATGCAATGCCAGGTTATACATCTAGCTCATACACCTCAGTCTGGAGTACTACTAGCCAGCATGTAATGCAAGGTTGTACATCTAGCTAATACATCTCAGTCTGGAGTACTACTAGCCAGCATGCAATGCCATGTTGTACATCTAGCTCATACACAGCATGGAGTACTACCAGCCAGCATGTAATGCCAGTTTGTACATCTAGCTCATACACAGCATGGAATACTACTAGCCAGCATGTAATGCCAGGTTGTACATCTAGCTCATACACAGCATGGAGTACTACTAGCCAGCATGCAATGTCAGGTTTTACATCTAGTTCATACACAGCAAGTAGTACTACTAGCCAGCATACAATGTCAGGTTGTCCATCTAGCTCAAACACAGCATGGAGTACTACTAGCCAGCATACAATGTCAGGTTGTACATCTCGCTTATAAACAGCATGGAGTACATATAGCCAGCATGCAATGCCAGGTTATACATCTAGCCCATACACCTCAATCTGGAGTATTACTAGCCAGCATGTAATGACAGGTTGTACATCTAGCTCATACACAGCATGGAGTACTACTAGCCAGCATGCAATGTCAGGATGCACATCTAGCTCATACACAGTCTGGAGTACTACTAGCCAGCATGCAATGCCGGGTTGTACATCTAGCTCATACACAGCATGGAGTACTGCTAGCCAGCATGCAATGCCAGGTTGTACATCTAGCTTATTCACCTCAGTCTCGAGTACTACTAGCCAGCATGCAATGCCAGGTTGTACATCTAGCTCATACACCTCAGTCTGGAGTAATGTTATCCAGCTTGTAATGCCAGGTTGTACATCTAGCTCATACACCTCAGTCTGGAGTACTACTAGCCAGCATGTAATGCCAGGTTGTACATCTAACACAAACACAGTCTGGAGTACTACTAGCCAGCATGTAATGCCAGGTTGTACATCTAGCTCATACATAGCATGGAGTACTACTAGCCAGCATGCAATGCCAGGTTGTACATCTAGCTCATACACCTCATTCTGGAGTACTACTAGCCAGCATGCAATGTCAGGTTGTACATCTAGCTCATACACCTCATTCTGGAGTACTACTAGCCAGCATGCAATGCCATGTTGTACATCTAACTCATACACAGCATGGAGTACTACTAGCCAGCATGTAATGCCAGGTTTGTACATCTAGCTCATACACAGCATGGAGTACTACTAGCCAGCATGCAATGCCAGGTTATACATCTAGCTCATACACCTCAGTCTGGAGTACTACTAGCCAGCATGTAATGCAAGGTTGTACATCTAGCTCATACACCTCAGTCTGTAGTACTACTAGCCATCATGTAATGGCAGGTTGTACATCTAGCTCATACACAGCATGGAGTACTACTAGCCAGCATGCAATGTCAGGTTGTACATCTAGTTTATACCCAGCATGGAGTACTACTAGCCAGCATACAATGTCAGGTTGTACATCTAGCTCAAACACAGCATGGAGTACTACTAGCCAGCATACAATGTCAGGTTGTACATCTAGCTCATACACAGCAAGGAGTACTTCTAGCCAGCATGCAATGCCAGGTTATACATCTAGCTCATACACCTCAATCTGGAGTATTACTAGCCAGCATGTAATGACAGGTTGTACATCTAGCTCATACACAGCATGGAGTACTACTAGCCAGCATACAATGCCAGGTTGTACATCTGGCTCATACACAGCATGTAGTACTACTAGCCAGCATACAATGCCAGGTTGTATATCTAGCTCATACACAGCATGTAGTACTACTAGCCAGCATACAATGCCAGGTTGTATATATAGCTCATACACAGCATGTAGTACTACTAGCCAGCATGCAATGCCAGGTTGTATATCTAGCTCATACACCTCGGCATGGTGTACTACTATCCAGCATGTACTGACAGGTTGTACATCTAGCTCATACATCTCTGTCTGGAGTATTACTAGCCAGCATGCAATGCTAGGTTGTACATCTAGCTCATACACCTCAGTCTGGAGTACTACTAGCCAGCATGCAATGCTAGGTTGTACATCTAGCTCATACACAGCATGGAGTACTACTAGCCAGCATACAATGTCAGGTTGTACATCTAGCTCAAACACAGCATGGAGTACTACTAGCCAGCATGCAATGTCAGGATATACATCTCGCTCATACACAGTCTGGAGTACTACTAGCCAGCATGCAATGCCGGGTTGTACATCTAGCTCATACACAGCATGGAGTACTGCTAGCCAGCATACAATGCCAGGTTGTACATCTAGCTTATTCACCTCAGTCTCGAGTACTACTAGCCAGCATGCAATGCCTGGTTGTATATCTAGCTCATACACCTCAGTCTGGAGTAATGTTAGCCAGCATGTAATGCCAGGTTGTACATCTAGCTCATACAACTCAGTCTGGAGTAATGTTAGCCAGCATGTAATGCCAGGTTGTACATCTAGCTCATACACCTCAGTCTGGAGTAATGTTAGCCAGCATGTAATGCCAGGTTGTACATCTAACTCATACACAGTCTGGAGTACTACTAGCCAGCATGTAATATCAGGTTATACATCTAGCTCATACACCTCATTCTGGAGTACCACTAGCCAGCATGTAATGCCAGGTTGTACATATAGCTCATACACCTCAGTCTGGTGTACTACTAGCCAGCATGTAATGCCAGGTTGTACATCTAGCTCATACACCTCAGTCTGGAGTACTACTAGCCAGCATGTAATGCCAGGTTGTACATCTAGTTCATACACCTCAGTCTGGAGTACTACTAGCCAGCATGTAATGCCAGGTTGTACATCTAGTTCATATACCTCAGTCTGGAGAAATATTACCAATCCTTCGATGATAGTGTGGGGTCCTAATCACATATTTCAAATGCCTTAGCATTGATGGCTTGTGTGATGTTATTATTGCTGATTATTGGTAGTTATGTTTGTTTAGGATGTTATGAATCCTTACTAAGCCGTGTAATCAGATATTTAAGTTGTTGTACGCTGGAGTATAACACGCATTGCTGTTTTTGAGATAAAAGCAATGTTTGATTGAGGTAGAGTTACTTAGCAACACGGATAACACATGTTATCATCTGCTGATAGTGCATCGAGTTTTATATAGCCCATCTCCATTATTCAATTCACTAATAATTATAATGTTGATGAAAGCCACGATGGACATATGTATTGTGTTGTGTGAGTATTTAATGTCATGTCATATTTAATATCAGGACAATATTTTATGAAGGAGTAGAAACTTGTAACAAGACACGTTATCTATATCTGTATTAGGTCGTTTATACATATAATAGATACGTTATCTATATCTGTATTATATCGTTTATACATATAACAAGACACGTTATCTATACCTGTATTAGGTCGTTTATACATATAATAGATACGTTATATATACCTGTATTAGGTCGTTTATACATATAATAGATACGTTATCTATATCTGTATTAGGTCGTTTATACATATAATAGACACGTTATCTATACCTGTATTAGGTCGTTTATACATATAATAGATACGTTATCTATATATGTATTATATCGTTTATACATATAACAAGACACGTTATCTATACCTGTATTAGGTCGTTTATACATATAATAGTGTTTTTTGTTTGGTGTTTTTTTGTGTTTTTTGTTTATATCGTTTATACATATAATAGATACGTTATCTATACCTGTATTAGGTCGTTTATACATATAATAGATACGTTATCTATATCTGTATTAGGTCGTTTATACATATAATAGATACGTTATCTATACCTGTATTAGGTCGTTTATACATATAATAGATACGTTATCTATATCTGTATTAGGTCGTTTATACATATAATAGACACGTTATCTATACCTGTATTAGGTCGTTTATACATATAATAGATACGTTATCTATATCTGTATTATATCGTTTATACATATAACAAGACACGTTATCTATACCTGTATTAGGTCGTTTATACATATAACAAGACACGTTATCTATATCTGTATTAGGTCGTTTATACATATAATAGATACGTTATCTATATCTGTATTAGGTCGTTTATACATATAATAGATACGTTATCTATATCTGTATTATATCGTTTATACATATAACAAGACACGTTACCTATACCTGTATTAGGTCGTTTATACATATAACAAGACACGTTATCTATACCTGTATTAGGTCGTTTATACATATAATAGATACGTTATCTAAATCTGTATTATATCGTGTATACATATAACAAGACACGTTATCTATATCTATATTAGATTAAACTTTATTTATTTTACAACGATTGCGAAGTAAGTTTTAACAGCTTATATTAATCGCTCTCGTTGGCGCGGATGAAAGCGTATATGTGGTCATTCGTGTGGGAGGTAACCGGAGTACCCGGAGAAAACCCACCTGTCCGATCTGGCGACCACTGTACGATCTCACAATCTTCCCGGTCCGAGGATCGAACCCGGGTAGCGCGCTAACCACTGCGCTAATCGGACGGCCTATATTAGGTCGTTTATACATATAATAAGACACATGTTATCTATATATATGTATTAACATTATCTACGTTAGATCGTTTATACATATAATATGACACATTTTCTCTCTCTATATATATATATATATGTATTAACATTATCTACATTAGATCGTTTATACATATAATATGACACATTTTCTATATATATATGTATTAACATTATCTACATTAGATCGTTTATACATATAATATGACACATTTTCTATATATATATGTATTAACATTATCTACGTTAGATCGTTTATACATATAATATGACACATTTTCTATATATATATGTATTAACATTATCTACATTAGATCGTTTATACATATAATATGACACATTTTCTATATATATATGTATTAATATTATCTACATTAGATCGTTTATACATATAATATGACACATTTTCTATATATATATGTATTAACATTATCTACATTAGATCGTTTATACATATAATATGACACATTTTCTATATATATATATGTATTAACATTATCTACATTAGATCGTTTATACATATAAATGATATATATATGTATTAACATTATTACGTTAGATCGTTTATACATATAATATGACACATTTTCTATATATATATGTATTAACATTATCTACATTAGATCGTTTATACATATAATATGACACATTTTCTATATATATATGTATTAACATTATCTACATTAGATCGTTTATACATATAATATGACACATTTTCTATATATATATGTATTAACATTATCTACATTAGATCGTTTATACATATAATATGACACATTTTCTATATATATATGTATTAACATTATCTACATTAGATCGTTTATACATATAATATGACACATTTTCTATATATATATGTATTAACATTATCTACATTAGATCGTTTATACATATAATATGACACATTTTCTATATATATATGTATTAACATTATCTACATTAGATCGTTTATACATATAATATGACACATTTTCTATATATATATGTATTAACATTATCTACGTTAGATGGTGTATACGTGTAATAAGGTCCGTTATCAGATTTACACCTGAAAGGTCACAACTAATAAGATGGGTTTTATTTTAATGCATTGATGATAGAGTATCCGTTTATTAACCATCGCCACCGCAGAGCATATGGATGAGCTTTCAAGTTGATAATTAAGATTCGTGCTAAGCACCATCGATTAAGTGTTGTTTAGGTTTGTATAGTAGACTGATGCTCATGAAATATCTGGTGATGTTACTGTAAATCCAGTGGCGACATCGCCTTCCCATACAGGCTGTCACGTCGTGTTATGTTTCTTCTTTCCAACGGCTCTTCTTAGGTCATCCTCCTCACTGTTTGTCATCTCGCTATCTATATTTTTATATTCTATATTAGTAATGTAGTATATGCCTGACTAAAGGAAGTGGAATGACTATGTCCACACCCATCCCATCTGAGTACAATAACGCCATGCATGCATTCAATGATCTCACATACACGACCAGCCAACCAGCAACACCGAGAATCGACAGAAGCAAGGATTAAACGAGATCACTTTGACCTGCAAAAGATCAAGGACAAACATTCTACTTATACGTCAACCTCCAGACCCATCTCTGAGAAACACCATTACTGGTGTAGTCACCAAAGAGAATGTGAATGTGCATAAGTTTGATACCGTTGGGAGGGATATCATTGAAACAATTATTAGAAACCCCGTTGTCGGTGTCTAATTCATACGGAAGACAGGGCAAAGACACTTGCAGACGAGTATACCATCAAGACCGTTCAATTGATTTAGCTCTGCTTTTCCAACGATTTCTGATGATGTCGAAATCGGGTGACCTTTCACTTGAATATGTAATGAGCTATGAACGTATTCCCTACAGCCCTGTTCGACCTAGAAGCCAAATACATATTTCTTAAAGCCGACAAGCCGCAACTAACACATGCGGTCGCCGAGTTTTCAAGTAATGAATCAAACAAAACGGTCATTGATTATATCCCACCAACTGAACATTATGTTCTTGATGGTGGCCCCTTGGTTCATCGCTTGTCATGGGAATGGAATGAGAGCTATGGTATCATTGCACGGTCGTACGCTGACTTTTCCATACACCATTATGGTAAAGCAACCATAGTTTTTGATGGTAATAGGGGAGGTCATTCTGTCAAAACACCAACCCGATCGTCACCTTCAATGCAAACACGGAGTTTGTAGAAAAAAAGGATGATTTCTTTTCCAGACCTTGAAACCAACAAGGACTTATTGATCTTCTGACTGAGGAAAGGCTGCAGTGTAAGTGTAAGTCAGGGGATGTAGACGTGGACATTGCCAGGGCGTCAGAACATCAATCCATGACATGCATAGGGAATGGTACAGACTTATTCATTCTTCTTCTCTAATATGCTGAGACGAACAATAAGGGCCACTATTTTCGTTCGGACAAGTCTACAGTTCCTAATGTGTACGGCATCAGTGAGATGAAACAAGTCATGGCTAGTGAATTGTGCTCTCAGTTGCTTTCATGCTTTCAAAGGAAGTGATGCAACTTCGCGCATTTATAGTGTTGGCAAACAGTCAGCATTCAGTGAAGGGTGTATTTACTCTCCAGACATGTGCAAATGCGTTTCTCCTCACAAATCAAGCAAACAACGTCATACTGGACATTGGGATCAAGGCAATGGCAGTTATATTTGGTGGCAAAAGTACTGATTCACATGCTTCCTTGCGCTACAACATATTTAGCAGGAAAATTGTTTCCAGCAAGCCACTTGTTACCCTCAGAACGTCTCCCTCCTACCGTGTCCTCATCTAATTACCACTGCCTTCGAGTGTATTATCAGATTTGAGTATGGATTGGAACGGAGAATGGCATGCATGTGGTGGATTGGGGATGGAAACTGAAGTCAATCACAGAGAGCCTTCTGCAGATTGTTCACTGTAATTTCACCACTGCATGCCGAGCAACAAGGTGTAGTTGTAAAGGATATGGACTACCATGTACGCCAGCTTGTGGACCATGCCAAGTCGAACACTGTGAGAATCCACATAATCAACATTTACAGGAGGGAGAATGTGACAATGACTATCTGTAAATAAGGTGGTATCAAATGAATTTTCAGAATTAAATACACCACTTTGTAAGTGTAATCACCTCAATATAATTTAGATATGCTAAGTAAGCTAACTGGATCCCAACACATTGACTTAGGCAACACAAATACTTGTCTAGGATGAATAATTAATGAGCAATGAGCATGTTAATAGTTTGGCGGCCATACTAGTCCTCCATCATATTTCACAATTTTGTAATCACTTCATGATAATTTAAATATGCTAATTGGATTCCTAGTTCCCCAAGACATGGGGCTAGGTACCACAATGACTCATTACTCAGCTAGAATCAATAATGAAGACCCAAGTAAGATTTTAATCACGAGAATGTGTATATAAATAAGAGAATGTGTACATAAGTAAGTGAATGTGTATATAAGAGAATGTGTATATAAGTGAATGTATATATAAGTAAGAGAATGTGTATATAAGTAAGAGAATGTGTATATAAGAGAATGTGTATATACGTGAATGTGTATATATGTAAGAGAATGTGTATATAAGAGAATGTGTATATAAGTGAATGTGTATATAAGTGAATGTGTATATATGTAAGAGAATGTGTATATAAGTGAATGTGTATATAAGTGAATGTGTATATAAGTGAATGTGTATATAAGAGAATGTGTATATAAGAGAATGTGTATATAAGTGAATGTGTATATATGTAAGAGAATGTGTATATAAGTGAATGTGTATATAAGTAAGTGAATGTGTATATAAGAGAATGTGTATATAAGTGAATGTGTATATAAGTAAGAGAATGTGTATATAAGTAAGAGAATGTGTATATAAGTAGAGAATGTGTATATAAGTAAGTGAATGTGTATATAAGTAAGAGAATGTGTATATAAGTAAGAGAATGTGTATATAAGTAAGTGAATGTGTATATAAGTAAGAGAATGTGTATATAAGAGAATGTGTATATAAGTAAGTGAATGTGTATATAAGTAAGAGAATGTGTATATAAGAGAATGTGTATATAAGTAAGTGAATGTGTATATAAGTAAGAGAATGTGTATATAAGTAAGAGAATGTGTATATAAGTAAGAGAATGTGTATATAAGTAAGAGAATGTGTATATAAGTAAGAGAATGTGTATATAAGTAAGAGAATGTGTATATAAGTAAGAGAATGTGTATATAAGTAAGAGAATGTGTATATAAGTAAGAGAATGTGTATATAAGTAAGAGAATGTGTATATAAGTAAGAGAATGTGTATATAAGTAAGAGAATGTGTATATAAGTAAGAGAATGTGTATATAAGTAAGAGAATGTGTATATAAGAGAATGTGTATATAAGTAAGAGAATGTGTATATAAGTAAGTGAATGTGTATATAAGTAAGAGAATGTGTATATAAGTAAGAGAATGTGTATATAAGTAAGAGAATGTGTATATAAGTAAGAGAATGTGTATATAAGTAAGAGAATGTGTATATAAGTAAGAGAATGTGTATATAAGTAAGTGAATGTGTATATAAGTAAGAGAATGTGTATATAAGTAAGAGAATGTGTATATAAGTAAGTGAATGTGTATATAAGTAAGTGAATGTGTATATAAGTAAGAGAATGTGTATATAAGTAAGTGAATGTGTATATAAGTAAGAGAATGTGTATATAAGTAAGAGAATGTGTATATAAGTAAGTGAATGTGTATATAAGTAAGAGAATGTGTATATAAGTAAGAGAATGTGTATATAAGAGAATGTGTATATAAGTAAGTGAATGTGTATATAAGTAAGTGAATGTGTATATAAGTAAGTGAATGTGTATATAAGTAAGAGAATGTGTATATAAGTAAGAGAATGTGTATATAAGAGAATGTGTATATAAGTAAGAGAATGTGTATATAAGTAAGAGAATGTGTATATAAGTAAGTGAATGTGTATATAAGTAAGTGAATGTGTATATAAGTAAGTGAATGTGTATATAAGTAAGAGAATGTGTATATAAGTAAGAGAATGTGTATATAAGTAAGAGAATGTGTATATAAGTAAGTGAATGTGTATATAAGTAAGAGAATGTGTATATAAGAGAATGTGTATATAAGTAAGTGAATGTGTATATAAGTAAGAGAATGTGTATATAAGAGAATGTGTATATAAGTAAGTGAATGTGTATATAAGTAAGTGAATGTGTATATAAGTAAGTGAATGTGTATATAAGTAAGAGAATGTGTATATAAGTAAGTGAATGTGTATATAAGTAAGAGAATGTGTATATAAGTAAGAGAATGTGTATATAAGTAAGAGAATGTGTATATAAGTAAGAGAATGTGTATATAAGTAAGAGAATGTGTATTAGTAAGAGAATGTGTATATAAGTAAGAGAATGTGTATATAAGTAAGAGATGTGTATATAAGTAAGTGAATGGTATATAAGTAAGAGAATGTGTATATAAGTAAGAGAATGTGTATATAAGTAAGTGAATGTGTATATAAGTAAGAGAATGTGTATATAAGTAAGAGAATGTGTATATAAGTAAGTGAATGTGTATATAAGTAAGAGAATGTGTATATAAGTAAGAGAATGTGTATATAAGTAAGTGAATGTGTATATAAGTAAGAGAATGTGTATATAAGTAAGAGAATGTGTATATAAGTAAGAGAATGTGTATATAAGTAAGAGAATGTGTATATAAGTAAGTGAATGTGTATATAAGTAAGAGAATGTGTATATAAGTAAGAGAATGTGTATATAAGTAAGAGAATGTGTATATAAGTAAGAGAATGTGTATATAAGTAAGAGAATGTGTATATAAGTAAGTGAATGTGTATATAAGTAAGAGAATGTGTATATAAGTAAGAGAATGTGTATATAAGTAAGAGAATGTGTATATAAGTAAGTGAATGTGTATATAAGTAGTAGAATGTGTATATAAGTAAGTGAATGTGTATATAAGTAAGAGAATGTGTATATAAGTAAGAGAATGTGTATATAAGTAAGTGAATGTGTATATAAGTAAGAGAATGTGTATATAAGAGAATGTGTATATAAGTAAGTGAATGTGTATATAAGTAAGAGAATGTGTATATAAGTAAGAGAATGTGTATATAAGTAAGTGAATGTGTATATAAGTAAGAGAATGTGTATATAAGAGAATGTGTATATAAGTAAGTGAATGTGTATATAAGTAAGAGAATGTGTATATAAGTAAGAGAATGTGTATATAAGTAAGTGAATGTGTATATAAGTAAGTGAATGTGTATATAAGTAAGAGAATGTGTATATAAGTAAGAGAATGTGTAATAAGTAAGTGAATGTGTATATAAGTAAGTGAATGTGTATATAAGTAAGTGAATGTGTATATAAGTAAGTGAATGTGTATATAAGTAAGAGAATGTGTATATAAGTAAGAGAATGTGTATATAAGTAAGAGAATGTGTATATAAGTAAGAGAATGTGTATATAAGTAAGTGAATGTGTATATAAGTAAGAGAATGTGTATATAAGTAAGAGAATGTGTATATAAGTAAGTGAATGTGTATATAAGTAAGTGAATGTGTATATAAGTAAGAGAATGTGTATATAAGTAAGAGAATGTGTATATAAGTAAGAGAATGTGTATATAAGTAAGAGAATGTGTATATAAGTAAGTGAATGTGTATATAAGTAAGAGAATGTGTATATAAGTGAATGTGTATATAAGTAAGAGAATGTGTATATAAGTAAGAGAATGTGTATATAAGTAAGTGAATGTGTATATAAGTAAGAGAATGTGTATATAAGTAAGAGAATGTGTATATAAGTAAGAGAATGTGTATATAAGTAAGTGAATGTGTATATAAGTAAGTGAATGTGTATATAAGAGAATGTGTATATAAGTAAGAGAATGTGTATATAAGTAAGTGAATGTGTATATAAGTAAGTGAATGTGTATATAAGTAAGTGAATGTGTATATAAGTAAGAGAATGTGTATATAAGTAAGTGAATGTGTATATAAGTAAAGAATGTGTATTAGTAGAGAATGTGTATATAAGTAAGTGAATGTGTATATAAGTAAGAGAATGTGTATATAAGTAAGTGAATGTGTATATAAGTAAGAGAATGTGTATATAAGTAAGTGAATGTGTATATAAGTAAGTGAATGTGTATATAAGTAAGTGAATGTGTATATAAGTAAGTGAATGTGTATATAAGTAAGTGAATGTGTATATAAGTAAGAGAATGTGTATATAAGTAAGTGAATGTGTATATAAGTAAGAGAATGTGTATATAAGTAAGAGAATGTGTATATAAGTAAGAGAATGTGTATATAAGT